>JAWWMU010000153.1:99916850-99969957 GCA_035048155.1 Cinnycerthia olivascens | reverse complement strand
GAGATTTTTCCTATCCCGATTCAGCTAAGGGGAGGGGTGGTCCATCTAGAGGTTTGTTTTTTTTTCCTTCTTTCCCTCTCCCAAATTTGCCCTAAACTAGGACAGATGGGCACATTAATGGCAATCTCAGTAAATTCTATTGGTGAAAATACAACTGATTTCCACTGGACTACACAGAACATTAGACACAGATCTAGTTTGTTACAATTAAAAACTTTGCCAAGAGTGAGAGTATATACCTTGATAAAATAGGTGTTAATTCTAGTTAGATTAAATGAAAGTAGCAGCTAAATCTGTTAAGACTACGCCTTAATGTATAACTTTAACCTCAAGAAGAGAAGGAGAAAACAGAATGCCTTCTCCAAATCTTAGTCAACACATTATATTGACTTCAGTAAAAAATGGATGGGGTTGTTGAAGCTGGTAAGACAGGCATTGATGAAGATTTTCTCAAAATTTATCTTATTATTTATATCATGTGGTTTTAACCCAATGTATGACCTGAATGTCTGTGTTAAAAATAATTTTCTTTTGTTTTGAAATTGTTACTCAGGAAAGAGTCTGAAACACCCCCCCACCTTCCCGTCCCCTGATAAACTAATACTCTCATCTGATTCAAGCTATGTAGAAAGAATCCATAGATTTGAGACAACATTAATAGCTTTGAGGGCAAAAAATGCCCTCTGGATAAAAGATATAAAAATATCTTCTAAAAAGATAAGTTGGGAAGGTCACTAAAAGATGAATAAATGACATGACTCTGCTATTCTTTGAAATCCTACACTCTCTGCTACAACAAAAAGATTTCTTGTGCCACATTAATCTCTCTACTACAATAATCTTTATTTAAATTATGAACTAATGGCCTGCTTAATTTGTTTCATTAAAAAAGCGTGCTTCCTATGACAGATTATGACACCGAAGAGGAACAGTGTTGTGACTCCAACACTGTGGAATTGAAGTCCAGGGTTCTTAAGAATGATGAAGCTGAGGGCAATGCCTTAGGCTTGTGTAACTAATGGTCTTTACCAGAGAGGCCTGACCACTCAGTCAGAAAACCAAGGGGTAACAAGCCAAAAATTTAGAAACATCTTTTAGTCTGTGTCTACTTTCTTTATAAAACTGTTTTAAGGAAGAAAGCATTATAGCCCATAATAGAAACTTAAATAGGAAAATGTTACTTAAAAATATTATTTAAATCTTTGCTATTCAAAATGAACAATCTGGTTTTACTCAAGATCTGTGTGCATAAATTTAGTGGTAAACTTCATACAGTACCTGTGTTAAAAGGCTGCTGAAGAATGCTTGCATGCAGGCTACTGCATGAAGTTGCTGTCTTTATCTTATGATGAAGATTAAAAATATCAATTTTCTAAAAATTATTTTTATTACTCTGAAGATATACCACCAAAAGAGTTTCAGAACTTAAGCTACTCAGAAAAATGTATTTCCTAGGTAAATAGATAGCATAGATATAGACATTTGATTTGGCTACAGTCATTTCTGTACTTGGTTTTGAGCTATGCAGACTCTCTAATGTCCAATGCATCCATTCACAGTTCAATTTGCTGACAAACAGGAGGTAAAATTTAGACCAGAACATTCTCTGTAATCTAAGGCCATGTCTGCTTGATCTTGTATGGTGGACTGTGAAATCATTGCAGTGCCTCAGTGAAGCACAGTTTTCTATCATCTCCCTGACATCATCTCACATGGGTCTTGGAGTGAGAGATAGGTCATGTAGTGGCCTAAAATGTCAGATGTCATCACTAAACTGCGAAAAAGAGAAAGCACTGAACCTTGTGTTCAAAGAATGACCTCTGAGATAGCTAGACCACTTAAAGCAGGATAGAACTGTTCCAAAAATAATACAATTGTGTTAAAACTAGTGGCTACAGACTTAATTAAAGTTGATAAAACTGTTTCACTGGAGGTACTTCTTACTGTATATTGCATTCCATAGGGAAGAAGGCTCTGATTTGTCTGTCTGGGCTGCTGTGATCAAGGCCAGGGAAGTCCATATGGAGGAAGCAGGAAGCTGTGCCTTCCTAAGTTATTGGACAAGCTAAGCTGGGAAATATGGGTGAGAAAGAGGAGAGCAGGAAACAGTGAATCATCACACTGCTAGAAACTGGCAGGCACCTTGCTGGGGAAAAGGCGTGACATCCAGAAACAGAGCTACAGAATACCTTAGAGCTGCTTGGAATACAGGGAATCTTTAGGATATGACTGAGAGTTTATACAAACTCTGAAAGCCACTAACGTCTGCTGGAAAGACAGACTTGGGGAGGACACCTCCCTTGAAAAGGTGCAGGTGAAAGGAGCAAGATCTTTGTTGATCTTTTGTTTAGTATTATCCCACAACTGAGTCTCACAGTCCTGCTTTACATACTTATGCATGAAGAGTTCTGCTTTTCCAGTGTGAACATTGTATTGTGATGAAATATTGTGTCTAATAATACATATTGTAGGCTGCTGAATTACAGAGCCTGGTGATATACTTTAAAGAAATGTGGATGGTTTCCCAAATCTCTGTGATTTAAGGTTGTGTATTCATTACTGTCCCCAAATTTCTGGTGTGATTTGCATAGTATGCATAGTGACATTTGATTATTTTCAAGAAAGGGTTCTTATTTATGAATTTGGGTAGGAAAGCTTTCATCTTACTGAATCAGCAAACTAAACCAGAAGAATGCATACAGCTAACTTCATTTTATTTGGGCAATTGGTCATCACACTTCTATTTTGCTTTGCTCCTGATCCTTAATCTTCTATTACCTTTTCTTTTACAAAGAGAGAGCTTGTTCACATTACTAGTACTCCTGCTCGCTCCCCCTCTCTCCCCAGCAAATCAACTTTGGTAAGTCTATACATATCCATACTAATTCCAGCTGAACTAGGATTGTGGCTCTTTTTGATCCTTTTACTGTTGCTATTAGTGGCAATGTGGAAATCTCCGTTTCTACTTCACTTTCTGGATCCTAGTAAGCTGTTTTGTTACTGGAAGACATATTTCTTTCTAGAGATTTCACTTTCATGCAGCAAGTTCTAACGCCATACCACCTCTTCTGAAAGAATTGCTCAAAATTTTTCATTTCTGAGGCAAAAACGGGTTAGAAAGTATGTTAACTGCATCTCTACACCTGTGTTACTAATACTTTCAAATTTCTGTGTTTGATTATTTTTATCAGATTTTTTGCAGTTTTATATGCATCAGATCATTCCAAATTTCTGTTATTGATTTATTTAATCCAAGGGACCTATTTCTCAGCTTTCACTTGTGCAAATTTTTATGCAGTAACAGTAGATATTTTAGGATATTGCTCACCACCATGGCCAGAATCTGTTTCCTATTTCATATGATTTCTTAACAAGCTCTTTATTGTCTTAAAAGCATTTTAAATCAGTCTATTCAACTTGAAGTTTTCTGGTTTTGCATAGACTTGGCTGAAGTGTGTACCCTTCTCACACACCACATTGGGTTCCCCATGTGCTAATCATGCAACTATATTCACTGTAACTTGTTTGTTCCCTTGTACTAAGTTAATGTGAAAAATAATAATAATGTACTGATAAAAAGTCTTTGCTGGTATATGCAAACATTTTCCTATTGATAATCATGATTTACACATGTAATAGACATAAAATTAGTTCATTTTTCATTTTCTCAGTTTTATGATCCTGTTTGACCAATTCTACATTTTTTCCATATCTTTGTGTCTATTAAGTCTTTTCTGAATTGCATCATTACCTTTGGTCCCACTATCCTTTAACTCCTAAAAAATTAACTACCAGTTAGAGACAGTTCTGTTTTAGCTCTGTGGATAAAACAGACGTGGCTACTTGCCAATTTATCCTCAAGCTGCCTCCAAGCAACAGCTCTAAATTTTTCTCAGTGTTTCACCTGTGTAGAACTCTACATCTCAAATAAAAAAAGAGGAAATATATTTTCAGGTTCACTATTCTTATGTGATCTTTAAAGAGACAGTCTACTATCCATACTGTTTTTCTAGTACAACATTTACAATCTTCCTTGAGCTGTTTTTCTCTCCACTGTATCTTGCATAGACTCTGCACGACTTTGCTTTGTTGCCCTGCAGATTCACTACCATGGGTGACTGGGATGAGGTGGTGAATAATTTGCTCACTGGTTTTGGAACATCAAGTTATGGAACTTATAACTTCACTTTTGTAAAATAGGAGAACTGTAGTCAAAAGAGTGAAACAGCCAAGATGCTCAAACCCTTGAAAATCCTTTCAGTGATGAATATATGATTTGGGAGGTGAAGACTCTTTCTCTACTTTGCCTTGTGAGACCTCACATGGAGTGCTGCAACTATCTCCAAAGTCCTCAGCATGAGGAAGATGTGGTCCTTCTACGAGGCCCCAAAGCATGGCCACAAAGATGATCCAAGGGCTGGAACACCTACCTTATCAAAGCAGTCTGAGATAGTTGGGGTTGTTCAGCCTAGAGAAGAGACGGCTTTGGTGACATCTCGTTGTAGTACTTAAAGGGAACTAATAAGAAGGAGGGACAGCAACTTTTTACTTGGAGATAGTGAAAGGAAAAGGGAAAATTATTTGAAACTAAAAGAGGAGAGATTTAGATTACATATTAGCAAGAAGTTCTTTACTCAGAGAACAGTGAGGCACTGTAACAGATTGTTCAGAGAAGCTGTGGATGTCCCACCATGCTCAAGGCCAGTTTGGATGGGGCCTTGAGCCTGATCTAGTGGAAGGTGTCCCTGCCCATTGCTGAGGGATTGGAATTAGGTGATCTTTAAGGTCCCTTCCAACTCAATCCTTTATATCACTCTATGATTTTTGTGGTGTTT
Organism: Cinnycerthia olivascens; assembly: GCA_035048155.1. Lineage (NCBI taxonomy): Eukaryota > Metazoa > Chordata > Aves > Passeriformes > Certhiidae > Cinnycerthia > Cinnycerthia olivascens. Next base: position 99,965,122 of record JAWWMU010000153.1, on the reverse strand, counting down.
TTCTCTTAAATTTTCTGGTGTAGAGAAAATTCTACTTCAAACAGACCACTGTCTTCCCAAGTCCATATTTGGTTTACTGTTAGTTCTCTTACCTTTGTTCCATAGTTCCTAGGCACAGTGTCAAACCTGCGAGATTTCTCACTCGCAGTGAGGGAAATGCTGTGCTCTGATCTAGCAGGATCAGAACCAGAAAAGAGGTCACAGCTCAGCACTGTGAGTGAACAAACCACTGGCCTGAGTATGAGGGAGACAAAGTGATATAGCAGTTGTCTGAAGATCCCTCTGTGTAGCACTTGACAAATCTCTGTTGTCATGCTGTGCAACACTTTGATGTTCCAGTAAGTGAATCAACAGCAGCTGTCATTTTGAGAAAGGTAAGGGCAGATACTTAGTAATTTGGAATTAGTTTCAGGTTACTAATGTTCTGACAGAACTGATTGAAAGAGTTCAGCATAGCACAGCTTGATAATTACATGTGTTTGTGTCCAAGAGACATTAAAGTGTTTTATTTCTTAGTAGTTCTGTAACTAATTTTGTATTGTTCCCTTTTACTGTCTTTTTTCTGATAATAATAAATTTGCTAATGCAGATTTACTGTAATAAGAGTCTTATGCTAAGTACTAACCTAAACACAAATTTACCTGCAAATTTACCATTGCATATGGTGCAATAATTTTCCTTGGTCATCTACAGGCTAATATGTAAATTAAATGGGAAACTATTACTTCCTGCTTTGATTGAAAACATTTTAATTATTAAAAAAGGTTTGAAATTAAGAGATGCATGTGTTATTTTTAATCACTTCACTCTTGCCGTTCACTCTTCTTACAAACAACATCTTATCAGGATGTTATGTACCAATACATTTGATAGGGACTTTGTAAAATGCAGGCTGAATTTGGCTGTTTCTTCAAAGAATTAACAGTTGAAAGGAGCATCAGCAAATACAAATTCTTTCTTTCTTTCCTATTACTATTTATCAGTTTTCTGTTTTTCAATTGCTATTACTGTAATAGCTATTTAACAGCAAAGTCTATTTAACAGGATTTTTTCCTTTTCCTTTCTTTGCCTCTGACAATTTATCCATCTTCTGTTGCCATTCAAGTGTTATAAAAGAAACTTAAGAAAGGAGGTAGTGGAGCACTCTAAAAGCTGTCAGATTTTAGATTGTCGAATCTCTTCAGGCAGCTCATTCCACAGCTGAGCAAACTCAAATATGAATACTTTATCTTTTCTATTTTATTCGTGATTAAAAAGGTGCTCAATTTTATGCATAACTTTCAACCATGTCAGTAGTCCAACTGACTTTTAGAGACAACGTACATGCCTGAGGTTATATCTGTTTAAATTTACTCTCTGAATCAGAGCTTCAATCCAATATTTGGACATCTCTTCTATCCCAAAGAAAAAAGTTCTTACTCTGTCACAGGGAAATGAGAGTGTTGTTGCTGAGATACCTGTATTTTCCAAACACAAATGGTTGAAAACTGGACTTAAGTCTTCAGGTAGTAATAGAAGAAGATTAGAGGGAACAATTTTGTTATGGTTCATTGTGCTGAGAAGGGTGGTAATGTGCTCCACACTTGCTAAGGACTTTTCCTGAGCTCTATCATTAGCCACAGGCACAATGCATTGCAGAAAATCATTGCTGAGTGTCAGCAGTTTTAACAGTATGACCTGACTTCTGCTTTTACTGACAGAGAAAGAAGTTATGACACATGAACTGTCCGTGTGCCACAGCTACTCTGTAAGGGAAGATAAGCAGGGGAGACAAGAGCCCTGGTGAGGCAGAAAGGGCAGGAGCTGCAAGGTCACACAAGGTACAGTTGCACTGTACCTGAGCAAGAAGAGCAAGTGGATCTGGTGACAGTATCCAGGCTCATCCTGAGATCTTTGGACTCATCCACAGTGGCAAGGCCAGGAGATCAAGCCAGGAAGCCTAGGACTAATCTGAGGTCCAGTCCAGGTCAGAGATGTGCACAGCCACACATGGCCATGACAGCAGGAGCAAAGGAAGAGGTGGAGTTTAAGTGCAGCTCCTGCTGAGGGAGACAGGACCTTGCTTGTCAGAGCATTTTCTCACATATCTCTGTCTAATATCTCTCTGATTCAAGGCTGCCTGGCTGTACCATTGAGCCTGACTCTAAGCCTAGGCAGTCAAACCCTTGAGTGCTTGGGGCCCTGACACAGGGGACTGCAATGGAAAAATAATGAATACTCTAGTTAGATCTCTCTTTGTTCTTCCTGGTATTTGGATATTGTAATTTTAGTCTTGTTTGAATTCATATGGATTGTCCATAAGCTTTTATTTCTAGGGTGAGATTCAGGTTAAGACAGTCAGCAGTGACTCTGACAGGACAATCTATACTGACTAAAACTGGTAAGCTTTTCGTCCTGTAGATGGTGAGAAAAATGCTCTCCAAAGGTGATTTGGAAAGCTAGAATGCTGTACAGAAATATAGCTATTACCTTTGGATGCCATTACCTTCAAATGCAGGGGTCTGTCAGAGATTTTTCTCCCCTCCAAATAAAGCAGTAAGTAAAATGCTGCCATCCACTTGGAGGCCAAAGAATAAAGGCCTCTTCTGGCAATAGTAATTAAATTTGTTTTATGCATTTTTCTATGACAACAGGTAGTAATGGTGTTATCTACCTTTTTTGACCTAGTCTGGCTGTTCAAGCACTCACCCAGAACAGATTTGCAGGCAGTCCTCACCTGGGAAATTTATCCAGGGAAAGACTGATCCCTGATCTTTTATTTCATCGGTCGATGTTGGAATTATCGGGTCTTTCACTACAGCATCTTTCTCTGTACTCTTCCTTTGAATCTGCACTACTTTGCAGAAAGGCATGCAAGCCATGAAGGTGCAGGAGAACAAATAAAAAGAGCAGGACTCTAACCCATAGCTCAGGCAACTTGTCTGAGAGCCTGAATCCTAACTTTGCAGTTCCTGGTCCTTTGCTGTGTATTTACACTGCACAGCTATGGAGCAAAACTAAAAATACGACAACAAAGACTTTTACAGGGATGACTCAAAATCACAGGAGCTCTCTGCCAGTAATTAGTAGCATCAGCAAGGATGGTTCAACAAAAGAACCCTCCTGAAGGTTTTTTATTGGAAGGTAATTAAGCTGCCACTTCATTCCCCCCTTCTGCTCCTTCCTAAAACTCACAGCAGTATTTTTCCTTTTACCTCAGTATACCAGATTAAGGAGTTTAAAGCTGAAAGTGGTTTTAATGCTAAATGGAAAAAAAGAAAAAAAGAAAAAAGCTGGTTTTTTTCTTTGAATTCAGGTTTGTTTCTGTTATCTCTGTTAGTTGGCTTGCATGGATTTTCTTGTGTAGGCAAAATGAGAGCATTCCAGTGAGGGGAAATTATGTTTTAGTCTGGAAAAGCTGAAAGCAGATGGCTCTATAATGCCAATAAATATTCAAGTGGCATTTAGTGCATTAGAAGCTATGCATTTGCCAGTGTTGAAGTAGTATCACTGACAAATCTTGTTTTAAGTGTGGCAATAATCAGCAGTTACTGGTATGTTAATGGCAGCATGAAACAAATTAATAAAAAAGTGTGTTTCCCTAAATTTGTGTGCATTTCTCTAAATTGTCTTTTACAAGTCACTGAAGATTCAAAGGCATATAAACTGATGAAAAACTGTTGTATATATTTTGCTAAAGGTTTGAATTTCTTCCTGTTACTTGAAAACAAATATCTGTAGGAAAGGGATGTCCCTAGACAGATGTAACTGTTATGAACTATGGCTTTAAAATGTGCCAAGGAATTTTTGCTTGCTAATGAAGTTCTTGTCATGGACAGGTGCTACTTTCTTGTGATCACTTTAGGGTCACTAAAGTCATATTCTGGAACTCCCTATCTAGCTCCTGCATGGCCCTCCCTCCCCACCAGATCTTTGTGTGGAACCAATTAGGTTTTTCATATGTAAAGCAGAGGATTAATCTCAGCAAATATGGACAACAAAACATTCAATTTAAAGATTCATCTCTTTCTCAAACAGAAATTTAAAATACGATAAATAAATTGTGAATAAATATGCTGCTTTCCACTGACTGTAAAGAGAATGCTGACATTCAGTTTAAATTTAAATTTCTAGATAGCAAACTGAATTTTAGTTGAAATTACTCTAATCAGAAGTTGTACTACACGATTGTAAAACTTGTCTTTTTCCAGTTGGTTAGTCAACTTAGAAGACAAAAATTACAGCACTATGAGGAACAGTTTATATTTAATCCACACTATATTCTACCTTGAATTTTGACTCAGAAATAGCAAGAGTGCTTATAAATACTTAGTTCCCATAGCACGTCAGAAAGCTACACTCTGTACTTTGTGCTCTAGAGTTACTGATATTCACAAAGAAAGAATGATGATTATGAGCCTTTGGGAAAAAGGCATCAATGGGACAGTGAAGATGTGGATAACTGGATTCAATTTCATCTCTTTTGTTGCAAGCGTACCCTATGAAATTTTCAGCTTTTGCATAATTTAAATACTAGAACAGGTAAAACAATCAAAATACCTATTTATTATTAGCTAGAAAAAACATTTCATACATTGACACTAATCTCAGGACTTTTATTGTTCATATCATGCTCAGCACATCAACAAGACTTATCTCCCAAAATTAAAAGATGATCTGTTAATAAGGAGCAGCTGAGCTGGGTGGCTACCTCTCATTTAATTTAGCCAAGGGCTATTGGTTCCTAATAAGAAAGTTGTTTCTTGTTGCTCTTAACAAAATTGATCAGTTGTAGGGGAATTGAATGAGTGTTAAATACAAAGGTATTCAGAAGAACCTTACGCATGCAATTCTGGATCTGAAGTGGCAACACGATGTCATTCATCTGGAGATTGTTTCATGGCTTTTCATTGATTGCTATTGTTTCATGGCTTTTGTCACACAGAGTGCACTTTCCACTGTTTCATCTGTGACCACCACGCTCGCACCCTTTACATCATTCTTAAATGTACAAGATATTGATATACTAATCCAGTCATCGGAAAAGCTGAGAATTTCTTTGTATCTGAGCAAGCTGTGCTTTGAAAACCTAATGTTAGGTGGATATGATTGAATCTTCTATTCAAATAGACTGCAGGTTTCTTTAACAATTTTTAAATATCAGTCTCCATGTTAAGCCACTGGACATGGAGTATCAAGGAACTAGAGTTAAGATCTACATGAATGCTACATATTTTAAGATAAAAGTTGAAGACAACAATTATTTTATTATGAGGGAAATTGTGGTAATGAAAATGTCATAAACTTTTACAACTTTTATGCAGTTGACCAAATATTTAAGAGTTCTGTATGCAAAACAAAACAGTGATTTTAGAAAACTACTTTAAAGATGGTTTCTAATGATGTTCCCTTCTTCACATCAGGGCACAAAATTTACTTCAGTGATCTACATGATAAAATAAAATGAAAAAAGCTTTTGTAATTTAAGACTTGACATAATGGTAGACAGAGTTGGCTTAAATCCTTTGGTGTTTGGTAGCTGGTTTGTGCACTTGAGCATCTCATTTTAACCCAAATCATCAAAGAAAGGCGTTTAGCTCGATAAATTATAATTCCTGAATGTTACATGAAGTTTCATTTTTAATATCTTGTACCTGATTTAGTAAATGGCAATGGAACTGTTTCCTCACCTCACAAAAGTTTCACTGGAACATACCATGAAGCTCTTTCTTGTTGAAGAGGGTGAGCAGCTACTGTGGATTTTTAAAGGAATGCAGGAGTTGTAATCAGGAAATTGATAGATGTTTTCTGGCCTGAGAAAGAACTTCTGTGTTCCTAAGGCAGAGATTGCCAATTTATCTAAGTCCAGCAGGCAGTGATCCATTTAAAAAACAAAATCCCTTCACAACTAGCAACATCCTGAGAAGACTTAGAGATGAGAACTTGGGCTAAATACCTCATCAGTGGCCTTTCCAAGGAAGCTGGGATACCTTGATAAAATCTTTTACTGCTTCAGCTTGCTCAAATCTACTAAACATACAAATGGGACTTCTGCTTCCAAGCCTGTCAATCAGCTGTCTTTCTGAAAGCTAAAATATCATAAAAAGAAGCAGGTGTTGCTGAAAAAGAGAAATAAAAGATATTGAATCGTGAGATTTGTTATATCAGTTAAAACCTCATAAATTGCTTTCACAAAAGATAAAAGGGAATGAAGAAAATAAGCCAGAAACCAGAATAAAGCAATAATTGTAAAGTGAAATGAGAACACTAAATGCAGATGATAATAGTTTTCAGCTTTAAAAAATAGAAAATGAATAGGAATAAATGTGTAATCAGCACAGAGGTAAAAAGGGAATCAGACTCTGCAGAACTATGATCATCAAGTTTTAGGAACCTAATAAGGCATAATAACATTTGGCAATATACCATAGAACATGGTATAGAAAAGTCCGTGCTTTTAAATGCAGAGATGTGCTCTGAGTCTTCCAGAAAATTATCTTTTGTGTTGTTGGATGATTTTTAAACTTTTTTTTTTTTGTAGTAGTTACAGTAGTTACAAACTTACGTGGACCTAATTAGAAATTGAAGCTGATTAAATTCTGGGGTATTAATTTCCTTAAAAAAGTCATAGTTCCTATTACATCTGGAAATGAACACTGAAGAACAAAGATACTCTGAATTTGGTGAAGCAAAAAAAATCTGTTATTTAGGTGTATAGCTGCTGTTTTAAACATTAGTTCACAGTCTGCTAAATCCTGTATTGCTTCTGCTTTGGAAAAGAACTGTAAAGAAGGTCCTCAAGAGTTTCTGATATTGATTAATTCCACTCTGAATACAATTAATCATAATATACTTTTCACTTTTATTTCCAAAGCAAAGAGAGAAAAAGCAATAGGATACACATGTCCATCTAAGATCTGGAGAAAGAGTTAAACTGCCAAGTGAGTGATTTTGAGTAATGGGAGCCAAATTTAGTGCAGCATGTGCTGTGTGTATGAGCATTAAAGGAAAATTTTTAAAAGGAAGACTGGCCAAATGAGAAAATTTGTCTATTGAAATATATATTACCAAAATATAGTTGAAAGAAAAGAATCAATCATACGTTGTGATCTAGCCCTAAACTATTCCTCAGGGAAGGGATATGGGTAATAAAAATGGACATGTGGAACTAAACCTTCAGGAGAGGATAGAAAATGTAATAGGTTTGGACTGCTGACCTCATCATTAGAGCAAATGAAGAATAGAGTGTTGTGAGACATTTAAAAGAGTGAAAATGAATAGAGCAGCAATAATTAATTTTTTCAACAGTACTCACAAAAATTTATCAAATATAATGATAAATGTCAGGAGAATTATTTTCCTAATTATTTTAAACAATAAACTCTTAGAAAAATTATTTTTGGTGTGTGTAAGTTAAGAAATTCCCCTCAGCTTGTTCTGTTGCAATTCACAGAAAATAATGGAAAAAGAGACAGCTGAGGTGATAGCTTTGGGAAGTACTGACCATAACATATTAAAGAAAAAAAAACCCTGTTCTATCTGGGGAAAAAAGCCACCAAGCCCCAGAATGTAATCAGATGCCAATCATCTTCATAAGTTATGATTAAAATGCTGCTTTTAACAATCATACTCCATAAAAATCAAACCACAAAACTCTTTAACCCTGTAAATGAACAGATAATGGAACAATTCTTAGTATCCCACAAATGGAGAACTGATATTGAGCAGTACATATGCTTTGGTTACAAAGGTGTGTTTTAACAAAATACTATAAATCAGTGGCCACAGGTGATGTACATTCCAGAAAAGAGAAGATACCAATCCCCAGTGTGAGAATGCTTAGTTTTAAGAAGGACTTCTGCCTAAATTAGATAATCATGTTAAAAATTAATTCGAAGGAACAGCTAGGAGTGTGTATATTTGCACATTACATGTATATGGTTGTGTCATATTGATATGATATCAGTATTATAAAAAATGAGAATCAATACAAATAATAGTTTAGAACAGGAATTTCTTAGAAAGAAAATGAAGGAAGAAAAAATCCCCAATTTTTACCACAGTTAAATGGTAGGGTTAATCCTAGGAAAAAGAAGGAATATAAAATAAAAATCATAACAGATTAAATTAAATCAGTAACAAGACTGTCAAAAGAAATTTGTAGAAAATTATGCAAAAGGCTTAAAACTAATTAAAAAAAAGGTAAAAATCAAACACATTTGGATGGGGAGAAGCCAGAGAGTAATTAGGGCAAACAAGATCAATAAAGTGCAGTTTGAAAAAATAAATCCTTGTCAGAAAAACTAACTTTTACACCTACGTTCAGTGGGTTGGAGAGAGAAAACAGCATATGATGGACCATGTTTTAATGTAAAGTGAATTAGAGATTTGTCTAACATGCAAATGTCAGCAAAATCATTATACAGCAATTGAAAGCAATAAACAATTACAGCTAGAAAGATATAAAGATATCTACAGAAGTAAAGTATAAACTAGATGAATTATAGATCATGGTATGTAAACTTTTGCATAAATTTAACTCAGTACCAGTGATTCAGATGCTGACAATTATGGTGTGAATTTCCCAAACTGTTACCTGGGAGAATTTAAACTACTGTAGGCAGAATAATGTGTATCAAATCAATTAACCAGAACAGTGTTATGGAGAATATGGATGAAGGAAAAAGAGTCAAAACCAGTTTTGTAATGGGAGGTCATGTGTTATAAATCCATGGACATTGAACGAATGAATGAATGAATGAATGAGCATAATTAGGACACATGTAATTTGCATACCCAGTTTTGTCCATGACAACACCATTACTGAAATCTCTTAATAAAGACATTTTGAGAAACAAAAGGTGGTATTTCCATAAATAATATTTACAAGACAGGAAACAAACTGTGGGAATATGCAGCCCTTCCTGTGAAGGGAAGGCGCTTTTGCATTTTATGGGGATCTTTGATGTGTTCACAATATTAGGTGCTGATAAACAGTTATTATGATTGTCAAATTGTTTAATAACACAGAAGCTGACAGTGAAGAACTGGAGAAGGATGACTGACTGAGTGGTATAGCATCAAATAAATGTGTTAGAAAATGAGGCATTGGGAAACAACCTATATGCATAGAGATGAGCTTGGAACTGAACATTCATTTCCAAGTGCTACAATACAGGATTTGGATTCTAGTTTTGTAATGTTAAAACTTTACCTCAATTTCCAGTAATTAAAAACATATAAAATTATTAAGGTAAAAAAACAAAGATAAAAATGAAAATATGATGCACTAGTGATGCACATCCTGAATGGTATGTGCTGCTTGTGTCCTTCATTAAAAAAAATGTACAGACAAGATTATCAAGGTAGTAAAAAGTATGGTATGAATTTTCTTTAAGATACAATAAAACCTTCTTTGAGGTTCAAGAAAAGAAAAATCCTACAGAATTGTGAGGGGCATGGGGGAAGTAAATAGGGAACAAGGGTTCTTGTCTCATCTGTAACAAATAAAAGAAGCAATTGGTTTGCAAAATATGTAGACAAGATGATATGCTTGTCAGAGGATAACCTGGGTGGTAAAAACTAGCTGAGGTTCAAAGAACAGAAACACGTAAAATGGTGCGTTGTAAAAGTTGAATTCAGATTTGAGAAGTGCATGAGCTATTAAGTGCTATTAAGACTGGATCCCTTTCATTGGCTTTGTCTGTTGGCCAGAGGACACTGAGTTAAAGGGGGCTTTCTTTTTCCTCTTTCCTTTGGTCTTTTAAGTCCAACAGATGATTGATATATTTTCCTGAATTCTCTGACTCAGGCGCCCAGAAATCTTTCCTGACAGGGAAGATTAAAACTGTTGTCTCAGTGGCTTTACTTCACTAGGTAAAGGGGAGTAGAACACATTATCTCTGTAAAATGGCATTTTGTGATGCAATGGTTTTTGTTCTAACTGTTCTGATATTAGACATTAAGCATGGTTGTGGATACAGATTTACCTTAGGAATCATATTATTGTCATTTCAGTAATGTGATGAAATTGCTGTTTGGATGACTTGCTCTTGACACAAAAGCAGAACACAAGCCTTTGGGATATTTTGGCTGTGCCAAGTGCTGTACATAACAGGTGTACTGACATGCATGTGATTTATTCATGCTTATTCTTCTTAACTGATGTTTCTCAGCTTGACTAAGAGATTAAGACTGATATCAGAAGAATTTTAATTGAGGAGCATATCCAGGAATAGATTTGAAGCATTGCTCATGTAGCCAAGAAAGAAATTGAATTATCCAGGTCACAAATTTTTAGAGAAATTTCTTTTTGTATATAGCTATATTTAATCTTAAAGTATAGTTAATTAAAACCTATTCAGTAAAGAGTTGTATGATAGGAGCTATTTCCTAGAATTCTGGAATTCAGGCATGATAAGTGACTTGAAGTTGCTTAAAAAGAAGAAAGAAAATTAGTCTTTCATCAATTGATATGAAAATGTACAGTGAAGAAAAGGACAAGTACTATGTGCAAGGATTTGGAATACTGGTTAATTGTATTATAATACATCAACACAGCAGAAGGCTACTGCAGAAAATGGCTTCTGTGAACATCTTGAGAGCTCAACATCATGGGAATATGCTTTTCTCATAGTCTTATGTTTGCATTTTTTAGACAGGGAAAAATTGTTGCAATTGTTCCTTCTTGTTAATGTAACTAAATTGGTAAAATTATTTATCTTAGAAAAAAGTCATTATATTTTTATCTAGAACAATTATGTATCTAGATGATTTTCCTAGAGATCTTCCTTTATATATTTACTGTTTTGTAAATAGTATTGGAATTATATTTTTAAACCAATTTTTTATTCAAAAAAGTGCATCATTTCAGAAGACAACATATGTTCAGAGCTGTGTTTTATTCCAGGTGCAAAGCAAGCATTTCAATGGACTGCTGAAAGATTCTGTGGTAATATGTGGATTTCCATGCTTAACATTTAAAAACAAATTATGTCAGATGAACACCAAATCAATATCTCGCCAACATGACAAAATTGTGATTCTAATTGAAAATTACAGTCTTGCAGAGCAACATAGAAAAGGTTAATCTTAGAAAAGAAAAGTAATTAGGAATTCACGTTTAAGTGCTACTTTCTAGTCCAATTAAGATTCATCTGGTCATAGTGTTTTTTGTGCATATCAAACATGAGGTTCAAACAAAAAAAATACGCCAATGTATTCATGCAGAGAGGAAATAACATCCTCATTAATGAGAATTCTGCATAATTTCTATTATTCAGGCACAAAAAATATAGTAATCTAATGAGCTATCTGTGCTTGTTGTAAGCTGTCTTGAAGATTAATCATTGTTAACTACTTGTTTAATGTTATAGTTAATAATCAGCTACCCTCTTGTCCTATATCATCCATCACTTTACTGAACTGAATCAATTCTTTTTTTAACTTATAAGAGGTTGTTTATCTTTGCTTAAGTCTACTTTGGAAGAAAGATATCTGAAAGGTTAAAGAGTTCTGATTCTGTAAGAGTTTATTCTGCATGCAAACCACAAATCGTTCTTTATAAGTTTCCAAGTTTATTGCTTTTCACAATAAAAAAGAAAATTTTATTGTTATTTTCTTCAACATAAATGGCAACCACATAACTTTATATCCTGTTGACTCATAAACATCTTCATGAATTCTTCAAGACTAACAAATTAGCAAAAACTATTGTGTTTTCTGAAAACTGTGAAGTTTGGCTTCTAGTTGCTTTTAGTTTGGCAGAGAATATCCCTTGCTTTGGCTGTCTAGGGTCTAATAAAGATTTAGGAACCAAACATTTAATACTGATATTTAAGAACTAAATTCTGCTGCTCCTAAGACCTTGGCTGGAAGAGATCCATATAACATTGTCTTTTCTGCCTAGAACTGTATTTCAGTATTTGACATCTTGCTGATTTGTGAATTATCACCTATGTTCATGTATAATTTTTTACCTACTGTAGCTAGTTGGGTGGGAATAATAGTACTAAAAATAAAAAGGTAAAATGATAAATAAATAGTGAAAAATAATGCCAGAAGTTAGTCTTTATTTTCACTAAAATCAGCAAATTAATAGTTACAGTTCCCACTGTGGTGATATCTCAATCCCTTGGCACATATGTTGCATTCTGGTTTTCAGAACATGATATTAGCTTTAATGCTTTAATACATTTATACAAAGCGGCTGAGTTAAAATTGCTTGGGGAAATATAATTTTAAATATGTTGTCTTCTGTGTGCATAACATCACAGACATAATGCCCCATTAATGTATTTTTCCCCATTTAATTCCATAAAGAATTTATTATACTCCTCCTGATGTGCTGCACAATGCACTATAGGACAATTAGCTGGATTTTCAGCTAACGAGAATGTTATAACTCAGGTGAAATCTTGAAGCTGCAATTGTTTGCAGCAGCTGAGACTGTCTGGGTAGGATTTGCATGCATGGGATACAACACATTAACATCAAGACATTGCAAGGTCTTTACTTGCCTGGCAATAGACCTTCCCTGAAATTTGAATGCTAATTCTTGTCCCTTGGGAAAGTGCAGCTGCCTGATCTTGTGCTCGGTTACATGGGTGTAAATCAGAAAGGACTACCTGAATTCAGTGTAGTTCTTCAAGTGTGAAAAGCAGCGTGATACCCTCATCAGATCTGAAAGGTATGATCTAAGGTGACCCAAAATAAGCTTGTAATGAAATAAAAGTGCCTATAAAGTACTTTCATTTGGTGTATAAATAACAAATTATTTTAAATAAGCATCCTTTATGTTGTCTTCAGAGACATTCTTGGTGCAGTGAGAGCTGATAAAGTGCATTTTTTTTCTTTCTTGACTTATAAATCAGAGGTTGACAAAAGGAACTTCAGAAATTATGTGGAACAAAGACAACTGTTAATGGTAAATATTTATTGAGCTATTTATTCTTTGATTTAGTACCTTTTTTAACATACATCACTTACTCAATTTTAAAACTAATTATTGCCAACTGAAGTAAAATTATTTTAGAAATTGATATAAAATACTGCTGTTTGGTTTTCAAGATATTGCAGTAGAAGGCAATTTTGCAAAGTGGGAAGCAATGGTCCAGAAAGGCACTCTGATTTCTGCTTCTTTATTGCACATAGTGCATCTTCCCTGGCCTGGACTGTAACCATAGGTGGTGAGAGGGTTTGGCCAATTTGTGGGAATTTTGGCTGGCCAAATTTGTTATCATCGCTGCTGCTCTAGGAAAGGAAGCTCTTAATTCACTTCAGGGAAATGAGCAGGTTGTGGAAACAGCTGTCAAGAGAATGGAAGGGGCATTTGGAACCCAGGTTTCCAGCTATAGCTGTGAACACGAGCTATTTGACAATTTTATTTGCTGCCCAGCGTCCTGTGGCTGATGACAGTGGCCGAAGCCACTTATCATCCATTTCTCTATTTCCAAGAATATAAAATAAAATCCAGCTGTGGTGAATGCAAGCATAATTCTGGAAATCTTTAAAGTGACTGTGCACATGGAGAGGTCCTGGGTTATGTGACCTGCATGACAGAGTAGATGACACTCACACATTTTCCTTTAGTTTCTGTGGGGACCTGCATGAGATGAGGTCAAAGCCCAGAAGAAATAATTTTTTGTTCATATTTAACTGAATCGCGTGCTTATAATTTATTCTCATAAGAAAGAAATCCAGTTTGAGATACGCTTATGTTGTTCTGTGGTCTGACATGTAACTTCCATCAGATTGATGCAATAAAACTAAAAAAGAAGTTTTCTTAGAACTATTATTTAGATACTGTACCTCCAGTGTATAATATTTTATCCAAGCAAGGTTTTCCCTTTCAGTTTAAAAAACAGTTTTTCTTAGTAAATCACTTCATAATTTCTAGAATGTAAAGCTTTATGAAATTTTCAAAGAGTTTTAAATACTGTTGTCTATGTTTCTGAAGAACCACAGTATCACACAAATTCTTATAAAATATTAAAGATCCTGTTCAGGTAAGATAGATCGTAACTTCACACTGCCATTAATGAGCAAGAAAACATCTTAAATTTTTCTTGCATCAAAGCTGTTACGATTTTTAATAAAGAATAGATTGATTCTTCCCCTCTTACAAAATAAATCCTTATTGTTATTGGGAAGTTTAGCAAATGTTTTTATTGTACAAAATTAAGGACATTAAAATATTCAGTGATATCAAAAGTAGTGTAATTGCATTTTATTCATATTGGTATCATTTCCAACCAAAATTGCTTTTCAGTTTGTGAGAAGTCTTCATTGGAATGTACCAGTGTGTGTATTAATTGAAGGATTATTGATTTATAAGGTTATCATGTAAAAATAAAGAGATTTGTATTTGGTTTTTGCCATTATTTAAGTGTAGTGTAAATTGGATGGAATAATGATGAGATCTGAAAACCTCCTTGAAAATGTTGATTCTGACAACATCCCATTCAAACCCACTTTGACGAATCTCTATGGATGATCTGCATAGATATTCAGCTACCATGTTTCCTTTCTTTAAAAATCACAGAAAGTATGGTAAATATTGTCACCTACTTTTCTAAGAACAAGCATGCGAGAGTAAAAGTGATGTACCCTGGTTGTGCAGCAGGTGCAGCTGAGTCAGGGACCAAGGTCAGCAGTGACCAAGTCTCCATTTCATGATGATCCCAGTATCTGTCATGGCAAGTGAGCACTTTCATCACCAGATAAACTTTGCTTTACAGGTTTAGTGTGTCTTTCATTAATTCATATGCATGTTTCTGTTTCTCACACAGACAGACTTCTTCCATAAGAACTGTTTTCTCTTTAGAGACACATTAAACCCCACAGTCTTGAGTATCCCAGGGGAATTGTACATGTTGATATGCAAGGAAATCATGGCACTCTTCGTGCTTTTTCCTGACATAAGGTCTGTTTCTGACTTTGGAAATGATAGCCTGGCAAAGACAAGACCCACGGCACAACCTTCACAGAAAGCACCTGGTTTTCTTTGGTCACACAAGGCTCTGAAAGTTATCATGATTATAATATTTCCGTCTAGGAAAAATAAATTAATTCTAAGATACTATCAGTGACTTTTCACCTGTTTACAGCTTTCCGAGACTATATCTGAATATTTTATAACCTGGCATGTTCTTTCTAAATGAACAGACTTTGCTGTAATGACTTGAGATAGGTACATTCACTTAAACTATCAATTTATCAATTGACAATTTATCTGTTATCAAGTAGAGAGATAAAAAAAAGTTTCTCATTCAAAAGGATAATAAGACACAGTACCAAGTATTTTAGGAGAATATTTCGCTTATCTGGAATCCTTGGTTGTAATTTGGCCCCTTACAACTAAAATAAACTGACAGATACAAAAGGGTATGCCTCCAGTTTAATAACAGGGAGTCAACAAACACTTAGGTGTTTTGAGGAGAGACTGAGCATCTTGCCCAGAATTTAGAATTCACTAATATTTCATGTCTCTATCTGGTTTCTTTTTTTTTCCCTTCTTTCCCTCTCCCAAATTTGCCCTAAACTAGGACACTCACCTATGCCTTTGTTTGAAGTTCAAGCTGTACTTTTTTCTTTTTTTTGTTTTTTCTTCTCCTTGAACTCTAGTTGCTAATCATTGTTCTATATTAAGGGTTCTGTTGGTAAGTTTTATTTGTAGGAATCAAAATTGCCAAACAGGATTTTAAAGATAAATAAGAGTAAGTTTATTCTTATTTATTTTGAGAGACAGTGAAGGTAGGTGCTACCTGAGTCAAAAGATTAAATTTTTTAAAAGTGATTTTTTTTTTTTTTTTGTACTCATCTGAACACAGTACTAATAAACTGAATAAACAACACCACGTAATCAAAATCCAAGCTGTTACCTCTATGGAGCCTCGAGAGGACAGATGTGGGAAAAGGAAAGATTGGATGAGTTTCATCTGTGCTGAACTATGAGAATAGTGAAAATAACCTCTTAGTTCTGTATTCAGGATCACATGATGAGTCTGTGTGTGTGAGAGGTAGGTAACAGGGGACAACAGGAACCTGTTTTTCATATATGGGACTTCCTGCTGCTTTATTTTGTGAAGTTCAGGTTAGCTACTCTATAGGGCTTGATACACAATGGCTGAAATTCTTGTCTATGTTTTCGGGTAACATGAAATTCTTTATGTCTCCTATTGTCCTTATGTTGAAAAGCCAGTCAGGGTTGTGGGTTGCCTGTGATACAATGCTTATAAGAAGATTTTTACTGTCCTTATTTCTTATTCTCTCTATATATTGTGTACTGAACAGGAACAAAAGATGCTTTTTCAGATTGTAACTCTTGTTTAAATTTTTCACTCTTTCCCTCAATACACCCTCTGTGATTATGAATACATTGCAGCAACTGAACTGAGGTGCAATGATGCAGCAGAGGTGTACAAATGTATTTTGAGTGATAAATGGCAGCACAAATGCCATTACAAACCAACACTGCTGTTATGCTTACTTTACTACATCTTGAATTTGTTGTTTTTTCTCTTTTTTTTTTTTTTTTTTTTTTTTAATCTAATCACTCTACTTTCCTACTTTGGCAGAGAGAAACATGTTGCATATTAAAAGATGTTGTCTTTCATTTATCTTCTCACCTTTCATGTTCAGCGTCTTGTAAATTTGTAAGCTGGAAAGAAGATAGGCTTTGTATTGTGTTTGCTGTCCTTGAGCAGTCAGTCATGGTTTCTGCTGTCAAAATGTGCACTGATGTTTACACCAGCAAATTGACTCTGCAGTATCATTAGATTAATTGGATGACACTTCATACTTGTTTAAGACATTATAAATCCCAGAACAATTTTCTGTTTTATTTAGTTTTATTTTTTTTCCAAATGAAATGATCTAATTTTGCATATATTCCCCTTCATTTTCTTCATTTCCTCTCTTTCATTACTATCTCCTCTCCCTGTATTCATTGATGACTTCATATCCCTGTTTTGCAGTATCCATCTTGTCATGACCACACTTCAACAATTTTAATGTAAGTTATTAACTCCCTTGAAGTGAATGTGTCCGGTTTCAACCAAATTCCATACAATTTATATGTTGCACTTTTCAGATAGTTGTTCACCCAGAAGTCCAGTTGTTGTATGTGACTCTTTGTTGTTGTTCAGGTTATCATACTTACCAAAGTACTAACACGACATCAAACAACGGCCCGTGCAAACATCATGAGGCTCATACAAACCAATTTTGACCAGTGTTATGTTCATTTTATGAATAAAAGAACAGTGATAGTATTGTTCTCAATTTCTGATCAGCAGCCTGCTGGATGTTACAGTTATCATGTGAAATTTTCTATTTTTTCCCTGTCTTCAGACCTCTGATTACTGTTAATTGTACCTTCCTAGACTGAAAAAACAATTGTGCCTTCGTGGCACATGTTATAATTGTGGAATTCTCTTAGTCAAAGTGTACATATTTAGTCTGTTGATGTGAATTTTGAGTCCTTCTGCAAGATTGTTGATATATCCCCTAAGACCATCTTCAGCTAACAGTAAGTGACAAAGTTCAACCTCCAAAAATATTTGCAATTTATTTTTTTCACAAAAATGTTATACTATTCCAGGTTCAGAAATTCAGAGACTACAGGTTTCTAGTCAGTTTAAAAGACTGCTTGGAGGGAAATTGTCCATATTTTCCAAAATGATCTAATTTTTTTCCTGGCTGAAGGCTCTCTCTACTTCTCTAAGAAGGAAATATGTTTCAGTTTCCATGGCTTACCATATTCCAGAAATTATTAATATGTCTTGCATATTATTTGTATGACATTTCAAGAATGTGAGAAATCTTTGGGAAATACTGGGTATTTTTATAGCTACCTAGGTAAAAATCTTGAAGTCTTCATGGATCTCTTCTGCCTTTTAGCCCATCTTCTGAAAAATGAGAAGCTTGAAAGTGCATTTCACATCCCCTAGAGAGCCATCTATTTCTTTAAGTCTAAGATTTTGTTAAAAATTTAGTTCATAGTGTTACAGAGATGAAAGAGTAATATTTTTTTCTGGTAGAAGTTTTTGCCAGCGGCTAAATAAATCCTGTGTGAATTTCAAACTGTTCCTTAGATCTGTAAGTTGAATTATTTTTAAAATCTTGTTTCTTTCTTTTTCTCTTTTCTTTCTTTTACAATATTCTGCATCATAGGCAGAGTTATTAAGTCAATCTGTTATTAAGGATGACTGACATTTTCTATTATAACACCTTGTTTTCAAAGGCCTGTAATTTTGACAAAGCATAACCACAGGGGGTAAATATTTACTCACCAAACAACTGCAAAAGGTTGATGTCCTTCTTGCTTGAAACAAATCTATTCTCCCATTTCCTAAAAATAGCACATGCAAAAATATTGTTTTCATACATTATAAAAACTATTGCTAACATTTTTAAAGAAGGCCTAGCACCTTCATTTGGAAAAAAAAATAACTAAAAAATTATAGGAGTTGGTTTTCTGGGGGAAAAAGAAGTGATTTATCATCCCTATAAATGTCTTCTAAGTCTGATGACATCTGCAAAACTTGGTGAAAAATTGAGAAATTTCTTCATTATTGTACTCAGTAAAAACATTTTTGTTTATTTTTAAATTTTGGCTATGTTTGCAGCTCACCTAAACTGAACCACGCAGAGCAAAGACAGTGTTGAAGCAGTGCACTATGAGTTGGATGAGCACACAGAAAACATAAATATCTAATAAAGAATCAGCTTTCCTAGAGAAAACATAGTTACACCTCTCCTCACCCCCATGCCCACCTCCCTTCCCCCTTCCACTTTCTCCTCCCTTTCAATGAAAGGAGAATTTTCCTGTTTTGGGACTCAGAGTTTCTCAGAAAAATGTAACAAAATACCATCCACCTTTTGCTTCAGCTAGTCTCTTAGGCAAAAGGTCCATAGAGTTCCCCTGCCCAGTGAATACCATCCACCTTCCAAAGCTGGTTCCGTATTTTGTTCCCTCTACCTTGCCAGGAGTCCTAGAGCTCCCTTTTCTTCCACTGACCACAAATCAGAAAAGGAATCCAGCTCCAGGTTCTTGAAACCGTTTGTTTTTCTGCACTCCACTAGGGCTGTTATGGAGAGAAAAGGAAGGCAGAACAGTGAAATGAAAGTTTGTGGTGAGCTTCATCTCTGTGCCAGCAATTTATACTGATCTAGAACTGAACAGAGAGTGAGCAATAATGGGAATTATTGCAATTCACTGGCAATAAGAGAACTCCATCCTGAGATGCGAGATCTAACCAGGCAGCTACATCTACAGTTTTGAAAAATGCACTGAAAGCACAGGCTCAAGCATTCTTTATAAAGGTTCTAGCTGATAAATTGTTTGCTCAGTCCCTGGTATGGGCTTTGCTTAAGTTGACATTCACTCCTTGGACAATTCCCAGGGAATTACCATTGGCCAGAGTACATCCCTTTGTGCTGTGTTAGTGACCAAGGGAGTTTATTTATGAGGATGCACTGTTATTTTGTCAAAGGACTAGAAAGTGCTCCAAAGACAATATTATTTTCTAGTATAGATGTAGACCTTATATCGCACACAATGTCTGGACAGAGAGAGATTGAAAATGTTTAATTTTTAATCAGATTTAAATGTCACATAAGATTATAGCTCCCTACCATCAGAGAATACATATACCTGATGTGTGTGCCAAACTCTCAAGCCTGAGTGTAGGGAGGGGCTACACTGACAAAGATGAGCACAGCCTGGCCATCATAGTAGGAAACGCCATATTCAGTGACAAAGCCAGTTAGAAAATTCCTGGTATTCTTTTCTGTGCCACTTCTTTGCTCTTATTCTCCAATTTAGTGTTCCCTTCACTGTACTTACAGAGTTGTCTATGAATTCATGTTGTAAACTGCTCCATTCAGCCAGTCTGTGTCAAATGTGAGAGCATTTAGTCCAGGGGATTGTTTTCCTTCTTTCCCGCTCAGGTTTGGACAGACATTGATCAGCCCTGACTTTCATTTGTATTCAACTGCCTGATATTTTGGATTAAATGAAGAATTCCTTCTTGTGCAGCAGAACTAGAGGTTACTGAGGAACATTACAGCAGAGTGACTACATCTCCATGGGAGATAGGATTTGTGATGTCCTTAGGTATCTGAATGGTGAACATGAAGTGTTATTAGGTGCTATTGAGAAAGACAACGTTTTGAATGTTATCTTTTTCCAAAGAAATGGTGAATTAAGTTAAGACACTAAATCAAAGATAAAACCACTTCAAGATCAACAGAGATTCAGTTTTATAATTAGTAGATGGGATTTTTTTCGATGATTATGATTTATTTTTTTGCCTCTTTAAAGTTAGGCCGAACTGACTGGGAATTCAAGAAGCCCAAAGACACAGACAGGGCACTTACAGTTATTTTAGAAATTCTACCACTTTGAAAGGTAATTAAATATATAATACACTTGCATTGAACAATCTTCCTGCCTAAAAGATATTAGGCACTTTACAGCTCTTTCATGTGCAAATTACACAAAATAGATTATAGAGAAAGAACGTGGACTTGGGTCTTATCACAAACTAACAGAACAAGAAAGTGGCAATCATAAATTTTGAAGTCAAATGTTACTCTTCTAGCTACCTGAAAGGGAAAGGTAGCTAGCAAATTCTATATTAACCAGTCACCAGTGAAATATCCCAAGTTGTTTTCAGGTGAGGGAAACTCAACTACCTCCCTTTTAACATTTCCTAAGCACGCTTTCTTCTATACAAGGAAATTCTCCACATTCTGCTGGGCAACAAATTTTTTTGAGCAGCAGGAAGGGATCATCTTGCTCCTAGGGGGACATCAGCACAGCCTGGTCCGAACAGCAGGGGGTTGGAAACTCTTGTTTATTCAACTCTGTCCTTTTAGTGCTTTTGAGTAAAGGGTGATTTTTTTGTAAAAGCTTGTGTCACAGCCCCACCAAGCTCTCTGCTGTGTGTCAGCTCTTCCACAGAACCAGAGTAGAAGAATATAAATATAATAATAATAATAAGTATAAAACCTCTTTGAAATAAAACATGGAATGGCTGTGCTATGCAGACAGATTACTGAAGTGGTAAATCCCTACTTTGCTCCATTAAATATTCCCTGTATCCCATTCCTGACACAGGAAACTATCGTGGGGTCTGCTGTTTCTTAAACACTCTGAGATATACAAAATATTTTGGCATTAGAATCATTTGGTTTTGAGACCCAAAAGTTACCCCTTGACAATTTTGCCAGTACTGTAGCATTACATTGCTTTTCTCTGTATGTGGTTGCATGATATGCAATGATGCCATTCCAACTTCTAAATTCTTAAAAAATGTATTAAAAGACATTGTTATACAAAAGGCTTGAGTATAAGGCAATAGAATATGTCACTTTTTTTCAGCTGTAATGTGGTCTTAGTGCAATTAACCTCCTTACACACTGTACTGATATTTCATTCTAATTGTTTAGTAATCAAAAATTTGTAAAAAAAAAAAAATACAACAACTAGACCTCAAAATATATTTGTTGGATAAACCACATTCTTCATTAGCTCTATCCTGTTACTTCATAAAAAGAAGTTTAGGTAAATAGTTGCTCAAAAAAATGTTATGTTTGGAATATTATTTTGGAAGAGACTTTTATATAACAGTGAGTAAATGTGAAATTATCTCCTGGCATTCACCAGATATGTACTCTGGCAGTAAATCAGCTCTTCTGACATAATGTTTGTGATGACACAGAACTCAGATATGTGGCAGTATCAGACAACACTGCACTGAACTTCAACATTTACTCATCTGAAGAAAGAGAGCATAAGTTATGAATAAAATATTGCACTTTTATTTTTTTTATTCTGTAGTCTTGTGTTTTCCAAGGAATGTAATTTTTTTCTTTCTCTTGTATGAATATTGTTTCACTTAGACCTCCTGCTTGAACAGGTGGACTTCATAAAATTATCCTTCAATGGCCCCTTTGAACACATCTGGCCAAGAGCGCTGCCCCCACAGCAGCTGCAGCTCCAAGGGGGAGCAGCCTTGACCTGGCTGGCTCACTCATCTCAGGGGTAGCACATCTGGGCAAAGGTTCCTATTTTCAGGGAGCATTCTCTAGTGATATTCTGCAAGAAACAGTTCTTGGCAACTGCACTGACAGTGGGTGTCTGAAAATTCAGAGGGATTGTGTGTTTTTTACACTCCACTGACGAATGCCTGGCCTAATGTTACCATATAGGAAATGTCAATCCCCAGTAGTATCAGAGTCCACATAAAGGAACTGTAAACCCCACTGGCAGGAAAGGGGAAATTCTCATCAGACTGCTGGCTTCACTGTTGTCTCTGAGTGCTTATTTAAGAGAAGGACATCAGGACTAGAAAACTGATGAGGTCTACAAATGTATTATTAATATGAGTTTTTTCAGGTCATAATTAAGCTGGTGCTTCTTGCCGTAGCTTTTCAACTGATGTTCTAAAAAAATGATATTTTAAGTTTTGTAGGTGTAGCATGGAAGATACTAAGGATATGTTAATTTTATTACACAATATTTTTGATACACATTTCACTAAATATCTTTTATTATATTGCTAAATTCAGTGTAAAACTGAATAAAGTGTAAAGAGAAAAGGTATTTATCTTCCAAGAACCAGAGGTAAATTATCCTCCTAATTACAGGCAGTTCAATTTCTGTCTCCACCCTGATGTGTGAAACTTCTTATTTGTCATTATAGATCCCATTGGATGTAGTGTTACATCTATCAAAACCCAATCTGTTGGGTAATGTGGTATTACTGTGATATGTGTTTTTAGCTTCAAGGCTGAAGAGGATATTGCTCTAGACAGAATTAACATGCAATAACATTGGAATGATACTTGAGGAAAAGAAGTAATTGTGAAACAATACAGAAAAAAGCCCTCTATTTGTTAAGAAATCTGTGTTTAAAATAAAATAATTCACTAAAATATTGCATAATATCATTCAAAGTATCTTCCTAACCTGATGCTCTCCTAGTTAAAAGTCTGGCCTTTGTGATTTGGATTTAATTTCACAGAATTGTAGAATGGTTGAGGATGGCAGGAACCTTTAGAGACTTGTCTGTTCCAAATCCCAGCTCACAGCAGGGTTAGCCAGAATGAGTTGCTAAGGGTTATATCAATTTATTAAATATCTTGAAATGCAAAGAATACATGGCTCCCTTGGGCAACCTGTCCCAGTGTTTGACATCTTCAGTTAAAACGGGGTTGTGTTTTTTTTCTTATATTTAAATAGAATTTTCTGTATTTTTTTCTTGAGCCCATTGCCTCTTGTCCTTTCTGTGGACACAACTGAAAGGAGTCTGGCTCTGTCTTCTTTTCACCTCCACTTCAAGCATTTATATACATTAGTTAAGGGCACCAGAGTCTCCTGCTCACCAGGTCAAAAAGTCCCAAGTCTCTCAGCATTTTCTCAGAAAAGAGATGCTCCAGACCATTAATCACCTTAGTGGCCCTTTACTGGACTCTCTCCAATAATTCTGTTTCTCCTGTACTGGGAAGCCTGGAACTGATCCCAGCACTCCATAGGTAGCCTCACCAGTGCAGAGCAGAAAGGAAGGATCTGCCCTCTGGATCTGCTGGCAATACTTTTCCTCACACAGCCCAGGATGCTCTTGGCCTTCTCTGCTTCCAAGGTGCACCACTGGCTCACAGTCAGCTCTTGGCAGCTTTCAAAACCAAAGCCAGTTAATTGTACGGAAGTTTTTGGAAAAAAATATCATCTGAATGGGTCACTTGAACTTGTCTTTCCTTCATCTCTTTTTAGGCAGACATCCCAGATATGTCCCAAATTAACAATTTTTATAGAAGTTGTAGTGGCTTCACAAGGAGAACCTGCAATTTGTTTCAGAGAACTGTGTGGCTTGTTTGTCTGTTATATGGCATTAGAGCATACTGAATCATGCAAATTGGACATTAGAAAGCCTGGTTCCTAACTTTGAAATCAGCTTCTTGACTTGCAGTGCCATAAAAAAAATTAGTGTCTCATTTTTTTCCTAACTAGAAAATCTGCACTCAACTATCTTTTGAATGAAGATGTATTGTGAAAGTGTGTTTTGATAAATTGTTTCTTTGAGAACTAAGGAGTTTAGTAAAATTAAGAATTTGACAGCTACACACATACACATAAAGAAGAAATAGGTGCCACACACTTTTTTGAGAAGTAAGATCTTTTTCTAGATCTTTTAGAAAGACGTGTCAAAGATCTACAATGGGAAATTCAGTATGCTTTGATTACCTAAAAGTGAGTCACTTTGTGGAAATATTATAAAATCGAACAAATAAAAACTCTCTGTGAAAAATAAAATTATGTAAAAGATTTCCACATTTATTTATTTAAAAAATTATTTAATGCTGCTGGTTGTGATTCCTTCCCTTTTGTTGTAACTAAACTGTATTTTTGTTGATTCTGAGAGAAAACTGAGGTGTTCAAGCCCAGACAGGTGTGTTTTGGTGATTTATTTCATGCTGCCTCTTCTCTTTGGATTTGAAACAAGTAATAATGAACTCCTTCCAATTCCATTGTAAGCTTAGGCCAGGGCTTTGTGTTCTACAGCTTAGTCATCACACATAAAGATATGGGGCAATTATATGGTATAGCTTGTTGCCCATAAGGAACAAAACGGACAATACTCACATTTTGGTTTTGATTCTCAGGTTGCATTTAAATTGTATACAAAGAAATTTCCTCTTGGTCTGATTCTTAATGAGCATAATAGCTTCTGGAATTCGTGCCAGAGTACTTAAGGTGGTAAATTTGATTACATTATAAGCATCTCCCTGGAATGCTTCTGCCCCTGCTATTTAAGTATGCTTCTAATTTCATAGAAAATAATGCTTGTGATTGGTGCTTTGGGGTATTCTTGAGCTGTGTTCTATTACTATCTTTCAGTGATATACTTGCATAGTATGCAAAACCCAGAGAATTTAGGTGATGTGGTGTTAAAAATTCAAATTAATAAGTCAAGGTCTATTAAGATTTCTTCTCACCCCTTCTACTTTGTAATACTGTAAGGCTCCAAGAACATGAGGGAATGAAGGCATGTTCAATCTTCACATGGCTAATGCAGGCACCCTTGGAAGGTGCCTTTCATAAGGAAGACTTATGGTGAGACTGCACTGTGAATTTGCCTGTGGGGAAGCCTTGTTCTGAACAAAATGTGCAGAGCTTAGGGGCAGGTTAGGCATTCCAGGAATCCCACACTTTATGCTTACAGGCACTTCTGTCGCTGTTAGCCATGTCGACCTTGTAGTCCCCAGACACCTGCATACAACAAGGTTCCCAGATGTCCCACCTCAGCTTTTGACAGCTGAATATGCAAGGAGGACCTCTGATGCCTTCAGAGACTTCCAACTTTTGTTCTGTCCATGAGGGCAGCATCTGTTTCTAGGACACTGCTCTACAGTCAGCCTTGCAGCCAGCTCAGGAGTTTCATGTCTTGCTTCATAAATAGAATGAAACAATTCTCACTGAAAACTGGTTTTTTTGTCCAGCTTAAATTGGACATTGTTTCTCTCCTGTGGAGAGTTCTTTGTTTTATTTACCCATCTTGAAGGAAACCGACCTCTTATGAGGATCTCTTAAGAGATTCTAAGCACATAAAAGAGACCTTCTTAAGTCCACGTTCCTTGAGTGACATTTTCTATCCATTGATGTCTGTCTATAATACTACTTGATATTTTTAAAAGACAACATTCTAGGGTTAAATCCTCTGTGTTCTTCTCCATTGTGTCCTCAGGGATTTTCTCAATATGTATTTAATTGCATACCAAACCTGCTCCACCATCTCTGTACAATCGAAATCCTTCTCCAGATCTTTTAATCACTTTATCTGCCTAACGATTCTATAGCTAATTCAAATAATTTTTCTAATTTTAATTTTACGAAAATTAATGTTGTTTTTAACCTTAGATATCTGTTCCCTTAGAGGATATATTGAGTTATCCAAGAAGAAACAGATATTCTTCACCACTCAAGAGTTACAAAGGACTTCAGTGATTTTGACTCACATGCCAGTCATTGGCAAGGGAGTGAAGAAGAAAAGAATATGACTGCAAACAATCATGCCCCAGAAATCTAGTGAATTACAAGTCAATTTGTCAAATGCTTTTTTTTAAATTGGAGTTTTTTTGACCTTGTGGTTCTTAAAGATATTATTTCCTATGCAAGCCTTACAGACTCCTTGTGTGTGTAGCCTGAGTGTAGCCTAGTTCAGGCACAAGTGGAGGGGCAAGTCTTGAAGGGAGTTGGCAGGGGGACTGATAAAGACAGTCAGATCAAGAAAAGATCCTTAATAAAGAAATATCTTTTTATGCAGGCACATTTTTTCAAACATTCTAAACATACTTATCATTTGTCACAACATTTCAAGCTTGCTAAGGAGTGAGTAAAATTCACAGCAGTTCCAACACTTCTGTCTGTTTGACTAAGACTGATTTCTATTCCAGATCCTGAATGGCAATTTCTCGAGCTGTCAGACAAACACAGGGTGTCAGCTGCAAGGAATGTGGTCCTCCATATTTCTGTACAATGACTGGATGCATGTTACAGCTTGATGGAACACAAGAAGGAATTTGATCAAAACATTTTATATAGAAAGGGACACTACAAAAGACCTACTAAGTCACAAAAGCACTTCAAGGAGGTTTCACAGGGACTTGACAGATCAAAAGCTGACAGCACAACTGTCACAGTCTTAGCAGAAATCCAGCTTGATCTCATTACCAACAAAGTATGAGAGACACACAGGAACAGTAATGAAAACAAATGAACAGTAATGAAAAGAAAGTTAGAATACAATGGAAGTATCATTGTGCTGCTGTATGCACAGGCCATAGACAAACCCAGAACAGGGAGATAGGCAGTATAATATAAAAAATGAATGAGTTAATGAAATTCACAAGTCTTTTTTTGAAGCTTTTTGAAACAGATTTTTGCACTAAATCTGTATCTACAAGGGAGTTTATGTCATAATAAATCGTATCAAAATCATGGGAAATTTCAAGAAGAAAGTCCAGAATGACAAGATGGCTGAATTTGAAATGTTTTCAATT
This sequence comes from Cinnycerthia olivascens, assembly GCA_035048155.1. Taxonomy (NCBI): domain Eukaryota; kingdom Metazoa; phylum Chordata; class Aves; order Passeriformes; family Certhiidae; genus Cinnycerthia; species Cinnycerthia olivascens. The sequence goes on along the minus strand of JAWWMU010000153.1, from coordinate 99,938,074 downwards.
TTTAAAAGATTTTCACTCCTGTCTGTCCAGCTCAGACTCAAAGTGAATGAATTTTTAACTTCTCAGGGTAGTATAGTTGAGATAACTTCTTAACAAATCAATTCAAAAAAGCCCTACAAATATTTGGCAAAAAGAATATCATCTTATATGTGCTCATGGATGATGTAAATCCTGACTATTTAATACGAAACCAACTTCCTAATTGTGTAGGGATGTTTTGTATTTTAGTTTGATAAATACCATTTGATGTTTTAGAAATAAAATATTATAGAATAATTCAGATTTTCATGTTTGTGATTTTTGCTTTCATAACATATCTTTGTTTCATTCACATCCACGAAACACATTAATGATTATTAAATTTTATTTAATTTTTCAGTCCTTAAATTAAATTTTAAAAAACAAAATAGAAATCAATATCATCTAGGTATTATTTGAGATAGACAACTCTAGAAATGGTGCCTAGTTGTCTCATTTTTTCACCAATAAAAAGAAACTATATAGTATGATCCCAAGTAAAATAATCTAATGTACAAATTTGAGATTGAAAGATGGGTTGAAGATTAAGGTCTTAGTATTTTTTTACTGTAAATACTTTATTCCTTTTGTGATGCTTTAAGACGTCATTTGGACTTACACCATCTTATATAACTATGACATAGGCTTTAAATAATAGAAATAATAGTTTTTGTTCTTCTCATAAAAAGGTTTTTCTGACTTTCTTAGAGTGACTCATTAAGCTTAACTGATCTTTTCCATGAATTTTTAAAAATATTCTTCAGAGCTACACAACTCCTGATGCAATAAGAGAATTGCCTCTGATCCTGCTTAGTCCTGTCCTACTCTTGCTTTAATGCTCCCCAGGCAGTGTGTGTTTCATTTCAGTAGAACTTCCTGAATAGGAACTTTTGGGTTCTCATGGTCTTATTCTAATTACAGGGTACTTATACTGTCAAAACTATCCAGACAGCTCTTCCTTGTGCAGCTGATGGAGAGGCAGGCTTTTCTAGTCCTCTACCTCTTGGCTTCCATGGCTCAATTTTTTTACCTAAAAAGGATGTGCAGTCATCTGGGACCCTTAAGATTATCTGACACATCCCAATGAGTCTAGCAACAGTGGTAAAGGGCCTGAGAATGGACAGGAATAAATAAAATAAGGCCTCTGAAAATGTGGTAGATTCCAACTTTTAGGCAACTAGACTTAATTGGCTGAATTCCTCATATCTTAAATGTAACTTTAAGTTTTTTAGCAGTGTTCACAAAATTATTATATTTATTCCTCTGGAATGAATAGATAGATTTTCTTTTTTTCCCATCAATGGACATCAGCTTCTGTGGTTCAAAGTGCCATTCTATATCAAGAGTTACTATTCCACAGCTCCTGGTCCCTTTAATGGACATATACAGACAATGAAGGATTCTGTGCATGTTTTACTCAAGCTCCAAATTCACAGGACGGTGTCTGGGAAATGTGCACTCAGGGAATGACCAGGATACCTGAGGAAAAGGCTAAATGAGAATTACAGTGGGGTTTGTATAATGTCAAGTCTGTGCCATTACTTTCTAGCAGAACCATCCTGATTGCTTGCAAAAATTTGGGTTAAAAACTTTGATACTTAGCTCTGTGACCACAGACCACAGTCTCAAAACAAAGTGCCACTTTATTGTAACATAATACTGCTACTGAATGCAGAGTCCATGTGCATTTCCTGTTGGAGCCAGGTCAGAGATCTTATTATTTGTCGTCAGAGATTTGATTTATTTGTTTGTTTTATTCCATCATTCATACATTTTTATGACCTTCAAGGAAGTGATCTCTCTTCTTCCAAGAAATGCTTAAATATATTTTTAATTTTCAAAGAAAAATGAGAGGACTGCTCTATAGTCTGCAACAAAATTTTATTATATCATCAAAACAGGGGTGCATGATGTGTTCCACAGACCATGCTGTGGAGGCATGCAATATCTGATTAATCAGTGCTGAAGAATGGGTTAAAAGAAGGTATATTTAATATTACCTCTTCTACACTCTTCACAGAAGTTAGTATCTAAAGTAATCTTCTTCATTAATCTCCCAAAAGAAACCTCATCTGAGTCTTAGAGCTACACCCATATTGACTCACTGGAGTAGCTGTAAATGGATGGTGAGCACAGAGTGAAATAGTTAACAGGTCTGCTTCCTGGGCTATGCAAACGAGCAACATCAACTCCCCATTCAGCTGTTGTGACATTTAGAGCTAGAGCTAGTAAAACACAAGAAAAGAAGATAACTGTAATAAAAACAATGATACAAAGTAGAAGAAGATAAGCAAGTATCTGCAAAACTTTACTGAATGTCAAAGCTATTCAGTAGCATCACCTGTAGGGCAAAAATCGAAAAAGGCATGCTCTTTATCTCCATAGCTGTAATTTCCATAATGCTCAGAAGACTTTAGGTCAATTCTAAAAATAAAATGTGCCTGCAGTAGTTAGCCAGGATTTGTGTTTAATTCAATTCACAGCAGTTGCAGAGGGGGAAGACATTGGACAGCTCTGACCTCCCATGGTAAAAAATCAGGACCATTGAAAGTGTTTGGTAGAGCTGGTGACAACAGAGAGATAGAGGTCAGATCAATAAAAACCTTTAGATCAAATTGTAAAGAAAAGTTTCAAAGTACCTCTTAGCAAGAATTGCAAATCTTTTATATGCTGACACCAACAATGCAGACCAACATGTAAAATTATGATCCATTAATCAATCTCCAGTGCTATATTGTCAAGAATTAACAGTGTGTGATAATTACTGTACCAAAAATGACCTTGTTTCTAATGCTACTGATTAGTTGATGCAATTGCCAGGCCTGTCGTTTATATTCTGAGCTGTTTCTGCTGTTCTGCAGAAATGTCAGTGTGGGTAGATCTGAAAAGGGACCTGAATTTACAGCATGTATGGAGGATTAGCACTCAGCTGTACAAGTTTCCCTTATTCTGCATTAGCAGTGATACCTAGGACTGTGTTGCTGTTATAATTTAAAAGGCTATTTTAAAGTACACTGCTTTTTTTAAATTTTCAGTTACTTACTGAATGAAAACGATAAGGGTCATCAACCTGCTAGCTTGCCTCTTACGACAACACTGTGGAATTTGCAATGGAAATATAACAGCCAATTGTAAAATGGGAAAATCCTTTGTGCTAAAGTGGAACGTTGAAAATTGTCCATATCCTTCTTATAGACCTATGTTTTTTAAAACTTATGGTTAGCAGAAAGATAGATTGTGAAATATTCATAGATTCTCACAGTCCATGTTATTAAAAAGACACCAGATACTGTTATATAGTGACTTTTGATTTCATTTTGCTTTTTGAAATACAAGTTATTATATTTTTAATGACTGTGTTGCATTTTTCTACTTGTTAATCATGATAGAATATTAAAATTATTTTTTTATATGAATAGACAAGTTTCCTTCCAGGTTTTGACAAACCTTTTTTTTGTTCTGTAGATTTCAGGTGAGATTTACCCTCTTGGCATGTGGAAGGGAACCATCATACTTTGAGGGGCATTATTAGGAAAGATTGAACATGGATATATGGGGTAGATGCAGCCCCTTTTAGGAAACCTTAAGCTAAAGACTGAAGTTAAATCAGGGTACCAACAGTTTAAGCCAGTTTCCTAATCAGCAACACAAAATTTTGGGTGCAGATTTATTAGATCAAATTTTATTTCCAGCTGTTATGAGCCTTGCACTCATAATTTTGCAGTTGCAGTTTTGCAGACAAAACTTACAGTATGTGTGAGTACAGTTTTATTTCCTTCAGGTTTTTGAAGGTCTGCATGCTCTTACACATTTACCTATTATGTCTCACCTATAGGGAAAATTTCACAGATTTAACCTGAGATGCTAACTCCCACCAATTTTTGTAATCCAGAATACATCACTTCTAGTTAGATTTATAGATCATAATTTTGACTAATATAGAAAAGCCATGGAGTAAGCTAAAGAAAGAAAAAAGACAATCCAAATAAAACTCAGGGTGACTGGAATAAATTACAAGAATATTGCTTTTAAGTCAGTCTAACAATAAAAGACCTATAAGCACTTAACACTCTATTGAATTATTAACATATGACTTCCATATAATTGCTCATAAACTTGAAGTTTGGCATCCCCTCAAGTGTCTGCAAAATCAAGAACTAAGTGTTCTGAATTCAGCTCATAAATTCAAGACAAGGCTACAGTTCAGGGCTTGAAAAGTTAGCTCATCTAGCAGTAATGGAAATATATATGCTCCATGCTTGTTTGTTTTTCTTCTTATGTACGTGTGTGTGAAATTCTCCCTTGTTACTAGTTATTTCACAGTATGAAGGGTTTTCAATTTGTCAAAATAATAAAACATATAAATCAGAAGAATTGCAGGTAGTGAAGAGGGTTTGGGGAGTGGGAAAAGTCAAGAAAATGACAATCAATATTTCATCATCATATCTCTAGAGGCTTCTAAAGCACAGTTTACAAAGTATGAGACATTTTAAGACAGAAAAATGTTGCATATAAATGGCATTAAAAAGTGAGCATTTGCCAATTTCTATTAAGGGAAAAGCATAACATATATTTTCTGCTGAATAGCTTTATGTTTTAATAATTTAATATACCCTCAGCACACAAAAATAATGGCTACTTTTTCTATTTTTTGTTCTTTTACACAGACATGTCGAGAAGGAACATGAAAAAACCCTACTGTTCCTGAAAGATTCAGTGGAATATGTGATGTCAAAATGAGACTTGCACTTTTCTGACCTTAGAAGTCAGGTTGTAGAACCAACACATCTACTCCTCCCAGGAAGCCTGGTCTCATGAAAGGTGTCCCTGCCCATGGCAGGAGGGTTGACATGAAATGGTCTTTAAGGTCTCTTCCAACCCAAACCATTCTATGGTTCTATGATTTTTGCCTGTAGGAAAGCTACAGTGAGTGGATGCCCCAGAGTGAGGTGAAGCAGAGAAGACAAAGTCTTTATGAGATAGTCTATGGTCCTCTGGTGCTGCTGCAGGATTATTTTATACACAGCACATAAAAAGGGTACACGTGCATTTAGGACAACCTAAGCATGACTTCTTTATATTCACAGGTGAACACTGCCAGTGCTGTCTTCCGTGTGGTAGTAGGAGTGTGTGGATAATGCAGAAGGACACAATTTTCTTACATTTAACTAACTAGCTGCAAATTGCTTCTTCACTAAGGGGATTTGTAGCTGACTAATTGTGGCATCTTCTGTCTACTTTCAAAGTAAATATGGTGCCAGAGTTTTCTGCCTTTTATTCCAGCTAGCACAGTCTGACCACATACATACTAATAAAATATATTAGATCTCAGGCCAGGGCAATCACATCCAAACTGCTTACTGGGAATGGTATCTATCCTATGCTGTTAAAACCTTGCCAGAAATACTTTGGGAGCTGTGGCCTTGACTGAAATTCTAAAAACCCAACACTGCAGGTAGTTATAATCCTGTTACCTCAAATGCATCTGTGCATTGCTTAGTTTTTTAGAGCACATGCAGCTTTAGAAGGAATTCCTCTCACTGATTTTTGGAAAGACATCCAGCTGTAGATTAGAAAACCTAAATTAATTTGTTGGAGTATAAACATCCACATGAATGCTGATTATCTACACTCCAAACATGGACAGAAAAAATCAAGTTAATAGAGTTATTGGAGCCTATCTATCTTTTGGAGAAGAGTGATTTGGCATCAGTCATTGACCACAGACTCTGGGCAGTAGATGCATTTTTTTGAATCATAGTGTATATAGGAAATTCACACAAATATACTAAATATGAAAGGAGCCCATGGGGTGCTCAGGCCTCTCTGGAACAGCAGCTAGAGGCCAAAAGGGATGCACTGGGGAGGATGGAATAAATCAGCATCTGGAAACTTGTAATTGGTTCAATAATTATGAAGGGAACCTGGCATAGTCTTACCATTACCACCTGCTGGGAGATTTAAACTGAAATGATCTACAAGTAAATAAGATCATGAATCTGTCCATCTATTTGAACCTCACTACTATAATGAAAACAAGTATGTGCTTTAATAATTTTGCTGATAAGAAGTTAAATTTGTAATGGTTCTGCTTCCATTCTAATATATATGAAGGTAAGTGGTAATATGCAGGAAATTATGAGAAAAGTAGTCCTGGACGTGTACAATGGTAAGAATTAATTTCTGAGTTTTTAACAATAGGATCAGCTTATACTGTGTTACTTAAAATAATCTCCTCTGTCATCAACTCAGGAAGATCTGAGCTTCTCTCATCACCATTTACAAAAGCATGAAAGGCAGACTTCTGAGTGGTATGGATATGACTGCTGAGCTGATTAAATTCTGTTCTCATTATGCCTTTTGGACAGATTCACTGATGAATTCAAATTATAGAGGGAATATTTGAATGTAAATAATATATTTGTGGTTCTTTTTTTGTTTGTTTGTTTTGCTTGGCTTCTGAGCTGCCTATAGGTGTTAAGACTTTGACAGTGAACCAGCTGCAGAGGGTGTCCTCCATGGGAAGAGTTATGGGGGGCTAACCCACGCTGGGCGCAGCTGATTCCATCTGGTTCCAGCTGACTCTGCAATGGACCCACCATAGGACACAGCTGAGCCCATCAGAAAAGCTGGTGGCACTTCTGTGAAATAGAATTTAAGAGGGCAAAAAGGGATTGTAAGGCAGAAGAGTAACACAAATATAGTGGGCAGCAGCAGAAGGGAGAGCAATGTTAGAGGAGGTGCTGCATGGAGTGAATACCCACTGCAACCTGTGGAGGAAGCACACCAGAGCAGATTAACATTTCTTGAAGGAGTAGCAACCTTTGGAAGATTCATGCAAAAGCTGAGGGGTTTTTTTTGAGCAGAGCTTCACTCCATGGGAAAGCTGGTGCTGGTGCAGAAAGTGTGAAAGCAGTGGCAGAGAGGAACCAATATCTACTGACCTTAATCCCCCACCCCACTCTCCCTCTGCACTGCTCGGGGCAGCAGAGAAGTCAGGAGTGAAGGAGTAAAGCTTGTTGACAAAACCTGCTGAAAATAAAACTCTTTAGCACCTCTGTAGCATTAAGAAGCTGGCACTATTCATTTGGCTGGATGTATGGGGGATAACACCACTGAGCATACATGCTGATTATAGAAAAAGCTCCAGTTTATATACTGTATTTTACATACATATTCTTTGAGTTTTCTGGAATAAACACACATAAGACAATCATTCCCTCAAAATCTTCTCCTCTGTGCATGCGTTCTTCTTTCCTGGGGGTGTCCTTGGTGGTCAGTGGTGATCAACACCCCAGAGCCATACCTGACCTACTGGTGAACTGGCAAAAGTTGTCACAACTGGCCTGGTAATTTCCAGTTCCGCTTCCCACAGAAAAAACATTGTGAGGTTCCATAAGCCATTGGTTTTTGAAGAATAAGCATTGTATTAAGCCACCATGTGCAAACAATTCTTCATCTGGCAACAGGCTGAACCTGGAATAGGTGGAAGGAAAGGTGCTGTTTCATGTTTGTATTTGCTTCTCACAACCCAAATCTTTTTTTAATTGACTATACATAATTTTTTTTCCAATCTGAGTCTGCTTTGCCTGCAACAGTACTGAGTATGCAATCTCTCTGTCTTTATCACATCTCATGATCTTTCACATTCTATTTTCTTCCCCTTTGAGGAGGAGGAGTGAGTGAGCAGCTGGGTGAGCTTTTGTCTGTTTGCCAAAGTTAAACTAGCACTATTTCAAACACAGTTGAGATTAGCATGGAATAGAACGTATTCTGTAATGGTTTCTAAAAAGCAACTGTAAAAACATTATATAGGTAATGAATTTCTTCATGACATCATAATTAACACTCTTATTGTGCACTGATTAAGTTGCCTAAACCAGAGCTAAAGCACAAGAGCAGCCACTATGAGCTTGACTTTTCCATATGTAGACGTCTCACACCACACAAGTTACTCTGGGGGGGCATCTGGCTTTTCAAAAAGGCAAGTTTCCTGTATGTTCTTTTTCTTCTCTGAGATGTTGGATGCACGTGCCTTTCATATCTTATGAATCTGAAATCACACCATATGCTAACAGTTGATAAAATAGATATGTCTTTAAACTCTGCTAACCAAACAGACTACATTTCTTTGCACTAACCTAGAAAAACTTTAAACATCTCAGTATGATCTCTTGTGTTTAGGTAACTATCAATTGACTGTCACCCTTCTTACCCAACCCTTTGTGCTCTGGGGTTATTTTCCTGCCTGTTTTTCTTACAAGCTTGCTCATTGTAGATGTGAAAGATATGAGAGCCATACTTTCTTTAGCTCGGCAGTCAAATTTTTCTTTCCAAATTAACAAGTGGTATTTCCAAACTGAGAATTCCATTTATTGAATGAAAAGAAATCGGGATGAATCTGTGTTGGTTGCACATCTCAAAAACCTTATTTTCTACATTAAAATACATTCTAGCAAATTAACTCAGTCTTAGGCAGAATATTATGTACACAGATGTCCTTTGTAGTTTAAAAGTTTGGGAAATATGCTTTAAGTAAGTTAGAAATAATCATCTTTAATTTAGGCTGTAGGTCTTTTCAGCATGACTCACCCTCATCATTATCTTACCCTTACAGCATTACTAAAATTCTAGTGTAATTAAGATTAGTATCTTACAAGATTTCTCCCAAGGAAATTTATAACAGAAAAAAGAATACTTTCTCTTTTTTGACAATATGAGACTTAACTTTCCTTTATTTTCATAAAATTGACAATATATGAATCTACCATATGATAAGGAAGTATTCTATATGATTAATATATTTAAATACAATGCTAATAATTGCAGAATACCAAATGGGTAAAACTACTATGTTATGAATAATATGGCTTCACAGTCAGAATTAAAATACTTAATAGAGTGGCTCCAATGTCAAGTTCTATTTTCAGTCATTTTAAATATACATTATTATCAAGGAATCTAAATGGAGCCAATACTCTAAAAGACATAAAAGGCAGATAACAGGATAGAGAAGTAAGCATGCACACACACACATACACACACACACACACACACATATAAGCTGAACAGCTTTTTCCATAGTTTTACAGAAGAATTTAATATTGGTATCAAACACAAACCAGATCAGGTATCCATGACATCACACACCTGTGAGATTTTTCTTTAATTGAAACTGCACTAGAAATAATAACAAAATGTCTTGATGTCCACAGCCACCTTAGGGGAAACATAAACATTTTCATCCATGAAAAGTGGTTTGTTTTGTTGTTTGAAAAAAAGTTTGAAATCAACAATGGCAAAAATCTGCATAATGACCAGTGTGACTCGTTTGTTTTATCACCTCAAGAAGAGCAGAATTTTTACATTTAGATCTTCACTGTGGTTGCAGTCATAGAAGAATATATGGGATTAATGTACCTGAGAACAGAAGTCACCACTGGATTTTTAGTGGCCATTTTATACTTTTCGTCCACTTAGTAAACATCATTTTATGTACCATCATAAAGACTGAGATACCTGCTTTGTCCCTACACCTGCTATCTCAACATATACATGTAACTGTCTTCATTACACAAGCAAACACAAAATACAAGGTTATCTTATGATTCCTGCTATTTTTTCAGTTTGTTTTGCAAACTTTTGCAGACATTGACAAGATTATGATTAGGTAATAAAAATGAAGAGTGATTCATGATATTCCAGTGTAATAGTTCATCCCTAATTTTCTACTGATATTTATTTATTGAAATCTATTCTGCTATGCAGTGCCCAAGTGACAGATCAGGAGGTGCCAGAAAAATTAGAGAGTAAAATAAAAGCTAACACTGAGATAGAAATTTTTGGTTTTGGAAAACCTCATCATTTTTAGAGTTAGTATTACGGATACTCCTGACACTGACTTTGGACCAGGTTGTATTAGAAATATAACACCCAACATCAATGGTCCAATATGCACCACCTAGTTTTGCTTCTCAAGATGTTAGTTTTATGTTGCAAGAATTGATAAATAATTTTATATTATGTGTGGAATCTATAACTAAACTCACAGATTTTCTTATAACAGCATTTTTTGGCCTATCCCAGCAGAAATGCCAAAGTAAGGAAAAAATTAAGAGATGTGTGTGCCCTGTAAAATCACAGTTTAATGGACTTTTAATTGCCTTTAAATAAGCTAGCTTCAGTTCTTGAGATAACCTGGCAGCAGGGAAAGGGATCCTCATGGATTTCTTCAGATTTGCTGTCCTGATTTCAAAGAAATCCCAAGGAATAAATAGATGAGAATCTTGTACGAATAGATCAATTCACCAATTCAAGGCTGGATTTTTTTTCCATATAGAACAGTAAAAACAGTAATAATTCCCTTGCAGAAAATTGGAGGACAAGGAATGCTTTTAACTCTAAAGACACATCTGAAAAAAATTCTTCTGTTTTCCCTTTCAAAATGAGATTCAAACACAACACCAACATATCTGGGTTGAAGACAACAAAATGGAATGTAATGTAGCAAATTTACTGAATTCACAATTTGAGGAGAGGACCTTGCTCTTGTTCATCATTTCTTTAGGCAGTCTTAACTTTATGAAAGTTTTAAATCCTTCAGCTCAGCTGGTCAGTGGGACCGTAGATTACAGAGGCAGCAGTTCAAAGCTGCAGAGCAGGATCCTTTTTCACTCCCTTTTGAAGAGACATGCTAGAATTATTCCAGCCAGTTCAAGCAGAGAAACAGGGAAATCAAAGTGTAATGGAAAGTACAAACTAAGTCCAATGTTTGGTGGGACTCGTTCCCGTACTTCAGCCCTTCCAAGTGCAGAAGGTTGACCCTTCTTGTCCTTTACGTTTAAAGGCCAGTTCCTCCCTGGCTCCCTGTAGAGATGAGTCAGAGCAGTCAGTAGCATATAAGGGTCTGTGCTTTCCTCTTCTCTGGGTTTATCCTACCTTCATCTCAAATAGTTGTGGCTTTTGTGTTCTATATCCTACTTTTTCTTTAAAAACTACATTTATGATCTGAGGCCCTTTTCCAAAATAGACCCTAACCCCTCTGGCTGCTATTCCTTTTTTAACTGGGCTGGTCTTTTATGTCAGCTGCTGCTAATTGGTTCCTTAGTTGCAGATAGGGAAATAATTGGTTTATATTGGTCTCTTTGAGCTGTGATAGGGTTTCTTATCTTATCCACAATACTCCTGAATACCCATCATACAGAAAGATTCAGAGGATAGGAGCTTTAAATATCCTAATACGTTTGGTATTAAAAATTAGTCCTCAGTGTCTAAATCCTTTGGATTTAAGTAAAGTTGCCACTCTTAACTTCCATATTCTGGGGTAATTTTAGATGAAGAATATTCACAGATTTGCTTGAGTGGGTTCAGCAATCAAAAGATCTGCTGCTGTGTGGCCTAGCAGAATGCAGTTACTTCCTTTCCCCATAGAAATACACAGATGTCCTTTGTGAAAATCCTGCCAAATGAGGTAAAATTCATCTTTACAGTGGACTGAGATCATACCAAACAAGTACTTAGAGATCACAGTCAAATCTCTGGAAAAAAAGACACTGATAGATTAAGAATCAGAGAGATGACAGGATGTGTTGTTTGTGGGAAAAAAAGACTTGTGGCAACTTGCCTGCTTCCCCAGGTCTTGGAGCACAGCCAGGTACATCATTATTATGACACAAATGAGTTTGTAAAGTGCATTTAATGGTGTATCAACCTTTTTTATTTGCCTGGTAGCAGCTTTTGATCATTCTTAAGAGTTTGCAATTTATTCTGTTTGCTTTTCATTTTTCTTTGTAACGCATCAGCCATCAAAAATTTTTTGGCATGGATTTCAGAGATGCTTACAATACTAGATCAGCAGATGTATGAGGATATTGCATTTTATGGGATCATTTTGATATGTTGTTTGTTCATGTTCTCTTTTTTACCAGTGTCCAGCAATAGTGTTCTCTAATTGTCCCATTTATTTTGTTGAAATAGTAATCAACCACACAGCTGAAGTAATCAGCTTTAGGAAAATTAATATTTTTTTATGACTTTCATCTATGTAGTTTCATTACAGCTTGCAAGGTGTGACTTCAATGAAGTTCAGTGCAAATTTTTGGCATACTTCCACAAAATTTCATGAGGCCGTTTTAAATAGAAAATTAAAATAAAATATGGGAATTCAAAATAAGGTAGGCTGTTTTCTGAGCTCTCTTCCAGCTCTTTCTGGGCACATGAACTTGCACAGGGAGCAATTAAAATATAGGTTCTGATATTGCAGCAGCCTGTCCATGTTCAGCTCTGAATTGCACATGGACTATTAAGGCTTCCAAGTGAACGCGACTTCTGGGTTCAACCTGAGTATAGGCTGTGGCTTTCAAGTACTTTAGATTTAGTGTTTAGTGGGGGACAAATTCCCTCTGGACAATGTGTTACTACTTCTCATGCAATCTTAAACTCTATTCCTAACTTTTGAAATGTGGAGGAGAGGGAATGCTGTGCCTGAGGCCCCGTGTAAAGGCTGGTGTGTCTCCTCATTCTAAGAGGGGCTCCTCACACAAGTGTGTGATGGAGCTTCTGACATGAGCATGTCCTCTCTGTCCCTCAAGAAGAATTGTTTGGTGAAGAAGGCCATGACCAATATTTCCTGTCTCCTCTGATAAACTCACTCCTGAAATAGTCTTTGTCTCTTAGTCGAGCAGGGTCTATACAAATGTTAACAAATATTGGTTGTACCCTTCTGACAAACCCAAGAGACCTCTAGAAGACAAAGTAAAATAAAACAACATTACCTCAATTCAGCAAATTGATACTAAACTGACTACTTTCAAAGGATATTTAAAAAAGTAAAATAAACATTTCTTATGTTGTTTATTTTTAGTTTAAATTTCTCACTCTTTCTTTCTGTCTTTATCTATCTATCTATCTATCTATCTATCTATCTATCTATCTATCTATCTATCTATCTATCTATCTATCTACCTATCTATCTACCTATCTATTATTGTTATTTAAATAGTTTGACAGGCCTCCAAAAATTCAGTTTGTTTCTCAACTCTGTGGTAAAACATCCAAACAGTATGATTGTTGTATTACTGAAGGGAGAACTGTATGATGAGATTTCCCAGAGGAGCACTTCATGAAAAGCCATATTAGCTACTGAGGGCTACAACAAATTGTAATGAGATTTAAAGACTGGTCTACCTTTTCTGTCAGAGCTGCAGAAATATCATGTCCTTGCAGAATTTACTAAGAACACAGGAATGCTATAACCAATTTAAGAGTACAAGTGGATATTTGTACAAAGGGGAAATTTGTACCCACTGTTAAGATTATGCTCCCTCCTATTCCTGAAATATGATGATTTAAGGATTCACTATCATGCTGTATATTAATATTTTATCCTTGCAGTGAGGATATTGATCTTGAATGTAAACTGCAGCATTTGCACTATTCAGGTCCTAAGTTATCAACAAGTCAGATTGATCTGCACTTATTATAAAGGTTATTGTGAAGCTTAGTTCAAATGATTCATTTTATTCAGCAAATGAGTTGGAAAAGGATAGAATTTTAGATGTTGTGACCTGAAACTATGAGTACTGAATACTGAACTTTCTATGGTTGGTTGAAAAACATTTTAAAGAGGATTTTGTTTGGATTTTCTCTATCTGTTGGACACAGATCTATCTGTTAAATTACAAAACAATAATTACTGAGACCCTAAAGGAGAAGTTGGAAACATTAGCACAAGAACAGTCTTTCAAGTTGTCTTTAATTCAGTGTAGCAGAACAATACAGTCAATAGCAAAGCAACTACCCTAAGCTGAACTGAAAGCTGAGAACTCCCATGCAACAAATTAAATTAACCATTTCACACATAATGAAACAAACTTGAATAAATTTGCCTCTAAGACATAAAAGCTGTTGCAAACACTGAGATTGTATTTGTACTTTTGGTCTACTATAACTGAAATTAAAAAATACTCAGTGTTGGAAAACACTGCTGATAAAGACACTGAAGTATTTTAGATGTTGACTCTTTGCAATCTAAAGTGAAGAAAATGAAAGTTTAACAAGAAAAGAATGTGCCCAGTGAGAAAATATTTAATCATTCATACACACATACTTTCATGCTTTTTGAACTGAATTTCAGAAGAGAAATAAACGGAAAGATTATAAAATGATTAGAAGAAATATCTTTAAAGCCACTTGGATAATTTAATGCACAGTCTTCAGTGCTGAGATATTTTTCAATCAGTTTGTCTCCCTAGGGAAGGATGTCAGGGTTCCTCCTCTGCCTTCAACAGTAATATGACCCAGGTTACCCTAGGATGTGTCATCCTCTGAGTTTCAGCACAGCTGTGTGGAAGACAAGTTCTAGGATTGCAACAGATATTGTGCTTGTGGGGTGATCAAGTTAGGTGTAGGCAAGGGAATTTGGCTAAGAATTCCTTAACTGTAGATATAACTAAGATATAATTAGCATTGGAATTACATGCAATTTGGTTTTTAGCACATATGAAATCATACAGTGACAATATTTTTGGGTTTCTAGCACTGGCTTAATTTCCAACAGAAATGGAAAATATAATCAATGATTTATTTCAATATTCTTACCTCAAGGTTATGAGTAACTTTTATTTTTACATCTTATTGTAGCAAGATCTCTATGTCCCCTGAAGTAATTAGTAGCACATTACAAGCTTTGACACTGTATTACTTAAACAAACTTATTTTTAGAAAGTAAGAAGGAATTGCAGATTTCTGAGTTCAAAATACAAGCTGATTAGCTTAAAATTATATCTACGAAGAACAATGTCTCTCTCAAAGCAGTCATTTCTGTAGGTGGTTTTATGGAAATCATGCCATATATTAGAAGATTAACTTGAAATATTTTTGCTCCCTAAAGTAAACTCAGAACATCATCTACTGATGATTTGTTTTGTTAAAACTGTATTTTTAAGTTTAGTTCCTGAGAAAATTCTCACTTCATACAGTGTTGGAAGAGTTAGAAAGAGTTTTGAGCGTGTTTTCCACAAGATTTATTTTTTTAATTTCCCAGTCTGAATCATTTCAAACAGATTGGTTTATTTTAAAATATGTGAAAAGACAGAAATCTCAGTAGACTAATTAATTTTTTTCCCTCTCATGTTGAAAATAAGAGCTATTCTTATCACTTTTTCAGTATTTTAGACTGAATCAAAGGAGATGAACTGTTCATACAAGTTTTTAGGTATTTTAGTGCATGATCTATGTCCATTTTGGATGAGTATCTGGCTCATAATTATAATTTTGGGTGATGTTGTTCATGAATCTTACTCTTCTGTTTTGGCAGACTTGAGAGTTTCAGCAGTTTAACTACAGTGATTTGCACAAATTAAAGATCTGGTATTGAGGATGCTGACCCATATTCTGTGTGCAGACAGGGAATACACTTCATGAAATCTTGAAGAGAAAGATTTCTGCTTTCAAAATGATGGTATGAATGTAAACAAACAACTTGAACAGATCTTGAGGTAATGAAACACTTGATATAGAAAGTCATTCCAGACCCTTGAAACTAGTGTGACTCCTCATGTGGATGTGAGAACAGGAAACACGAGGTAGCAATGAAACAGAAAGAGAGAGGATGGGAATACATTTTCTGTATTCCTTATATCACTTCAGCTGGCTTGTTGTATTCTAGCTTGGGTATTTGTGCATGGTGCAGCAATCTGTCATGCAAGTGTGCCTTTAAGAAACTTTGTGCCTGATATTTGGTGCTGTTCTCTATGATTGCATAGTTTTCATAAAAGCTCATTGGATTTTTTTTTTTTTTTAATATCCTTGAAAGTAAGTTTTATCTTGAGACGGAAATGCACAACCCAACTGATATTTTGATTGCTATAGATAAAGAAGAACTTGAAACAGAGAGATCAAACCTTATCAAAAGATTGAGCTTAATTTTTGTGACTGTTTTCATTACTGGAATTTTTTTCCAGCAGCAAATTTACAGTATTTCACTAAGGCTGTCCTAGTAGTAACATTTCCAAAGCATTTCTTGCAATTTTTAATTCATTTGATGGTGAGCAGACTCACAAAATTAGTTTCTTCATACAAATCTTCAAGCATTTTATTTTATTTTATTTTATATCAAAGACTGTTGATTTTATTAGAACTTCTACGATCTAGAATCTGTAAATGACAAATTCATGCCATGCAGTGGGAACCAAACAACATGTCACCAAAGTCAATCTGATGCTCCTATGCCTGCAGCAGTTAGTGTCCCATAAAACAGTGAGAGTAGTTAAAACCCACAGACCATGGCAGAGGAACATAAATGCAGGATTTACAAGGTCATAGACCTTGAAGAGAAAAATGTACACTCAGATCAAGAAAAATGAGATGAAATTCAAGATAATCCCAGAGGCAGGGACAGGCAATACAAAGATCTAGGCAGTAAGGGCGAAGCTCAGGTGGTGTAGTATTTCTGGGACAAAGCTGCAATTTAGGGAACATCACCTACTTCAATTGAAGTGATAAAAACACTGAGGAGGAAAAGCATCATCTTCTGCTTTCCACTCCAGTGCTTAAAAAGAGTTTTTCAATAAGAAGTGTTTTTGAAAAAGGAACACTTCATCTGGGGCAATTCCAGGTCGACTAGGTCTGATGGAGTATCCAAAATATAGAGATAATTTGAGGCCTTTAAAACTGTCAGAAATTACAAATTAAATGATGGAAAGACAACACAAATATTCATTTAAGTTATATAGGACAAAATTTTATCTGTCCTCCTTTATTGCTTCCCATTGACCTAACTGAATTTTTATTCAGATTGGAAGGTGTTTCAAAAAGATAACTGCAAAATCAAGCATGAATTGTAGGTGTGCAAATGTCCTTTTTCTGCAAAATTGGCAACTAAAGAGATTTTGCATGAAGATCATAGGAAAAGAAGATTAAAATATTGCCATGTGGCCCTTGGTTTACAATTTTAGTTTTATACTTGACACAAAATCACTTTTTTCCCTGATATTTCTCCCCTGAAGAATAAAAGGAAAAAGAAGAAAAGAAGAAGAAAAAAAAAGAACATTTAGAAGATAATGTAAAATAGAAAATAGCCATTTTCCACAATGCTCTTCATTAGCTTCAATGCTGTCTTTGGTGGAATGTTACTTTTGGACAAAAAATACTACATTTTAAATAGCTTTTTCTATTTCTGCTGTAACTGAACTATGTCTACCTATTATTTTACTTCTTGGTTGGTTGTTAAAAAGAAAAGCACTGACATTTTTGCTTTCTGTCCTACTTTCAACTTTTAGTTTTGCTTTTTTTGCATACACTGGACATTTGTTAGAGTTTTTGTGGGGACTATTACTTATTTAGGAAAGAAACAGTGCCTTGTACTGGTTTTGAATGGGATGGAGTTAATTTTCTTCACAGTAGCTCATATGGTGCTGTGTTTTGGATTTGTGGCCGAAACCGTCTATGGTTAAACTCCAGTGAAGGGGTTGAATTTGGAGGTGGGTAAGCAGGACAGTTTTCCAAATGACAAGTCTTGAATGGTCCTATTTAAATTTACATATGCAAGTGTTGAAAGCTGCTCAGTTTAGTGATAAAGAAGAGGGGCCTATAGTTTGTTCTTGTCTGCCAACTGTTTCATTCTACTTACACCATTTTTCAAAACCAGCACAGAAAATTCTTCATCTTATTATTTTTGAAGACAAAATAGCAGAATCCAAAGTTTATTGCAAATTCTTTCTACTGTCA
This sequence comes from Cinnycerthia olivascens, assembly GCA_035048155.1. Taxonomy (NCBI): domain Eukaryota; kingdom Metazoa; phylum Chordata; class Aves; order Passeriformes; family Certhiidae; genus Cinnycerthia; species Cinnycerthia olivascens. Next base: position 99,920,329 of record JAWWMU010000153.1, on the reverse strand, counting down.
AGAGAATTTCTGGCATAATGTGTCTTTAGGCAGAAATTATCTTCTGAATTTCCCTAAAATTCACATGTATTTTGCAATAATTATCTTGAAAGTCTAGATTTCAAGGTATCAAATGAAATCTAAGAAATAGAGTTATAGCTCCATTTTCAGCAGTATCCAGTTTATGAATGTGTGTCACCTCTGAAAGAATGAAATTACAATCCTAAACTAATCTCATTTATCAGAGGTTTCAGAGAACAGGTTAGTTAAATGTTTGTGAAAAATAGCATAAGTACAGGTGATCTTGCCTTGAAGAGAATGAATCTCTTGAAATTCCTTCAAAAACCTCTTCCAGCTTCTTGTCTAAAATTGCACAGCTACTAAATTTTTATCATTTCATCCTTGACTTTCCTGTATCTAAGGAATAGTTTAGGATAAATATGCAGCTATTCCAAACTTTCTGTTAAGAGAAATGAATCACATGAAAAAAGCTGAAAAAATTTTTCTACTATCCATGTCATGACGATTTTCAATCTTTTGCCTCAGTATCTTATAAAGGATAAAAGGAATAAAAGTGGATGAGGGTGAAAAAAAAAATCCCCAAAACAGCTGCTTAGTGGGAAGAGAACTCTGGTAGATTTAGGGAAAACAATTGCTTCCCTTTTTATTTAAAGTGACTACTTGTTGTTTAGAAATAGGAATGACAGTACATTGTGAATCTAATGTAGCTCAATTTATGTACACAGTATGAAAATAAGAATTTAATTTATATACATTTGTCTAACAAGACATTTAATGATCTAATTTGTTCATCTTTCAATCTGAAAGTGACTTATAAGAAATTGCCACCCTTCACACAGATGATACCCTCTCTCAAATGTAAATGTCATAATTTCAACTGGAAGACTGTAATTAATCATAGTTTCTTAAAATATGTTAATATGAGTCACTTGCTACAGTGCAAATTGAAGAGTGCAATATTTTCCATACTGTAAATATGATTTTTGTAACAAAAGTAATTGCTATTAGAAATAAGAGGATATATCTCTTTTGATATTTTCCCAATAAAAAGAATCCTGCTGTTAATGCAATATTAAAATACAAAGACTTAGCATTTATCTGAACCCAAGAGGTTCAAAGGAAGTAGGTGAATTAGTTCTGTTTTCTGATTATAATAACACACTTGTGTAGTCCTTTCTAACATTAATCAGTGATTCACCTCTTTCTTATTTCCTATGAATGCTAAAAATTAAGATCTTTAAATTCTCTAGGGTTTTGAGTTTGCATTTAATTATGGACGAAAAGCTGGTCAAATAGAAAGAAAAAACTCCATATTATTTCTGTATATATGTTTCTTGCAAATCATTTGTTCTCAGTTATGTACTTTATTTTAAACATTTCTGAATATTTTCCAGTTATTTATGAAAAGTTCATAGATGCTGAGTGAGGAATTTAAAATGAATGGTTATTTGTCCAAAATATATATTAAAACTATTTCATAATCAATATTATTTGCTCTAGGAAAAATGAGTAATGAAAATTCACAAAAGAACTTCTATACTTAGAGCATATAGAATGGAAAAGCAACATCTGCAACAGAAATTAGAATGGGATATATTTTCTAAACTCTCCAAACTAAGTGCAGTTATAGGAGAAAGGATTATGGAAAAAATTCCTTAGTGCTGATGTCAAGCTTATAGAGGAATCCCACTGAGACGGAACCAAAACCTGCTAAACAGCAGGGCCTTGATTCAGGTTTTGATTCAAGCACCAAGTGCCATTCGATGTTTTGTGGGTCGTGCTTCCTGGTATCCTGCTGTTGTTGGAAAGGTCAGGACACTGCTTCTGTGTCACACCTGCCAGCCCCATATGGATTATTTTGGGGTCTTATGACATTGCAAAGGACTCAGGGAATTGAGCAGCAGGTGGTAATGTGCAACTGCTTACAAAAATGCTGGATGGCTGAGGGTCCATGGCAGACAATAGAGACCCAGAAGCTTGAATTACAGTTGATGCTAATACATAATTGTCCCTACACAGACACTGAGTGCCATTTAAGATAAAATCATCTGTACAGCCTTTGTCTGAGGATCCAAAAGGATTAATGTCTTCTACTATAGTTATATCATATGTATATATGTATATGTAAATTTGTGCCTCTTGTACACCGAAGAGCAGTCTCTCTGACTTAAATGACAAATGAATATTTATCCACTGACAAATGAAATAGCCCCTAAATTTCAATATTTCATTCCTAAATTGAATCCCAACTCTACCACATAAATAGCCCAATTTCAACTGAGAGATGGCAATCTGATTTCTGTTTCCTAAATCAATTATTTTCTTTGTATTTTCTACTATTGTAGATCTAGTCCATTTTTCACACCTTCAACCCTCAGCCTTCCATCTGTTTTCCCAAATTTGAAATCCCATTTTATTCAAAACATATTATTTCAGTAAAATATGTAGAAATATATTCTCTATGCTCACCAAAGTACTTTCTATGCCTTCTAAGCCCTATACATAATTCTTCAGCTTTCTTAATAAAGTATTTTCTGGTCTCCAACTTCTGTTTAACTTAAACTAATTGGATATTAAGTTCACATTATTTATTTTATTACTGACTGCAGCTTCCAATAACTTAGATTTGGTATATTATGTAACATATAGGCCAACAGAGAATTTGAAATGAGGTTATTTCTTTAAAATGAAAAAAAAAAAAAAAAGAATACCAAAGTAATTTAGTTCTATTTGAAATGCACAGTTTCTTTCACTTTCTTCCAAAAGTAGAAAAGGTAATTTAGAAGTCTATAATCTTCCAGCTGATGCTCTTTGAATGACAGTGAACCAGATTTAGCCATCTTTACTTATACATAAATGGAATTGTCCATTATGAGAAGTCTCAAAGATTTATTATGGTGGTAACCACTGGAAGTTATTGAGTTGACAAAACTGGCATATCTCAAATGTTGTCATATGGGAAGAGACAAGTTGTTGTAAAATTAACGTCACAAGCAGGGTGAAGGTAGGAAGGTTATACAAAGATAATTGCTTTTGAAGAAAATACTTGACTAAAAGTACAGGAACTAAGTTGAAGTTGTTTTAGCTGATTATCTAGTCATCATGTCTTGCCATGGTGACCAAAGCATTGTGTTCCATTGTCATGGGATTAATTTGGTCTTTCCCGGCCAACGCACCAATTAATGTTGAGGGTTTATTTTTATTGTGAGATAGGATTACAAAAGGAAAGAAAACAAAGTAAATTTAAACTTGAAAACTTATAAGAAAAAAACTTTATTAACAAAGTTAAAAGAGGAAAATGATAATAGTGAGGTAATCAGAACCAAATTCTAGATAACCTTTCTTTTTTTTTTCTACTGACAATGCAAAGATAAAAAACTCACGACTTTCAGTCAGTTTACCACCTTTAAAAAAAACAGTCTTAACTTCAATTCACCTGGGGAGAAGAGTTTCTCTTGTTATGCTATGGAGACTTTTCT
>JAWWMU010000153.1:99904252-99916750 GCA_035048155.1 Cinnycerthia olivascens | reverse complement strand
AAACACTGAAACTGGAGAAAAAAAACTGCAACTGGTGTTTTTGTTTCTTTCTCACCTGCAGTAAAGTTAGTTCAAAGCAGTTGAGTAGACAGAGTTCGCTGTGAGCCATACGAGAGAGAGGCTGTGGCTGCCAGCACCATCCTGGCTGCTGAAATCTTCAGCCACGGCGGCTTCTTTGTTTCAAAGTTGCTTTTAGTTTCAGAGTCCTTTCTGGCCTCAGGAAGCCCGGTAAGTTCCTGGGTAACTAGCAGTTCTCTCACCACCCCTCTGGGAAAGAAAATTTCAGCCGGTCAGAGAAATCAAATCAGCCCAGGCCCAACCACCCTGAGCCGAGCAGGGCCGGCCCGGACCCCGCTGGGCCCGGGCCCCGCCGCCTCCTTCAGAGGCCAGAAGTGAAGTGAGGTGCCCCCTCCTCTGGTTTCTTCTTTGTTTCAAGAATGTGTCTTTACAAAAAAACACAGCAGCCTCATTGGTTGAATTGAACAATGCCACCCCACAACATCCATTTAGAGCGGGGATGAAATATCTGTGTTTGAACTATGACAGGCAAAGGGTTTGGGTTCAAAGATCAGAATATAGGACTCTCTTCTCCTGAGCTGAAACTGTGTGTTGATGGCAGAACAAACTGTGTCACATAAGCTGAAATCCAGAAAAGTAACAGACTTACAAATAGTAGCTACAATTATTCTGTTAATTAATTATTAGTAATAGATCACTGAAGTGCATGAAAAGTATTTTGGGCATCCTGTAATTTCTAAATCCTAATAATGTTTCTTAAATGTAAACATCTGTGAAATCAATTGTACATCTCACTAGATACAGCATGAGGATGAGGATGAGAGAAAGCTATCTTGGGAAGCAGTATTTTAGAAAGAGAATGTTGACTATAAATCAATGATCTCATTTTGTTATTTCAGCTTTCAATGCCAAGAGATACTACTATGAGACTCATAGGAAAGATATTATACTTTCTCTAACTAAGATATTATAGTTTTCCATATTTATCTTAAAATTTAATTATTTTTTCTTCAAGTCTGTATCATGCTGGATATTTCTAGAAACTTAAAAAAACTAAAGAGACAGAAAACTATTTTATAAATGCCTTCCTGATTAAGAGAGAGATCATTGGCAATTGTTATCCAATAAATTATAACACCAAAATGCCATTTAATTTCAACACTGGATAAAAATAAAATTAATAAAAATAAGACAATAAAAGTGATTTTTCATTTTGCTAACACTATATCCTAAATCTGAATTAATATTGTGAATGACATATCAAGAAATACTTGAAAAAATATACTAAATTTCTTGCTTAAAATGCTCAAGTATATGTATATGTGTATATTTAGATCACAGATATACCACATATATAATTTATCTAATGAACAGTTTTGAAAACTTAAAACCGTGGGGATCTGCCAATAGACTTCCATTAGTTTGAAAAAGTTCTGTGAATGAAATGCTTACCAGGACTTCTCTTGCTAGTAGCTCTTGTGTATTCATTAAAGACTATATTACAAAGATAAAGTATTGTAGTAATGGAGATTTATTTCTATACTTCTAATTCTCTGTCTTGCTGTCACTTTGGAGATGAATGTAGTAGGAATAGGTTAGTATCCATGGCACCCAGGGTAGCACCTATTTGTGCTGGAGAATGCTTTGAGGAGGGAGAGGTTTTGGAGCAACATCAGTGCTCCATGGACTTTATCCCATCTCCCTGTGTCCCAGTGTAGGTGCATAGCAAGAGAGTTGAAATTGCTCATCTTCTGTTTCAGTTTATGGTGAAAACTGTGCACCTCTTTGCCTGAAAACACAACCACATTGATCCACAGCATGGTTCTTTGAGATGCACTCTGTACTGTTCTGGGGTATTTTCAGAGACAAAGATGATTAAAAGAAATCCTAATTTCATCTTTACCATATTTCCCCCCCCATTTATACATTTAAAATGAATAGCCATATGTCAAGACATTTATTGGGGCATGACACTATGTGTGACTAGGAAGTTAAGTCAAGGACATCCCTGTGGAAGAGATTCAGTATAAAACTGTCATTAAAAACTAACCTGAAAGGGTCTAGGAAATAATATCTCTGTAGTTGAAAATTAACAAATTGAAGATTACCAGCTACTGCCCATCCAGACATGCTTTGTTTTGTTTATTCTAAGAAAAACAAAATCAACTGAAGAAGATAAACTCTGCAGCATAAAACCAGTTTTTATTTTAGGCAAAAGGGTTTTCAAGTTTTTTAAGGAAATAAAAATATAAAAAATTCTCTCACAGAATAATTATCAAAATGAGATCTTTATGTGACAGAAATGAACAAAAATGATAGATGTCACCCTAAATAATTTTGTGTATGACATCAAAAACTTCACCCCACTCCCTTTTTGTTTTCTCTAGTTATGGTTTATTTCTACGGTTAAAATAGAGTGATGTTCTAGTTGAATTATAAATGCTAGATGGACATGTTTTAATAGAGATTGATTGAATTCAGAACTATTTTTATATAAATTTACCTGATGAAATGGAAATAATAAGACTTGTTACCTGTGACAATATTTTGAGGAAGATTCAAATGATTATGCAGCGAAAATGAGGCTTATGCAGGATTTAGATCATTAAAAACACTTCTAAAACTCTCTCCGCCATGACTAAACCTGGTTAAATGCATATTATAATCTGGGTCATGCCCAGAATTAACATTCTTCCGGTAAAAACAGACCCTATAAACACCTATCTCATACAGTTGTTTGGGTTATATAATATCCAAGTGTTCTTCTGATTAAGTCTATGAACATTCCTCTATCACAGCTTTCAAATTTAAATATTTTAAGCAGTCTATGAAAAAGAAACTATATTTGTGGGACTCCTTCACAAGTAACTTTAAGCCATAAAGTGCAGCATCAAATGTTTGCCCTTATTCTGGTGTCAAACTAATATCCCCAAGTATATGACAAAATATTCTTTCCCTTGGATATTTTGTTTCCCCTTAGGACATTCTCTCCAAAATTGGGAGCAATGGGTTCAGACTGAAGAGTGACGAGAATTGCTTACAGTTTATCCCAATCTCAGTTTTCTTCAGGTTTGAATTAAATCCCTAGAGTGCAGGTGTGTTTACCTCACCAGTAGGAATAACCTCAGAGATATCCAAAGTATTTCTTGAGAGAAAATAACACTGCCATGCTGAAAAGGGTGAAATATACTTAAAAAGGGTCTTTTTCACTCATAAATACCACAGAATCTATTTTGGTTACACTATAATTTCTATAACTGTTTGGTACTTCCTGGTTATATAGATATTTATTAAATATAAAAGAAACATGGCAAAAGCTTTAGAGAGTTTGACTATGCAATATAAGGATGCAAAATGTAATTGCGAAGATTGCTTGCACTTTTGGTCCTTTGTGTGTACATTAGAGCATACCCTTCCTCCAAGACTTGGTCTCATTTATTGTGCAGTTAATGAACAAATTTTGGTGTGGTCCCATGTCATCTTTATTACACCGAAGACAAAAGTGACAATATTCCCTACAGGGTTTTTGTAGCTGTCCTTAATATAATATGCAAGTGCTTCACCATCACTGATTTATTTATTATTCTTTTTCTCAGCAGCTTCATAATATGAAGAAATGTTCTTCTAATTTGACATATGGGGAATCTTAAAACAGAAGCATGGCAGTCAGAAACATCTATTGGTTTTGGAGGCCAGCTTTGAATATCTGGATCTGAATTATGTCAGCATATGTTGCATCATGCAGCACTCTGTATTTAAATATAGCACAGCTCCTATAATTTCAATTGCAGCTGAAAATACTCAAACCAAAAATCACAGCCTTTAATTAAAAACACGGGAAATGAAGAACATGCAATTAATGATCACCTATTAAATGTTTGAGTAGAATGATTTTTCCATTACGTAGCTGGAACTCAATTCCCCAAAGCAACACTTATCTTCCACTTTGATAAAAGTATTGCTTTTCTTTTTTCTGTAGTAAATAGCACAGCACTGTATAAGTTTCCCTTTCACTATAGCTCTGCATAGCTCTGCTTCATCTGCAGTCTAATTCTGTTCTTGGACATTAGTAGGAAGAGCTGTTATATAAAAACATAAAAATGTTATTGTGCATACAAAAATTGATGAAATTAATCAAAACATCAGAACTTGGCAAAAGTAGTATGAAAATTTACATAAATAGTTAACATTACTAAAATTGCTGGGTTATGATGGTCTCTCAATTCTCTCCTAGAATTCTCTCTTGTCTTGAAATTTGATGTCCAAAAATTTCTGGAAGCATTGCAACTGAGGTGTAACCAGTGCTGAGGAGAACAGAGGGATTGCTTCATGTATTCTCAGGCCTGTAATCTTCATGTACAAAGGTGTGTTGTGTTTTTTGCTGCTGTATGACCTTGTTGGTAATTCTCACTTTGGGACTTTGGTGACTCCTACACCTTGTAACATTGCTCCCTAACCTCCAGTTTTGTAACCTGGGTTTGTGCCCATAAGCCATATCTTGTACTTGTCTCCCTTGTCTTGTAATTTTTATCTCTAGATCTTCAATTTGTTAAGATTGATCAGGACTCTAATCTTGTCTTCAAACATACCTCTAAGATTGCACAGGGATTTAATTTTCTCTATTTTTCATCTATTTTATAAATTAAAATATTGAATTATTCTATATCCAGGGTCTAGGACAGATCTTTCAAGAGCTGTATTGAGTAAGTTTTTCATTTTGATAGACTGTCACTAATAACTACAATCTAAGAATTGGTTTTGAATCATCTTTCTTTAAAAATACAGGACTATTTTATCTTCAACTATATTTATTTTGGTCAAGTTGCTTATGAGAAGGACATCTGAGACACTTCCAAGAAATCATACAGCAGTCAAGATATATAATACATGCTTTTTCTTTTCCATCCTCACAAGACCAGCTTCCATGTTGCAGGAGTAGTTTAGATTGATTTACAAGTTTTTCTTATAAGACTGTGTAGGTTTTTATGCATCTCCATATTATCTAGTATGTAATTAGAAATAGTTTAGCTATGTTTTACAGTATTTTTTCTATAAGTAGAAGCCAACTGGTCCATATTGATTGAGTTTTTTTGGAGCAGAGCATGTTTGCTTTTTCCAGTTTCCCAGTGCATCACGTATCCTATAGGAGTGTTCAAAGTGTGTCAAGAGGTCCAAAATTTTCCTAACTAGTTTTGTAACTAAACACATGAAAAGCTAAAAAGAGCATTCTAAACTAAAAGGGATTTTAACTGTGCCTTGTTTTTACTCAGCTATATTTATAGCCTTTTCTTACTACCTTACTACCAAAATTAATATTTTTATGGCTGTATGATTATAAGCATTATTTGAGGTGAAGATATATGAAAAGATCAAAGGAAAAAGATGTGTTAAACACTTCAGTCTTTTACAGACCAGCTCCTTCTCTCTTATTGTTATTTAGAATGTACTTGCAGAAAGATTTTTTCTAGTGTTAACAATCCTTTCAATTTCCATATCATTCTTCTCTTATTATTTCTGACTTTCTTAGTTAAAAAATTCTGCACTTTTGTTCAATAAACAAGCCATATTTTAAACACCCTATGTAATGTTTTTTTCTTTTTAAATGTTAAACTCTCCCTGTACTTTCTGTCTTTCCTCTGCAACGAAATATTTAGTATCCGTATCCTTTAAATCAAACTTCTACCATTTCTTTTTACTTTTATTCCCTTTCTCCTTTTTGCCGACTTTCAAGATTCTTTTTTAAATGTATCTTTCTAAAACCTGATTTTTGTTCCTTTGTCTTTATTTTCCTCTTATTCTTCATGTCATGAATTCTCTTCATTTGGTGATCTTTTTGTCGTACAAATTCTGTCTTCGTTAACATTGTTGACCTGTTCCTCCCTCTTGAATTATTGGTTGACTCACCTTTAGTTATTTCTCTATCTTTCGTATCAAATACTTATCTGGAAAAAATTACTTCTTTAAAAGAGAGCAAATGGAAAGAGGGAATTCCTCATAATTTCATTTTATTACTGTACTTGCTCCCTTGGTCATTTGGGGTTTTTACTGTTTTAAATATTAACTATGCTACTTTTTTACAGTAATAAAACTTGTGCAGAGAGTGCACTTTAAAGGACTTTGGATTTCTTTTTATAGTGAACCTAAGGAGAAAATTGAGGCAAATCCAAACTAACTTAGCTCTCGTTAAGTTGGGTCTCATTTCTCCACAAAATGATCTGAGAGAAATAATAAGAGCACTTTTATGTATAAGGCAGCATTTATTTTTCTTCTTCCCTACAGGCAGAGGATATATTCAGTGTATTTTCTGCAGAGATGAGAGTATCTAGGTTAATATAAAAGCATATGGAGCTGAGACTAATAGAAAAAATATATGGAGAGAAGATACAGAAGTACAAAGTTAGCATCGCACCACGTATACAGATGACGAAAAGGGAACTAGTTTATACTTAATAGCTGACTCTTTCCTGGGGCACATCTGATTTTAAGAACAAGCAGAGATTTGGCTTCATTAAAAAGACAGAACTCTTTCCTGCCACTTTCGGTGTGGTTCCTAAAAGTCAGTAAGGAATGGAGTGATCTCCATTCTGATAGATTTATCAAGAGGCATTAGGAACTTTGCTGAAAAAGGGCAATAATGAGTAAACCACAATTAGAGTTTACCTAATCAGTCATCCTTTGTGCTCTTATGCAAATATTTGGATTTTGTGAAACTAGAAATTCTTTGGAGGGAAGAAGGTGATTTCCAGTTGTGCCACTATTAGACTACAAAGCACAGAAAATCCACATGAATTACTCTTAGGAACAGAAATGCCCTGGAGAGTAAGGTAGACACAGTGGGGATGGGCCACAAGTGATGGTTCTGTCCTCCCCATTCTCTGACCCAGAACTCACACATTGCACGTGGTAGAATTAGAAAAGAAGGGGGTTAAAGGCCCAGCTCCTGTCTACAAATTTATTTCTGAAAACATTGATGGAGTTGACTTTAAAGGGAGGCATTTGCTGAAGGAGCAATGACTTTTGCAAGCCTGTGTAGTTTGCAGTGCAGGGTTTGGAAAGCCATAAAAGAAATAGAACTACTCTAATGGAAAATGATAAAGAAATGGATTTCAGTCAGGCTTGCACTTCAGAAAGAAAAAATTCTGGCTGCATCCCAGAAGTCATGTTAGATGGATTTCAAGGCAAGGAAATGTAAGAGGAAAAGGTAAATTTATAGAAGGTAATGTATACTCTGACCTCTAAAAAGAACTGGCATTTTATAATGTAACAATTCATCCGTTCATCTTTGTGTATTCACATTTTGTCTTATGCTCCTCCCAACTCTCTATCTCTATAAAGTAATTAGCTATTCATATCTTGCACTCTTTAGGTATATTAAAATCAGGGATTTATTTCTAAATTGCACTGTTTGTATCACTACTAATGGAGCTACGGCTTTAAATAGGAATGTTTACTCAAGCACATCAAGTATTCACTATGAAAGCAATTAAAGGGTTTGATGTTCACAGTCAAGTATTAATATTAATGTGTGAGAAACTGCATCCAAATCATTTAGAGGTGGTTAGGAAGACCTCTGGGAGTGAGACAGCCATAGAAAGCAGTGAAATGATTACAGCTGTATGGGAAAATAATGGAAACAGCTACTCTCTAAGCATCCTCAATAGGGAAGGAGGATCCTCAAAACCTAAATGAATGTGACTGTAAGTGGCAGCATTTAAGTTTGATTTGCCTGCTATAAAACATTTTACATTAGTAAGTGTCTAGAGCCTTTGCACTCAAATGTATTTTTATCACTTGTCTCCAAATCCCTTTATGGATAGTACAATTAACGGCACACATGAAACAAAATTTCATGACAATAATTTGCAGACCATTATGATCTCAGAACTGGAACTGTAATTCTCATCTTCTGTTCCTGACACCACCTACTGCCAGACCTAGGGTGAGCCATTTAACTATTGGCTTGATTTTTCCAGCTATAAAATTGATGAGAAAGTTCTAATGTGTCTCAGGGTATATTTGGAAAGTTAATCAATAACACTTGTAAAGTCCTCAGAATGTTGTATCAATAAGATATAAACTTAATTTGCTGAAAATGTGTTTGTATTGACTACCAATCTACAGATACTCTATTTACTATGCAGACTGAACGGATAAAAAAATAACAAAAAAATTAACAAATAAAATTTGAACAAAAAACTATCATCTCTGAAGGATGACAAAAATCAGGCTTTGTTACAAGTCTCTGTGACAATCCTTCCTTTACCATTGCTTCACGAGATTTGTTTTGAGATTATAGTTTCTTCATTTCTAGATGACTCCACAGGAGTTGTTTTAGGCTTGAGAATAGGATAAATCTTTTCAGTGTATCTTTTTTTTTTTTTGTTTTAGTTGCCTTACTGATTTGGCATTTTGACATTCAGCATGAATTTTATGCCTCTCTCTCTCTCCTGTATGCATGTTGTCATGGCTGTGTATGCAAAAAAACACAAATGCATTGCTAAGGGATGTCTGCAAGTCAGTGGCTGAGGGGGAACAGTGTAATGAAGAGAAACATGACATTCCCATAGCAACAGTGGCAAAGCTCTTTATGCTGATGTTGAGTAGAAAATTGCCAGTGATCTAAAGGATAGCAGAAATAAGCTGCATGTGATTCTAAAAGAATTTCTTACTTTGCCAGAAACAAGTCAATTTAAGGTCAGTGTCAGACCCCAGTGGCTGAATAACATTAATATGGAGCTAAAGGAAGATATTTGCAACTCACATCACCGAAGGAGAGTATATTGTCCTACGAATTAAAACCCACAATTTATGCAACTATTTCAGAATATTACTTGTCTCTTGTCACTCCAAATTTTTTTTTAAACGAAACGCATGTTTTTCTGAACAGTCTTAATATCAAGCTTGAGATGTTCCTTTTTTTCTGTCCTAAAGATACACTAAAGATAACATAATTTGGTAGTGTTTACCAAAATCTGGATGTATTTCCCACTGGGTTTTACATCTTCCATAGCACCCATCTATTAAATTTTACAGCTAGACATATTCTTACTTTTAATATTTTTCAGGTGTAGAAATAAATTTCTAGATGCCTAGAGCAATATAATTTTCCAGTTTATTTTTGAGAAGATTTCTGTAAACCTCTAGATGTTTCATTGGCATCTATATTTCTATTTCTGATTAAAATTGCAAATAGAGCAATAATATAAATGAAGAATATACAAGTGGCAGAAGAGTCTGCAAAAATCTGGTTTTAGTTTTTTCCATCAAAATCCTAGCTGGTTATAATTTTTCAAACCATTTATTTCATGCAGTGCACTAATGTTAATTACACCATGTTGTATCACAACAGCTATTTAGAATTTTCTGCATGAAATTGCCTTCCTAGAAGCAAAACAATTGTATCTCCAGGTAAAAGCACCCCCATAAACAATTTTGAAAAAATCATATTGGAAAGAGGATCTAGCATTTAGTAACTCATAAAATCTCAGCCATTTGACAATGATGTGCAGCCATTTATTTTCACAACCCATTGCTAGCTTTTCCTTTAGGGTAGGCTTTATTATAAAAATGAGATTCAAGGTACAGCAATTTGTTACTCAAAAAGTTAAAGCTACTACTTGGAGTGCTTCAGGGAGCATCACTTCATTGTGAAATACTAAGTTAGAGGGATATTCCTACCAGTCCAGGTTGTTAAGCATCACTCACAGGTTGCTGCTCTAGTGCTAATGCATTTGATGTTGATTCCAGCTTTACCATTGCTGGTGTAAAAACAAAAAAGAAAAATATTTTCCTTCTTTAGAGTTGGTGGTTTCTGACAGAAAAAATGCCAAAACAGGCATAAATTGGGAAGCTGATATGAAGTCCTTTAAGCCTAATGCCTGTATTTTTTCTTTAATTATAGTGAGTTCCAGCTTTTTAATAAATCCCATCACAATCCAAGCATGGTATGTCAGGTCCTGTACCACAGTCATAAGGAATTCTTCATGCGAATGTAATATTTAGGGAGTTATGTGTGAGAGGCTTCTGTAAAATTTACACATTCATTCAAATAATTTCATATGGTTGTCGTTATCACAGAATCATAGAATAGGCTGAATTGGAAGGGACAGACCAATTTAATGAACACCAACTTCTGGCTCTGTGAAGGACATCCAAGAATCCCACCATGTGCCTGAGAGCACTGTCCAAACACTTCTTGAACTCTGTCAGGCTTACTTCCCTGGACAGCCTGTTCAGTGCCCAGTCACCCTCTAGGGGAAGAACCTTTTCCTAATATTCTACCTAACACCAATTCTCCCCCCCAGCTCACTCCAGGCCATTCCCTCAGGTCCTGTCACTGTCACCACACAGCAGAGATCAGTGCCTGTCCCTCCTCTCCCCCTCACAAGAAGCTGTAACTGCAGTGAGGTCTCCCCTCAGTCTCCTCCAGGCTGAACAGAACAAGTGACCCCAGTCCCTCCTCACATGGCCTCCCCTCAGGGCCCTTCACCATCCTCGTGGCCCCCTTTTGAAGGTCTCTAACAGTTTAATGTCTTTCTCATATTGTGACCTTCAAAACTGCCCTCAGCACTGGAGGTGAGGCTGCCCCAGGTCAGAGCAGATCAGGACAATCCCCTCCCTTGCCCAGCTGGTGATGCTGTCCCTGATGTCCCCAGGACAGGGATGGCCCTCCTGGCTGCCAGGGCACTGCTGGCTCGTGTTCAGCTTGCCATCAGTCAGGACTCACAAGTACCTTTCCACCGCACTGCCCTCCAGCATCTCATTCCTCAGTCTGTGCACACAGCCAGGGTTGTCCTTCCTACTTAAAGGCAGGAATGGTTTCTGCCTGAAATCAGATATTAAAGAAATCAAGAAATCAATGAAGCGGATGTAAAACATCTAGATGTTGAAAGAGGATATATATTATTGAAGAATATGAGCTGAAAATGGTGGGCCCAGCAAAACAGGAGGGAGAATGATTCCTATGGAAAGAAATAGTTTAAAGACAAGGATCTGGGAAGTTGTTCTTGGTCACTTTCTACCTTTGTCAGCTCCTGAGGTAGAAGGCCAGCTGTGATTTCTAAGAATGGGTGTTCCTATGACTTATATCATCTTTTTCAGTAACCACATTTCCAGGACTACAAACAGCATCTTAAAAGAGCCTTTTTCTGTGTGTTTCATTTTTATTGCATGTTTCTGTGGTTCATGATTTCTACCTTTTAAGCCATTTTTAATAAATGCTATCATTCTCTTAGACAACATCCAGTGTTAGACTTCTCAGAAGATCACACAGAAGCATAATACTCCAGGGACAAATCGTCTGCTATGGATAGAGTTGGTTCTCACTCCATTAGGTAGGCAAAAGAGAGAGTCTTTGAACCACAGACCTCAGAGCACAGGGAAAATATTGTTTCACTCCAAGGTAAGCCAGGGAGGCTGTACCACAGCAGGGCAACCTTAGTTGGCCTTTTTAGAGCGAAGATATAGGAAAAATATATGGAAAGGCAGCAAAGCACATAAAGTAGGAAACAGGATGGGGAGAAAAAACAAGGGGCAGAGAAATGAGGAAGGAAAATAAAAAGTATCAAAATATTAAGTTACAAAAATAGTAAAAACAAACAAAGAAAACACATACACATTCAAAAAATCTCATACCACAAAAACCAAACCAACTAAACAAAAAAAAAAACCACCATACCCTGAGATGTATCAAATGTATGCAGAGAGAGAAAAATACTTGAAGGAAAACAGAGGCAGAGTGAAACACAGATTGAGGGTGTTGCACTGGAGAAAGGAAAATAATAATGGCATTGTCTCCCAAAAAGACTAGGAACAATTGATGAAATACAGGTAGAGTCTGCTCTTGCAAAAGCCACTTGAGGTAGACACAGCAGCTCTGAGCTGGGCTGATCCTTGGAAAGGACAGGGAAGCCCAGTAGCCACCAGGATCAGTCAGTACAGAGCACACTCCTGCTGGCACACACAACGGCTGTGCAGATGCCTTCAAACCCCACCCAAGAACACACAGCCTTGTTCCATAGGTATGCTACTTGTGACTAGTGTGGTTGATGTTGCTGTTGTACATTTCTTTCTGAAGACACAGGTAGTCTAGCAAATGCAGGGATGGAGACACAGCAAAGGGACAGCACCCATCCTTCTGCTACATCCAGCCCCCCACAAAGTACAGGTTAAACCTGCTAATTTGTCTTTCAAAATTTCTGCCTGACTATGCAAGGTGACATAGTCTTGAAAACACTGGGGCAATATTCCAGCTGTGTTAATTATAGGAAAGGCTGAGAAGTGAGGAAAAAAAAAAGGTATGTATTTTTCAATTATACTAAAAGGAGATACCGAGATTCAGCCTTCCTGCTACAGAGTGATATATTGTACAGAACTTTAAAAATTACTTTGATTTCCCATGTACAGGTAATAAAACATTTTCCGGAAGCTAAATTAAAGCATGTATTTTAAAATGCAAAATTTATTTTAAGGACATGAGGT
>JAWWMU010000153.1:99884591-99901634 GCA_035048155.1 Cinnycerthia olivascens | reverse complement strand
CTTGCCCAGCTGGTGATGCTGTCCCTGATGTCCCCAGGACAGGGATGGCCCTCCTGGCTGCCAGGGCACTGCTGGCTTGTGTTCAACTTTGTATCAACCAGGACCTTCCCTTTCTGTGGCACTGCTGTCTAGTCTCTCATTCCCCAGTCTTTCTGTCCATCCAGGGTTGCACCACCCCAGGTGCAGAATCCAGCACACATCCTTGTTGAGCTCCATATGTTTGGTGATTGCCTATCTCTCATATATGTATTGTTTTATGACCCTCAGTTTATTCTTCCAAATTTTGAGTTTCCTCTTTGTTATCCTTGCCGTTTCATTCACAAATAAATTCCATGACTAATCCCCTTCAAAAATCCTTATATTTCTTCATTCTTTCCTTCATCCACGTCTTAAGAAATTGTTTGAAGAACAAACCATATTTTATATTGTTGAATGATACACCAGTTTATCAGCAATAACTATTCAGATGTAGTATGCTACTGAACATTTTATTGTTCTTCACACTATTTGCAGAAAACTATGATCTCTCATGCTCTCCATTAGCTCAGGAAATGCAAGCCTACTGTTAGCTGCCACTTCAACACCTGTTATAACAGTGCTGGTGGAGTTTCAATCAGTGTTATATTTTTTAGTTTCTCTAAATGATTGAAGTGTAAAGTGATAAGGCATATGAGTGTATATTTATTATTATGATAACTTTGTGAAATGTGAGATTAATTGAAGGATTAGTTCCAAAGTACTTTAGTGCCTGAGTTTGCAGATTGCATGTGAAGTGGACAAAAAATCTTCCTCAATTTATAAAGTGGGTAACTCTACAGGTAGAAGATAGAAGGTATTTTTATGTTAAAATGGTTTGACACAGAACCTCCAGTTAAGATAGTATAGGTGAATTACCTATAGATTAACTCCTTAGTCCTCATTACTATAAGTGTAAAAAACACATGTGACCTGTTGATTTTCTCCATTAACTCATGAAAATATTAAAAATCTGTGCAGTGAGTCAATGGAATGAAATATTTAAAATAGCCAGTAGGAACAACAAAGAAACTTTCATACTTATTTCATTCTGGATTTTGGCTGAACAAGAGTATGGTCAAATGATTTTTAAGTAAATATAAAATGCCCTAAAATGTAAATATCCAACATTTGAAGAAAAAGATGCAAGAAATCTGGAGCAACACCAGTCACATTACTTCTGTTCAAAAGGCCCTGTCTTTTGTTCCATTATCTGCTCAATGTTCATTTTGCAATAAAATACATTTTCCATACAGCTATAGGTAAAATTATGAACAATTTTTTTCAATGTTACAAGACCTATTCTTTTCTGAAAAGGAGATTACTTATTAGTGGAAGATTTTTCCTCAGACTTTGCAGGTTTTTGTGGCTTGTGGTTCGAGTTTTCTACAGCACAAATATTTTCCTCTCCTTACTCTTTTGGACATGTTGCTTTATGCTGAAGAATTAATAACTCTATTTTGGAGCTCTACATAGTCAAGAAAAGAAAAGGAAAACAATGAACTTGGATATTTTCTTTCCTCAATGCAATAATGTGCAATTTCCTGTCTTACCTTTAGTACTGTTTACATTTACATTATACTTTTTATTTTGCAGCAGGGCAAGCAAAAATAAAATACATTCCTATTTTCCTATTACCTTCCTGCACATGCTAGTGGAAGAGCACAATGCTACCTTTATGTGAAAATGAAATCCTAAGCTTATCTCTTTTCAACATTAATAGCACACTTGCTGACCAATATATTAAAATTATGTACAAGAAAAACTGCTTCCTTGGCTGTTCATATTGAGTCAGTTTCATTCATTATCACTCTGTATCTGAAAGTACAGACTGCAAAATGTGGAATTTCAAACTGAAATAGGATATTAATATTTACAGAAAATATATATCTTTAGATATTTGGGAGTAAGGTTTTCTGGGATTCATTGTTCACTGAATTCAACAATAATCTTGCCTATGAATAATGGGAACAGAATGTCATGTTCATGTCGGTCTGACCCACTCCTGATACCTTGAAGGAGGTTCTTCCCTAAGAACTAGTTTCTGTTTCTATAAAATGAGCTTGTGAAGAGTTGCTTAGCTGCTTTTGCTGCAACATGGTGAGACATAGAACTATCTGAATTGACTGTCCTTCACTCTAGCTTCTTCGATGATGGACACTGTTTTACAACTCCTGCATCAAGAGTTGTGTCCTATACATGCAGTTTTGGCTACACATTTGGCCAGGCAGATGATTCAGGTTTCAGATTTTATTAAATTTTGCAGGTTCCATGACTTGCTAAGTTCCTAAGACTAGTTGCCCTATAAGCCTTGAGAATTATGATATTTAGCACTACAGTGCTGCAATATAGGCCCTCAGTGCTGGGAGTGGATGCCTTTGACATCCTGCTCCTATAGAAGTTTTATTTATGTTTTTATTGGCAGTTTAAATAAACAGGATGCTAAATGCTTGCATGCCTCAGTCAGGAAAAAAACTTACCTTTCAAATCCTATGCAATCTGACATATTCAGCTGGATTTGCATTTGTTTGCACAGATACAGGACCACAGACCAACGAATTAGACCAGTCAGTCTACCCAGTCAGAAAAAATTTCTCTGGAGAAAATGCTCATAGCCAGTATATTCTTACCAAAATTCATTGTCTCTGTGATGTAGCAGGGGAGATCTTTGGTACTTGCAGATTCAAAGCTGGTGCCTAACCTCTGAGGTTAGAACCACTGGACTTTGTATTTTGGGATTGTTCTTATCTACATTTTGTCTAAAACATCATCATCAAGTAGAAAGATAATGATGGCAGTGATTTCTAGAGTTCAGCCATCATAAGTGTTAGAGTAAGGCTGCATACCTAAAATTTACACAACACTTGTGTTGTAATTTGCTTTTTTTCCACCTGCATCTTCTGGTACTTCTAGCTGCTTAAAAACCCACCATCAACATACAAGGTATGGGTCACCCTCTTTCTTTAAATCTGTAAAGTGGGAGGTGTGAATCTTTCAGCTGAAGGATTCAAAAATTATTCAAATTAAAGAAGATTATTGAGTTATTTTGTTTCTGAAGTCAGGACTTTATGATTTGGAATATTATGATACCTTCTGGAGGCTGACCTGGAACAGAGACTAGACAGAGCAAGAGGATAAAGTAGATGTTTATTAAAAAGCCTCAATGGGTACACCTGGGCTACACAATAGCCCACCTGGACCACACTCAAGATGCTCTAAAATGGTCACAAAATGGACGCCTGATCATGAGGTTCCACACTTTTATAATTTCTGGTCCATGTGCATATTAGAATCAATTGTCCAATCATAGCTCCAGGTTATGAAGCTCCATCCTGCTTGTTTTTATTCTCACTTCACCATTGTTTTTGGTCTTGGGCCTGAAAGTTGTCCTTAGTATCGAACTAGAGAAGGAATTGTTTTGTCTATCTACTCTGTGAAGAGAACTCAGTAGCACTTAATATGAAACCTAAAGCTACTAAACAGCGCAGAACTTAAAAAATATAAAAGCTAAAACCTAAGGTATCATTTTATTCAAACCAAAAAATGATACCATCATCGGAAATGTCTCTGACTGACACTTTTAATGTTAAACTTAGCAATGATAAAGCCAGATATCTCAGATACTTCACAAACATGAGATGAACTGTCTTCTAGGGAAGTAATTCCATAATCACTATAATGGGAGCTTAGTATGATTGGCTTCAAATTTGCAAACAATATTCTTAGTGTCTAAACTTTGATGGTTTTTGTTTTTTGCTTTCTACTTTAAGATATGATGCATCACATGACTGAACCTGGCCAGACTCAGGTACACCAAACAGGAACTCTGTGCCAACTTATGGTTTGTACTGACAACTCTCAGCTCTGCCAGGATTGTCAAACATGCTGCCTGCAAAGCTGGCAGTCCTCCAATCTGTCCCTCTGCTTGTGATAAAGATTAAGGTATGCCTGGAGACCTCTGATAACAGTATGCAAGAAAAAAACATATTATCAGGTCTGACAGAAGAGCAAAAAAAGGTAGAACTACAAAGAGAAAATGGAACTCCCTCAAGCATGAACTAAAAAGTTGAGGCTGATAGGTAGAAACCTCACAGATTTCTAAGTGATAGCAAAGAAGTGTCTGAAATCATACAGTCCCCATAAGCTTAACGTTTCTCAGTCTGTAATCAGAACAAGCCTCAGGCTTATAGGTTTGGACAGACATTTGTTGCAGGACTATCTTTAATTGCCTGCACCTGATTCAATAGTTTCTTCAGTTATCATTGTGCATCATACGTCACTGCTCCACTACCTCAAAAAAATCACCTCCAGCAACCGAGAGATGAGTAGTTTGAAAGTGAAAAGTTTATATACATTTAACAATTGAAAGGTTTTCAGCTCTTTATTTTCACTCCATCTGCAACAATTCCCCTCATTTTAAGCAAGAATGTTATTGCAGACAATTATACTTTAAACAAAGCTAAAGGGGATGAAATTGAATATGAGATGTCCTGGGTTGATGCTAGGACATGAGTGTTCAAGAACTAAATATCCCACTTCATGTCCTTGTTTTACTAAAGATAACTGTATCAACACTTCCACAAGTTGCATTCTCAGGTGCCCTCTAGAGAGTTATCTTATTTTACATACATATACATGTATATCAACACTATAAGATGTTTTTCCCTGGTACTCTTCTAGGCTTGGCTTTAACAATAGGTTAATAACTATGTACTATACAACTCTAATAGTAATGATTTTTAATTCAGGAAAATATCTAAAACCATATCAGAAATTAACATCTTATTTTGCTAAGTGCTGTGTAAAAACTATAAGAAAGCAGTTTCAGTGCAGAAGTTTATAAATTAAATCACTTCTTGTACATCTGTTATACAGAGCTTAAGGGAATCAGAAATGATTTGTAGGAACAAAGAGGCAAAGACCTTGTTGGTAAACAGAGTTTCAATACTGGAAAATGTATAAGCAATTACAAATGAACTCTTTTATCTTTTTTCAGTTTAGTTTATATTTGTCCATGTCGTGGGTTACTTTGGTTTCCTGGACAACACACCAATAGTAGGTTTATTTTTTGCTGTGAGATAGGATTAAAAGGAAAAAGCAAAGCAGGTTTAAACTTGAAAGCACATAAAGAAAACTTTATTAACAGAATTAGAAGGGAAAAAATAATAAGAAAATTAGAATAAACTTTCAGGACACTTATTTTCTTTCTCACTGACAATGTAAAGATAAAAGTTAGGACTTTCAGTCAGTTTACCACCTCTAAAATAATCTTTTTTTTCAGTTCACTTAGGAAGAAGAGTTTCTTTTGCTATGCTATGGAGGATTTTCCACAAGAAAACAGTTTTCTTGTGGCTTTATTGTCACAAGAAATTAGCAGTCTGGAAAACAAAAATCTATTTGCAGTGTCAAAGTCTTCCCCATGTCTTGCAGCTTTTGCACAGCTGCTTTCATAGACCATATCAACTTATTAGGGTGATATTATAGGGATGAGCTGTTTTAAAACAGTTTTCTTTGTCTATCTCTGGGAGCAGTGGTTTTTACTACTATCTCCAAGGCAAAGTTTCTCATCTCTCTCATATCTCTCTGTTCAAGTTTCTGTTTGGATCACAGCAATATCTATTTGTTTCAGATCCTAGTGTTTCAGCTCGCAGTTGTGTTAAAATTCTACATATCCCCAATGCATTTCTATGAGTCACAGGGAAAAAAAAAACAAGTCTGATATATCAAATATATATCTTTACCATAGCCTTACAAAAGAATCTTAATTCAAGCTCAAAGTATCTCTTCAATCCTCTCATGTAGAATTAAACATCTTCTCCACTGACCTCAGGGTCAAGTTTTATCATTGACTGAAACAGTTTTTATAGAGTCCTGCAATGCTGAAAGGTTAATCTGGTCCAAGCTTTGCATTGGGAACATGGGTCTCCATGCCTCTCCGTTGGTGAAGTGGTCTCCACTGGCACTGTGCAAGCCATGCTGGCTTGGCTCTGCTGGGGTGCTGGAATCAAGGAAAGCTGCAGCCGATGCTTTTGTCCTTCTGTCCACAGCAAAGCTGGCTCAAAGCGGCTGAACAAATAAAGTTCATTGTGAGCCATGCTGAGGTGGCCGTGGCTGCCTGGCACCGGCCTGGCTGCTCCGATCCTGGCCACGTGGCCACTCCCGGTCTGGAGCGGTGGTGGCTGCATGGCCACTCCGGGCCTTGGGCCCTGGCACTGACCATAGGGCTACTCTCAGTGCTGGTCTCTGCCACATGGTCATTCTCAGTGCCGATATAGCCTCTGGCTAGTGGGGCTCAGTGGTTCTGCAAGAAAAAGAGTGGCAGGCTCTGCCGGGAAGGGGGCCTGGCTGCCTTCCAGGACATGGCCTGGCAGGGTGCCCGGTGAGGGGCTCAGCAGCCCTCTCACAACCCCTCCAGGGATGGAAAATCTCAGCGGGGCCAGGGGGACCAGATCAGCCCAGGCCCAGCCTCGCAGGCCGAGCAGGGCTGACCTGGACCCCTCTTCCAAGGCCGGAAGCCAAGAGACCCACTCTTGACTTTTCTGCCTTAAAATGTGTGTTCACAAAAGGCGTATCCACCCTCCATTGGCTCAATTATGTGTCAGTATTGAAGACTGGCTATTGACTGGTTCTCTGCTACACCTGCAGGGCCCCAAATAGGGAACTACTTCACATAAAAAACTGAATCGATGCCAAACTAGGACAGTCCACCAGGAACTCTGCAGTCCAAGCAGGTTTTTCACCCTCTTATTTGCCGAGATGACCACAGCTATCAGGAAGGAAATCTTCTCAGCTACAGATAAATCCTAGTTAGACTCTGGGAAAAAATTTGCTGAAGAACATGTAGCATGCAAGATAGTCCAGAAACCTATCATAATTTTAAAACTTCATGAACTCCTAACTCAGTAACTTTTATTGACAATGTCTGCAACCACATATTTCAAGTAAAACAGCATTGCCAAACCATGATTGTGTTTCACAGGTGATGTAAATGTTGATAACAAGTTGAATCATGGAATCATGGAATTGTGTAGGTTGGAAAAGACATCTGGTGCAACCATTAACATGATACTTCCAAGCTTAGCCACATCTTTAAGTGCAAAATCTACTACACACCTTATAAATATTTTCAGGGATGGTGACTCCACTGCTTCCCCAATCAGCCTTCCCTGATGCTTGATAACCCTTGCTGTGAAGAAATTCTTCATAATATCCGAATGAAACCCTCTCTGGTGCAACTTGAATACTTTTCCTCTTGTACTATGGCTTGTAAAGTGAGAGAAGAGCCCAAAACCTACCAAGATACAACCTTTTTTTCAGAGAGTTGCAGAGAGCAATAAGGTCCTCGTGGTGCTTCTTTTTCTCCAGGCTAAACAACCTTCAGCTTGACTTGTGCCTGGGTGGGGCCTGAAGAGCATCCTACAGAGAGGAACCTCTGAAGTAAACTGTACTAAGTACTGGCTTGACAGTGACTGCTTGTGGAAAATGCATTTCCTTACACTCACCATAGTCGCTACTGAATGCAGAGAGCATCCATCTCTGCCCCCTTTGCTGGTTCTCCACCCCAATTGGAAGAACAGCCTTACTGAAGCTATGTCCTCTGCCTAATAATTTACTTACTCATGTAATCTTCCCTGTACCAGCCACTTTTATTTGGCCAGCTTTCACCATGCATAAAAAGTTTCCATAAGCAAGTTACATGAAACTTGCTTATGTATTACAAGTTTTTCCTGTTAATAACAGATGGCAAGGACTGTCATCTTACTGACATTAATATGTTCCCCACTCCCACTGAGCTACCCAATGAATCCCTGTTAGCTGGTAGGAATGAGCCAGTTGGAGAAGAATCAACCTCCATTATTCCTTGGGGCAATTCCTCCTTGTTTTTCTTTTCTGATTCACTATTATTTTCACTCCTGGGGGTTTATATCTTTTTTATATTCTTTATATTTTATAAATAAATATTTTATATTTCTGTGTTTTTACTTTTCTTATCTTGCATAGCTTTACCTTACATTCTGTCTTACATCTTAGGCAACAGATTTCTTTGTAAAACTGAGCTAATATGGCACAGCTGTGACTCACAAGACTGAATTTTCAGTGACAGAGAGGTGAACCTCTAGGTTGTAGGTTAGCTGCCTATTCAGAGTCCCTGTACAGTAGTTTCTCTGGTATAGTCTTGACATTTGAAGATGGTGTCATGCAGAGGAATGTTCTGAAAATATACAGGTTACTACCAGACTTGTGGTTTGTATGTGGAGAATCATCCTGAGAAAAAGCAGGATGGAAAGGGACCCCTGCTGAAAAACACTGCTGTCAGCGCAATTTACATTTTGCATCCCTTTGTCTTGGCGCTGGCTGTTCAAAAGATCT
This sequence comes from Cinnycerthia olivascens, assembly GCA_035048155.1. Lineage (NCBI taxonomy): Eukaryota > Metazoa > Chordata > Aves > Passeriformes > Certhiidae > Cinnycerthia > Cinnycerthia olivascens. Next base: position 99,893,249 of record JAWWMU010000153.1, on the reverse strand, counting down.
GGAATAGCACATGTTCTCTCCAGGAGCTTTATGTGAACACCTGAACAGAATTCCCTGAAGGGGATGATGTAGAAGACACTGTGAGATTTTACATTTCTTTAGTCAAGTTATCAGGATAGAAATATCATGTGGGTTCTCTGGGGTATGATCACAGCCAAACAGAAGCATTCTTTTTTGCATTCATGGAGTCCCAGAGCCCAGCTTATGCTGGTGTGTACTGAAAACTGATGGTGCTGGAGCAGTGCTAAATAGCTACTCCTGACTGAGTATTCTGGCCTCTTTCAATCCTACAGTGGAATTATTCCATTCCATTTGAAGTGGAAACAAAGGTCTAGAAACTGTACCTGTACATCTGCAAGTCTCTCCTCCTCATCAGCTTTTCTCATACATTTTGCTTTCTGTAAGAAGTCTTTAAATTGTGGGTTATAATGGAGTTGCAGAATGACCAGAGCTGTCTAGACTTTTCCAGGAGATAGATTTTAATTTTTCTTCTACTATTTGCCTTTTGTGTGGCTACTAGATGATTAAACAGTGTCAGATTAATGGAGGTAGTATTCACTAGAGTCAGAAGTTGGGCTGTGTATTCTTTGCACACACTTGGTGCGAAAGGAGAGAATTAGTCCTATATGTGATATAATTTATTTATTTTTGCCTACTATATGTGTGTGTTGCATGATTTCTGTCCCGACTTTTTGTCTAAAAATGAATCTGATCTCATATTATCTCTGTTCTTGCAAACAGAATGACTTGAAAAGTCAAAATAATTTCTATATGTCACAAAATTTCTAGCTTTCCAGAGGTTTCACTCTGTTAGATTTAGAAGATGCTGACTTGGGTCTGTTTGTAAAATATTTTGCTTAAATTTTCTTGTACTGATTGCAAAAATATGGGGTTTATTTTTAATATTTAAAATATCTGACCAAAACTGATTCATTAATATTATGAGCAGATAACACTTTCCCATTCTCTTTTAAGATTTTCCAAAAAATGAGTCTAAATATATTGTTGCCACTCAATGAGTCTTAATCTTGAGATGACAATGAGTTGAGTTTTTATATTTATTTAGAATTCAGTAACTCACCACCTTTACATGAAATTAGACTTGTAAAGAATGTCTGACAAACAAGCTTGGCCTCTCCATTTAGAACAAGCTGTCTGTTGATTTGAGGGTTTTTTATTTAATTGATTTGATTTTTTTGTTAGAGAGTCAGGTTATTCCTCAACCCTGTTGAGTATCAACTCACCAGGAATACAACAAAGAAAAGAGCAATATTTGGATGGATACATTTGCAAAACTACCATCACTTCACACTAATGAAGCTAGGTTGAGCACAAGTAGAGGGTCAGTAACTTCCTGAAGTGAGGAATAAAATGTTTCATAATCTGTGGCTTTCACAATATGTGATACAGACTATATATAATGTGCTGAATGTCACAGATGTCATCTTATCTTTTCTGGAAGTTTGTTGTACATTTTTTGTGCCTTTTTTTGTGTGTAATGGAACAATTCTGCATTGCTGTTCTGTCCTCTTTAGGATAGAGGCATCCATTTCGCAGTCTGACAGATGTTACTTCCCATCTCCTGGTCTAAAAGTTCCTCTCCTTATGGGGGAGCTTTACTTATTTCTCTCTCTCTTACATTAATACTGGGAACATTGTAGTTTTGTTTGTTCCTCCATTTTCTAATGTTCATTTTTTATGTAGGCTGTTCCATATGATGTTCAAAGATAAGTCTAGAAACTGTATGACTTTCACAGTTCCACCAAATTTCAACAATTCATAGCCACTAACTTATTTATAACTGTCTGGTAACTGGTTTATATAACTTTTATTTCAGGCTTTCACAGTTCCCAAGACAAATACTGCTGTTTATTGAAATGACCAGCAGAAGCACAGAGCAGCTTTAAAGATATTCATTTAATTACTACATTTTTTTTCTATGAACTAGGTGTTCTTTCCAAATTGTTATTTGTGTAAAAACCGTGATACAGTTCCTGAAAGAACATTTTGAAGGTAGGCTAAGAAAATATGAAGAATTCATAGGAAAGTTTCACTTTTTGTCATTTTTAGCAAAACAGCTTCTAGAAAAGGTGAGGTGCCGTTATATGCTCAACAATACAAGTAACATTTTGAAGGAACTTTACTTTCCCTTCTGAAGATAAATTCTTCAGGAACTACCAAAGGCATTTTTGACTGGTATGTCCGTAACAATTCTTTCCTGTATTGCACTGCATGATAATCCACAAAAGATGACTGCCAGGAAACATGGTTATTTATCTTGGTTGAGATAGGGGAAGGTCATTGACTTATGAATCAGTTTAAAGTTTAAGGTATGGGTAAGGGACTAGAAAAAGTTTGGCTTTTAGAATGAAATCTCACTGAGAAAGACCACAGAAATAGCTACACGATTATCAGAGATACAAGGGGACACAGCAATAAAACTTGTTGAAATCTTCATTATCTGTGCAATGTTATATGAAAAAGACAAAGAGAAACGTTAAAATTGGTATATACAATATAAAAACAGCCCTCTGGCATCACTTAGGTTAAGTGAGATAATGCCTGGTCTAGAATGTAAGTATAGATCAGAAAAGATGTCAAGGAGAAAATATCGTATACAGAACACTCCAGAAATATGAAATGGGAACCACAGTGTGATTTGCTTGGAAGGAAACAGGGATGTTGTAGAAGTTTGTCGTAGAATCTTACACTAGCTAGTAGGTTATGTTTTCTTCAGGATAAATATATTGGGAACAGCAACATTCATTCCTTGATTACTGTTTGGAGAAACATTAACCAGATCACACTTTTTTTTAAAAAAAGACACCAACTTCCAACATTTCTGTAAAGTGCAGAAATTATAAAGGAAATAGAAAGGACTGGTAACACAGATCAATTATTTTACATTTGATTCTAATTTGATTTTGACTAAGTCCCAATTGATTGAAAAATTGTGACAGAGGGAGGGTAATTTATGCAAAAGCCATCACAAAATTATAGCATTCATGTTATAGCATTCATGTTAGCATTCATGTTAAAGAGAAGAAACAACAGAATAATGGCAATGGACTTTGAAAAGCCCAACAAAACAAAACAGATCTCAGAACAGACCTTGAACCACCATCTCAAGAAGACTTTGTGCTGAATATTACTGAAATGGCAGATTAGACATTCCTTGGCAGGGCCTCTATCACTGCCTGTTATGAGATGGATCTTTCCTCTGAACCAGGGCAACAATTCTTCTGTTGTTCTCCTGATAGTGATTGACCTACCTCAAAGAAATGGAAGAATTATGTAGACCACAATCTAGCTGCCTATTCCAAGTACATAATCTAGATATTGTAACATTTAAAAAGGGCACATGGCCAGCACAGAATAATTCAAATCAACTTTGTTTCCCTGCTTTGTCAATGGTCCTTGAGTTCTATGTTAATGCAAATGTCATTTGTTTTAGCTTCACCCTGAATTTACCATGCAATCCATTAGGTCAGAGTGAAATTACAGTAATGGCTGTTGAGTCCCTTAATGGTAGGACTGTTTTTTAACTCATTTTAATCCTTCCGTGACAAGAAAACAAACCTACTAAGAAAACCCCTAGAATAGTTTTATTTATCATTGTAATATTCTTTTTAGTGTTAATTTTAATGCTTCATTTTTTTGCAAAATAATTTTCTTTTTTTTTCTTTACATCCAAATTTTTCTATATTTTGTCTTTAATTCTTATGTAGACAATATGAATAATTGAATCCTGCCCTCTTCATATTAGTGCAATTATTTGCACAAAGCTATTTTGTCTTCTCTTGGCGTGTTTCTCTCACGTAAACCTCTCTGGTTCTCTCTTTTTTTTTTTTAACCTCTCCCCCCACCTTAGCTCTTTATGTTTTCCATGACATTTATTACCATGCAACTATGCTCTGAATTCTGTCTTTGTACGACTTTGTGTGAACTGCTGCAGAGAAAAGGATTGCTTAAATCCATCCTAACACCTCAAGATCGTGAATATAGCTATGATTGTTTTAGAAATTCTTCCAAGATTAGTTTTGGGGTTTTTTTTAGAAACTATTTCAAAAATTAATGCTACTTCCTTTCTCCTACTAGGGTGGCTCTGTTGGCCTACTGCTCCACGGTTCAGTCTTGTAAATTCCCTTTTCAAGATGTTCAGCAGGTCAGTACATCTTGATTTACTGGTCAAAGTTTAAAAGCTTTATTTCTGAGATTATAAAATTGCAGGAGCCAGAGGTACAAAATTATTCTCTGAGGGCAAAATCCACCCATGCCCCATTGTACCGAAAATTTTCGATTTCATAGATGTTGTATGTGATAGAAAATTACAATAGCCTTTACCGTGGGAAGAAAATCTTCAGCATTTAATGCCAAATCACAAGATAGTCTTTAAAATGAACTGTTGGAACACTTTATTATCTTATAGCAAGTTTTTTCTGACTTTGGTTCTCACATAACTTCTGGTTTGAGGAAACATCAATATTCCTTTAGTAAAGTAACAAAAACACTCTATCAATTCTTTAACAATTTTCATGAACCTGGAAAACAATCAACTCTTAATATGGACATGGAAGAAAATATAACATTAATTTATACACATTCATGCTCAGAAGAAAATAAAATTCACAGACTACTGGAAAAAGTGTGAGGAGCTAACACTTGTGGGCTCAGTGTGTAATTATCAGACCCTCATTATTAACCATGAGGGTTGATAGGGAAGATACTGTTACTGGATTTTGTGCATCAGCACTTCAAAGCATAGTGTTAATTGTCTGATGTGTTATGATGTCTTAATGTGCACCTCGAGCAGTTCTGGTATCATATTCTTATCAAAGAGTTATTTAACCCTCTGTACTGCTCAGGTTTTAAGCAGGAGTCAAGGCAGATAATAATTTGAGGTCTCCTCAGCCCATATGGTGCCAGCCCTTCCACCAGTAGGAACTCAGCAGGTTTTGTGGCAGGCACAAGGAAGGCACATGAGACTTCTCCATGAGGCAAAAATGAGGTTAGGTTTCTTAACAGTGGGTAGGCAAAGGGCAAATGATGTTTATTTGAGCACATCAGTAAAATCATGTCAGTAGGGAAAAGAACAAACCAGATGGTGCCCAGGTGCAGGAGAGTCACGACCATCAGCTCGCTCTGCAAGCAGCCAGAGTGGGACCCCCTGAGCGAGCAGCCGGTTCTGCCTATTACCCGAATGTGAGCACAGCAGGCAAGTCATTTGTTCTGTACCTGGCTCTTAGACTGGAAAACCTATCCAATAATCCTATTACAACATTTCTGTTAAATTGTGCAGCCTAAATGCCAGTCAGTGGGTTGTGCAAATACTCTTTTTTTTTACTTTCATTTTTTAAATTTTAATATTCAGATGCAGATTTGCATGAGTTCTCATGTCAAATATGAATACATTAAATCTGAACAAGTTTTTTATCATTATTATTTGAAAATTTCTCCTGTCTCTGATAATGCATCAAAGACTAGAAAACAGCAACAAAAAAAACCCAAACCAAATTTCGATAATCAAATAGTAATGTTATTTAATTATTTTTATAACTTTTATAACTAATTGGTAATTTTAAAATTATTAATATTATTCACAGGTAAAATTAACTGAAATTTTGGTGTGGACAGAGTGGAAGATGAGCTGTTAGGGCAATGAAGAAATTTAATGTTAATAGAAAATATTAATGAAATTTATTTTCCTAATTCCTTTCATCTTCTGGATCAGGGTGGGGAAAGGAATTTCAGACTAAAACTTAACATTAGGGACTGCCAGTAAAGGTGTAAAATTACTGCCAGCTTAACAGATTTTCAAAACTAGAAGTCCATATCAACGACAAGTTTCATTTCCTTGACATATAATTGCAATAGAGAAAGTCCAGTCTACCCTTGATAAGTTGAAACACTGCAAGTTACAATCTATGCTGCTTTTCACTCTGGAGCTATCTAGTTAATCGTAGAAGAATTTGTTTTTCCTGAAGGTTCATCTGGCTACTAGGATGCCAGGGAGAGAACAGCAATCCTGCTGCATTGTGCACAAAAAGGGACCACTTGCACCTCCTACCAGAAGGGTGAATTAGAAAGAAAAAGCACCATAAGATTACCATAGTTAGTTACAGCTGCTGTGTACTACTTGATTGCATTAATAACCCAGATCAGCTTTCTGGAAGATTGTTAGAGCAATTAAAACCCAGTTTATTTCTTCTTTTCATTATCAAAGATATCCTTTAAGAAATTAAGTCTCAATCCATCACTGACTCTACATACGTGACGGCTTTTGATCCACATGCCCATACTACACAGTTTTACATGTATGTTGGAGGCTACTTTTGAGATGTGAGAAAAAAAAGAGAGCTTCTCTTTCTTCATTGGTAGATTGTGGGTTTTTCTTTCCTGAGCTTAATCTTTTGTGTCTTGAAAAAGTGTGGAGTTAAGAGCTAAAGCCCATTGCAAAGCCCATTATCCTTGATGTTCCCTTTTCCTGCAGTTCCTTTCAAGGGAATGACATTGTACAGAGCTATGAATCAAGTATCACTTACCTTGAAGGCAGACATTAATCTATTTAGATGAGTTAAAAATCAACATTTGAGAAAACTGGGCTATCTCCAAATGGCTGCAAAAAACTAAACTCTGTTTTCAAAACATTCAAAACTAACTGCAGTTAAGCAAGCTGATGAACTGATGACCCATTACTGAAATGTCAGGGATCAGCAGCTGAGAAAAGCCACACTCTTTGATGGAATTCAGTCTTGAAGTGCATGAAGGGTAGAATGGTCTTATTTTAGTTGATATGTGTGCACAGCAAGTGTTCCTGCACCTCAGGGATTCTAAGCATTTTTTTATACTCTGATAAGCTACAAGAAATTGAGTGCTGAAATTTATTAAAACAAAATTGTCCTGTCTGTTCTGGCTGCTTTACTGTTCTTCTTCCAGGGAGCTGAGGTACCTGCACAAAACATTGTCACTAATTAAGATGGCTCTCCTCTTGAATAGATGTATTTAAACAAAAATAATTCAAGAACTTAAATATTAATGGCACTCCCATTTCAGGATCATATGATAAATATTAACAAGAGGAAATTTAAATTACTTAAATATCCTTGAAAAAGACTGTAATTGAAAGAGGCATCAAAGTTTGATTATTTATTATTTATCATTATTATAGTAACTACTGACAATACCTAGAACACATTCAAAGCAAAATATTAACACAAATAAATATTTGAAAAGAGATATGAAACTGACAAAGATTCATACAGAGATCCTGAAGAGAGAAAGCAGGAGGAGAAAATAATGAATTTTTCTAGGAATACAGTATGAGTTTTTTAAAAAAATCATAAAAATAGAAAAGTTGAACTGGTTTATTAATATTTTTTAAAAATGTACTTGAAGGAGGCAGAAGAGTAGATTCTTAAAAAAAATCAACAAAAATGGGGAATTGAGGAAAATATAATTAACATTATTTGAAAAGCGTAATGTAGAGTAAATGAAATGCATAGAGTAATATACACTGTAATGCCATTGTTTTCTTTCCTGTGCTCTGCTGGTATTTGTTATATTATCATAATGTGCATTCAAGTAAAAGTATTAAAGATTTTAAGAGAGGGCAATTGCATGTCCTCCTTAAAAACATGTCCCTTTTTAATATTTATATAATATCTGGAAGTTATGAAGATGAGAAAGTTATGAAGATGAGCTTATCATTAGGTATTTACCAGATAATAATTTTAATAATAATAATAATATCTTGACCTTCTGTAAAATCTTTTGTCCATGGATGACAGAAGCAATCCTCAAATGTCTAGATCTTGTCACTGTGTGCACTTGAGGTTCATGTGAAGTGTCAGTATGTTCAGTTGAACTTCCTGTTTGAATAAGTGCAAGTCACAGAATGACTCAGTTTAAGTAAGACATCCAAAGTGCTTTTTTAGGTAATTGAGGTTTGCACAGTTTCAAGAGAAGCAAAAGTAGTGATTTACTTGCTTGAAGATACTTATACTTTAAAAGAAGAAACATGACTGGAAATAAAACATAGATTTTTTTAATAGATTTCAGATTTAGTATTGATGAAGAAATTCAACAAGAGGTTGTAAATTATGGGGTTTTTTAAATGGTAGTAAATAAACTATCTTTTTTATGTGTTTGTGGAAGGATGAGACAAGGTAGCCAGGAAGGCATACACTTCCACAGTTTCTGCAATGATGAAAGGAGGAATCACTTGTAAGGACAACGACAGTAGGAATGCAGTGAAAATATCTACTTAACTAGATAATAACCTTGCATGTTCTGGTGTGTGTTTGGGGGGGGAGAGGAGTGTGTTTGTGGTTTTTTTTCTTTTTCATTTTTTTTACTTTTCCTTTCATTTTCTCCTGGTGGATTAGCTCCTGCAGGAAAACAATACCTGGCTAAGGACAGCAGGTCACCTTGCTTAATCCTCACTTTATTACCATACAAGTCAAAAGAAGAGTGATTTGAATAATACTCTCTTGTTCTTAGATTAAGTTAGAGACATTTTCATTTGTAAGGGTTCTGAAAAGCTGCCAGGAATCTTTCCTTTTAGCCAAGAAAACCCTTAAACAATAATTTCTACATTTTATTTTATTTTATTTTATTTTATTTTATTTTATTTTATTTTATTTTATTTTATTTTATTTT
>JAWWMU010000153.1:99851524-99884491 GCA_035048155.1 Cinnycerthia olivascens | reverse complement strand
AATAATTTCTACATTTTATTTTATTTTATTTTATTTTATTTTATTTTATTTTATTTTATTTTATTTTATTTTATTTTGCTATTTTGTTTTATTTTGTTTTATTATTTTAGTTAAACTTAGTTTCTTCTGAAACCAATTCTCGGTACTTTCACATAAAACTTGTACTTTACTGTGGAACTAGAATATTGTATCACTTTGCTGACTTTGCTACACCTGCAAGATACTTAAAATACTAATTGAAAGTATTAATGGAAAATAGGTGTCAATCAAAATGGAAGAGCACTGGGGTAGAAGCAGCAAGGAGGGAAGTTTAGCATTGTCCAGCTGTAAATACAGATGAGTGAATAGTGCTGGAGTTTAGAAAGTGTATTCTTTACAGTCTTACATGACAATTCTCTGTGACTAATAGATTCTAATCTCTAGAAGTTACCAAACCACAGTGACTGTGTTTCCCAATGGATTAATGTATCTGTGTAACCACACTCAGGTCCTCTAGAGCAAAGGTCGTTCATGTTTGCACTGTGCTTGATATTGCCCCCAAAACACACACACACACACACACACACACAAATCAAACAGATGTGTTGGCATCTCCTACAGAACTGGGGATGCAGAGCTAATTGTTCTGGCATCCTCTCTATGTCTGCACTTGTGTGCCCACCTTATTTTAGTATCACGAAGAGGGAAACTCACAACTGTTGATGTTTGGTGTTGTAGCCTGTTCCTTATTACTTATTCTTATTGGTCAGGATCTTTTCAGCACTCCACCCTTGAGCTTCTATTATAACTTGAATGCCAAACCACCCTTTTTGAGCTCACGGGAACACACAAAGGTAACATAACACTGCTTTATTGTCAACATAAATAATGGATTTCTTTTGAAGAGTTAGCAAAAATTTAGAGAAAAGCTCTTTCTCCTTTTAATGTATCAAAGCCAAATGATGCTACAACTCTTTTATACTACTAAAGGGAGTACAACTCTATTTTCGGAGAGACATTTACATATCTAGAGCAGAGAAATACTTGGACTGTTGTGGGAAACTTTGATACTTGCAACATTTTAAAAAAGATTGCAATTGCCAATGCTTAGAATGGTGTTCCAACTGGGAAATGTTTTATCATAAAGTATGTTTCTGAAAACAGCTATAGCACAAGGAACTGATGCAAGAAGGAAACCAGATAACTGGTTCTATAATGGAACATCTTTTCATAGACAGAAAAGCATATATTCTTAAGTGAAAATGAATGTTCTGTTGACTAAGACAACATCAAATATCTGCAATAGCGCAGGAAAAACTTGTTCCAAGAATGCAGGAAATATTTTCTAAGTAAAAAGCCCAACCTGTTTAGAACAACTTTCAAAAATACCACCATGTAAAAATTATCTTTACACTCTGCTACATAACTTTCTGACCCAAGAGATTCAGGTGTGATTTGTATCTTGTTCTGACAATTAATTATCATCACTGACAAGCAAGTGTTGCTGTTGTGTTTGACAGGTGGGAATAAGGGGATAATACTGTTTTGGAGACCAGAAAAGGGTTAATTGTCAGCAAAAAGCCATATATGTGCCTTCAATTTTTCTAGTTGTGTCTCTTTGTACTAAAATCTCATTTTCGCAATGACTCCTGGAACAAAGTCTCTCTAGTGTAAATAGAATGCAGTAATGGTACTGCTTCTTTCTAGGGAAAACATTCATGATTTCATAATGCAGTTCATGCATTTTAACCATCACAGATCCACTGAGAAGCTGGAAAGTTTCTAGAAATTATTCAAGTTTCCTAATTAATGTATATTCTTGCCTTAGACCATGTGTTTCTATATAAATATACAGATATGTCATTTAATATAGATCATAGTAACATATATAACTCAAAGCAGTAGCATGTTTAAGAACAGAAGTCCAATTCTCTTGATAAATACTTAAAAATATAATTTTATATGTATCTATAAATAGGGAATAACTTTACAAACACAATCTTTTCTAAAGCTGTAGTAGCTGAAGGAGCTGGAGAGAATTAATTTGTTGGCCTTGTGAATTTGAAGCACTTTACATCTAACTGAAGTGGTTTTAGGCCCAGCTGGAGATGAAACACCATGCAGCCCCTCTCTCAACTCTCCCCTTCACTTCCCTCCAACATGGATGGAATGCAAAGGAGAATTGAAGTAACAGTTTTCTGTTGAGATAAGAACAGTTTAATTGAAAATAAAATACAATACCAATGGTAAGAAATAGTAATAATAATAATAATAATAATAATAATAATAATAATAATAATAATAATAATAATAATAATAATGATGCACAATGCAATTGCTCACCATATGCTGACCATGCCAGCACCTCCTTCCTGAACCCAGACTAGCTCCCTTCTGGGTAACTCCCCCCAGTTTATATACTGGGCATGTGGAATATTCCTTTGGTCAGTTCTGGTCACCTGTCCCAGCTAAGCTTCCTCCCAGTTAGGTTTTATGGGGTACTTCCTTAGTGGCAGGGCACAAGAAAAGAAAAAAATTTCCTGAGGAAAGCATGACTTAGCAGGAAACCAAAATATCCGTGCGTTATCAACACCATTCTTATTCTGAATTCTAGTCACAGCAATGTAACGGCTACTGAGAAGAAATTAACTCTACTCTAGCCCTGAATCAGGCATTTTGTGTGTCTAAATTTATTCTATTTCCATGCATTTAACTGTCAGAATATTTGTTATCTTTAAAGACCTAGCTCCTCCCTCATAATCAATTCTTCTTAAAGGCATATTTTAATCTCTCTAGCTTTTGCAGAAATATTGAAAATATGAAAATCAAAAAATTAAGTGGCAATTAGAAAAGAGAATGATCTTTCCTAAAAAGAACTTTTAATTTGCAGGAGCCTAGTCACAATATTCATAGGCAATGAATTCCTTGGTAGTGCTGTGCAGGTGAGATAAAAGCCTTTGATATCTGTGGAAACAAATGGGACTTTTTTTCTTATGTGATAGATGTTATTTTAGGGATGTTTTTCATGTTTCTACTTCAGATGCTTCAGTAGGAGTACTTTAAAGAGCATTCAAGTAGATCACATTATTCATATACTATTTAAAGTTAAATTAATATTGTACAAAAAGCACTCAGTTTTAAAATCTGATGTACAAGAAGAAGAGGTCATTAAAATAAAGTTTGTGTTTTTCATAACACTTGTTGTTCCTTCATTAAAGGACTTATGCTTTCTTTTGTGAGAAAAAGTAACAAAAATACTTACAGAATGCAGGTTAAGGTTTTGTATTATATATATATATATATATATAAGCATGGTGATTTACATAATAAAAATAGAACTATGAATAACTTGGTATTTGTGTACTGAGGAAACAGCCACTCTGCATATGTGTTATGCATTTTGAGCATTGAAACATGAAACATTAATAAGATACAAACCAGAGCAACTTGACATTTAAAACAATTCCCAATTGTCATTGTCACTTCCAATGCATGGTGTGTAAAAATAAACAAATTACTAACTAATTAGATAAATTAATGGAAGTGTTTAATGTCTTCTGAAAGTCCTTCTTATTGCTTTTGAGAATTTCCCTGCGTAGGTGAATACAGCTTGAGAAAACCATCACAATAGCCAACAATTGCTTTGAGTTCCTATCCCGCTACAATGTTGATGAAAAAAACCCCTGCAAATAATAATCTGTCAGTTTAATAAAGTGAGTTATTTAAGATTTTCAAAACTGTGCTTTCCATTTATGTCCACATTAAAAAGTCAAATAAATAAGGGACAATTTTTAAAGAAATCATTTGTCTCCCTGGGCTACAAAGGGATGATGGTCTTACAGCTGTCTCAGGAGTGCTCTTTTATCAGACAGTTAAAATTACCTGAGATAGACTGAAATCAAGCATCAATCTTTTTCCTAGGGAAAGTAAGTGATAAGAAGAACAAGATAATGTTTTAATAGTTTCCCAATACTAAGATGCAGATTTCAGAGCAATTGACATGAGCAATTGCTGTCAAGTTTTTTGAGGATCTTGGGTCCATTTAAGAAAAATAGACTTAAATTGAATTCTTAACTTCTGGAGAAGTTAGACAGATTTTCAAACCCCACAAAATGGGATAAGCAGTGGAAACTGTGGTTATCTGAATAGATGCTGAAACAAGAAGACTGATATGCAAAATAGTTTCTGAAATACAACATGAACATTTTATTTTCCACCAACTTAGTTTCATAAAGATTGCATTGCTGCCTTGTCTGGAGCAGGGATGTGGAGTCCAAATTTGTCTAACAGGTAATCATGCAGCAGTGTGGGCTGGGAGCTGACCTGCTGCAAAGCTTCTCTGCAGAGAAGGAAGGACCTGGGGGTCCTGGTGAACAACAGCTGTCCATGGGTCAGCAGCGCCCTGGTAGCCAGGAAGGCCAATGGTACCCCAGGGTGCATCAGGAAGAGCACTGCCAGCAGGTCGAGGGAGGGGATCTTGCATCTCTACTCAGCTCTGGTGAGGCCACATCTGGAGTGCTGTATCCAGTTTTTGGCTGCTCAGTACCTGAGAGACAAAGAACTACTGGAGCAGATCCCATGGAGGGCTATGAAGGTGATTAAGGGACAAAAGCATCTCCCTTACGAGAAAAAGCTGACAGAGCTGTGCCTGTTCAGGCTCAAGAAGAGGTGACCTCATTAATGTCTATCAGTATTTGAAGGGAAGGCCTGAAGAGGATGGACCAGACTCAGCTGGGGTTGCCCAGAAGTAAGGTGAGAGGCAGAAACTGATGCACAGGAAGTTCCACCTGAACTTGCTGAAGAAAATCTTTCCAGTCAGACCCATTCTCTGTTTCTGTGAATTGAACCTGCATGTGAGTTTTTGGCATTGAGAGAACAGACTGACCCACACCAGGTAAGGCTCTCCATAAAAATATAAAGAGCAATGAGAATAAGCGGATATTTGTGGGGACCTCCAGAGAAAGATCCTGTTTGCAAATTTCAGTAGCAGAAATGAAGCAGACAACACCTCTTCCCTGAGACCTCTCTGGCATTTCACCTAATTCTGTCAACAGTGTACAAAATGCTTTTAAACAACTCCAATTAGACACTTAAAATTTAGGCATAGCTACTTCCTTGATTTTAGTTTTAACCCTTTCTCACAGAGAAAGCACAGTCATCATACATTTACCTCTCTTTGAGGCACTGTAAAGAGAACCGCCTAAACATAAAATATTTGAAAAAACCATTTCTCGAAAACTAATTACAATTTGTGTCCCCATTTTTATGCATGCATACAGCTACAAAGGCCAAGACATAATTATTTGAGTCACACTGTTGTGGCCATTTATGTACATATTTATGTCTGTCACAATGCACGTCTCATGTTATTTTTATAAATTGTGTGTGGGTATAGTTTTGCAGGTTTATGTGCTCTGCTTTGAAAAGACAGACAGGAATTTCTCTTTTCCAGTACAAACCTAACAGATCTGCCAATGATTAAGAGACTCTGGAATGTGGAAGCATACAAGAATATGATAAAAGGATGTGTAACATAAAAAGTGGCATTATATGAGCTAAAACCGAATTTTGACTTGTAAGATTCCTTTCACAGACATGAAGATATAAGTAAATTCTGCATTTTTTCATGGCAGATTGTGTTTCATCTTCTGGTTAAGTTAGTGTCAAAGAAGTCCAATAAATTTTATGATGTTCTAATTAGCACTCTGACAATCTGTTAACATTTGTGCTTGCAATCAAGTGGCATTCAGAGAAGTGTGAAATTTTTCTGTCTTTGAAAATATTTAGGAAATCAGTTCTCCTGGACAGGTCCACTTTAAAAGCCTGTAAATACATCGATGGAAACTGGAATTGATTCTCAGCAAGGCACTTTGGATGTCTACTGTTGAATGAATTAATGAATAATATTCCCTAAAAGTGTAACTCTTCCCGTACACCTACTTCTTATGTAAACTGTTAGTTTATTTGCATTAGTGTTTGCAATCTTTAAAATTATAGTGTCAATCACACACTTGTCAGTTGCAATGACATTTATAAACAAATGTCACTTCATTTCCTATGGGTTCATGCCTCTTAGTTGGTTGACCTTTAAGTCCAATCATGATAATATCTTTGAATATCTGGTCCTGTACTTAAAAGTCTTCTCACAGAGAATTTTGGAAGAAAAGATAAAGACCATATTTGATTTTCAATACTATATTCTAGAAATAAGATTGAGAGTTATTAGGCGGAAACAAAAATTTTCGTACTTGGTATCTCCTTTACCCAGTTTATGGTTTTTAGGGGATGCTCAAGGGGTGCTCTAGTCTTGATTGAAATTGGACAGTTGGTTCAGAAATTGCCAGAGGGATATACAGACAAACACAAAGACTGTGTGATTACATGCACTGCTATCAGCAGAAACAAATGAAAAAAGAATCACAAACTATTCCTCTCAGTATTGTTCAATGTGATGTGAGAATAACTGGAAATGAGGTGATCTATTCTCAAGAGAGCAACTTAGATTGCTAGAAGAAAACACACACACACTCAAACATTCTTTAGATTTATTTAGAGGAAGAACATTTTGGAGATCAGACCAATGAAATATCATAGATAACAGCAGCACCTGAACTAGTACAACCTTTTTTCCTCCCTCCAACCTAAGAAGGCTGCTAAAACCCATTCTGTTGTAGGTTTCCTGTCTTATCTGAGTCTCTGACAGTAAGAACTTTATAAAATCACTTTTGACTACAGTTGCATTCTAGAAGCAGAAGGGATGAGTAATGAGGCAACCTCTTAATCTATTAACTTCTGATCTTCTCTCTTTACTCCATACTGTAGCCATTCATTAGGGATCCCTTATTTGCGCTGCTAACCACTAAGATCAAAAGCATCTAAAGTGACCAGTCATTACCTTCAACACTTTCAGCTGACTCACTGCCTAGGCTCCATTGGGTAGATCTAAGGTTAAGGGAATAAAATTTGGATTGTTTAGCCTGGAGAAGACCTTGGGGTGACTTCCTTGTGGCCTTCCAGTATATAAAGGGAGCCCACAAGAAAAATGCAATGAGGCTTTTTTACAAGAACATATAGGGGCAGGAAAAGGGGGAATGGCTTAAAACTGAAAGAGTGAAGATTTTTATTAGATTTTAGAAAGAAATTCTTTACTGAGAAGATGGTGAGGCACTGGGACAGGTTGAACAGAGAAGTTGTGGATGCCCCAGCCTTGGGAGTGTTTCAAGGCCAGGCTGGACGTGGCTATGAGAAAACTGGTCTAGTAGGATGTGTCCCTTCCCATGGCAGAGGGATTGGAACCAGATGGTTCTTGGGTTCCCACTCAAGACAGTCTATGATTCTATGATCTGCTTTGAACATACTGAAGATTTAAACAATTGCTGCATATGATGACAGCTACAATGTGGAGTATTATATTTATTTAACATAAAAAATGCCACTGTTATTGTTTGATTCAGCTCCCTAAACTCAGGTAAGAACATAGAACATAGGAAAAAGGATTCTAATGATATTTGAGTTGTACAAGGCTATCTAGAATATCTTCATTATGTTGCATAATGAAGGGGTTTTTTACCCTGGGGAAGGCAGTTGAAGCCTTTGACATTTCATACTGCAATTCTATTTCAGTAAAAAATTTCCCACTTCAGGCTTATGTGAACGTCTTCCACTGCCAATAAAGACATAAGTCTGGACACCTTGCACAGATCTGAAGTCCAGCTCTTGACTCTGTTGTCTCAGAGCTCTCACTGTAACACTTCTGAATGTTCCCTTACACAGATTGAGTCTGTGGCTTTTGAAGGTGACAAAGTTTGTTGTAGGCATCCATTAGTGTGGGATGAAGAGATTGGAGACTTGTCTATGAAACATCTTTCCCTTCTCTCTGTAATTTGTGATTAGAACCAAGAATTTCAGATTATTTCCCTCTCCTGCACTAACCTTCACAAGGGTCATAAGTATTTACTAGGTATATAGGTAGTTTTGTGCAATTAAACTTTTTTGAGACTCTTTTTCTGTATGTATTTCATAGTGAACCAGAAAGTAAAATTAAGTGCAGGATAGGCTGGAATTAAACTATTTGGTACACAGCTGATCAGTCTTCTTCTGAGCAATTTCAGCTAGGCTTTTTCTTTGCTTTTATACAGAAAATTATTATCTCATTTTAGATATTTAAATCCAATTAAGACTCTGGATCAGATGCATCTTTCCAAAAAAATATATCTCCAGTTCAGGCATTTGCATATGATCTAATTTTTTAAAGGCTATCCTCATAGCCAATAATAAATAAATGACTGTATGACAGCATTAATATTTTTATTCTAAAACAAAGATTTTTATATCAGTCCCATGAAGTGTCTTTCTCTCTTATTTACTTGACAATCTCAGTTGCAGCCATCAAAAAATAGGTGAGATATATCTCACTGGATATCCTAGGAGGAAGGTAAATCTTTTCAAGTTCATGCGGGCTAGAACTTAATCCTCTACTCTGTATTCTCAGCAGTTTCCTGAACCAGAAGAGTTGATTCAAGCAATTCAAAGTATCTAAACATGTGTGCACCATGGAACACATAATTTCCTTTGTAATGAAACCTGAACATTAGATCACTTTTCCTGTCCTCTAGTAATTTGTTTTAGAAGATCATTTATCAAATACTCCAGATTGAATTTTCTTTATATTTAACTTTTAAGGAAATTTTATAGCATCATGACGACTGTGCAAGCAGAACAATTTGCCGCATGTGGCTCTGGGATTGTACTTAACGGTGACTCAGCTGCCCAACTCTTCAGGGTTGATTGAAAGTACATTAACATTATAAATGTCAGCTTCAGAGAACTAGTCATTCATTAAATTGTAACTGAAACTTCAGGTGGTGAAATAGTGAGAAAAAATTCTGCAGAAATACAGTGTATTTCGGGAAAACAATGTGATTATTTTCAGATTTACAGTGATAGGTAACCAAGAGGCAGTTGGTATCCTGAGCACATTCTTAAAGCATATGATGTTTTAACACCCTGTTTCTACTGTTTTGCACTTTAGTTGTAGTTTTCAGCAGAGAACTTAAAATTTCCTATTTCCTTGACACATAGTCCTTCTGACTCAGATGTAATCACATTTTTAGGCAGTAGGGGAAGCCAGCACAACTGCTGTTCATCTTTGTCATTCTGGACAGAAAGAAGAGGTTTGAGATTTGTTTCTTGTTTCCAGTCTCAATGTGCATTAGAATATATGTCTTACAATTGCTATTTTAATGTAACAGCATTTAGTTTCCAGTGTAATAGTTGGATAGGATGAACCTCAGGTATTAAAGAATGCTAACATAAGTTAATTAGGGATCTAACTATGTTTTTAAATTACAGCAGTCTGATTTTAGCCAACCATAAGGGTTATTTGGAGGGGATGGTTTTTTCAGACTTTTACAACATAAAAAATAAGAGAGACAAAAAGAGAAGTCAGTATGACTTTAAATAAAATTTTCATCAGTTAAATATTTGGAAAGATTTTTTAATTAATAGTTACAGTAGGAATGTTGATTCTGTGACAGTAGTTAAGTAAAAATAGGAAAAGATCTGTCGCCATGAAACAGGGAAAATAAAACAGTGAAGGAACCATAGCAAAATTAAAACAAGCTGACATATTTGAGTAACTCCTCCACGTGGACTAGTAACAGGGCAATGAATCAACACATCATTGTCATCTTGGTGGCAGAAGACCTCACGAAATGAGTGATTGGAAAAACCAAACAATACTGACAGAGGTGATGACAGTGGAATTCATAGTTTTTGGGCTGAAAGCAAGCTTAGCTTAAGGATTTTCAGAGGCCTAAGGGGCACATGGGCACAGAGAGAAACTATAAATCTCTACTGCATCCCACATGTCCTATTAATAGAGATGTGTTAATTATATCTTGATAACAGAGAAGTTGTTTTCTCTTTTATCCTTCCTTCTTTCTTTTCTCTTTCTTTTCTCTTTTCCACAGTTCCAGCCAAAGACTGGAACTCAGTGCACCCTCCAGTCCACACCTCAGGCCTCTACTTATCAGTGGCAGGAAGGAAAAACATACTTAATTTGCTTACTGTAATAGAAGCAACAGACAGCAACACTTACTGATATAGAGTGAAGACAAGAAAACAGGATTAGTTTTGAGATCTGATATCTTTCAGCTCCCCAGGCCTGGCATGAATTCTAAGTGCCATGGCAAGTAATGAGATACCAGAACTTGAAGCTACATTATCCTGATTTATCAGATATTTTCCTCTCAGCACTTTGCTCTGCTTAAGAACCCCTGAAGCAGAGATTACTCCCATATACACCAACAAAAAGCTTGGGGTCGCACTTTTGAAGCTCTTCACATCAGTTCCTAACTCAGTATCAAACTTAAAACTTTTATTAGTTCCTGAGACTTAGAGCATATTGGTGTTTATTTTCCTGCTACTATACTGTAAGCAGAAAAATTGCTTCTGAACAAAGTAACAAGCAGTAGCTTTGGAGTGCAAGGCAATATCATGAACCATGCAAAGATCCTATAGAGACTGTTCCTGCTGTATGCAACCTGCAAGTGCCCAGATGTCCAGTTAAAACACTCCTCAAATGCCAGTGGACTGTGCCTGAGGCTGGAAAAGCACATGCTTTTTATAAATTTACATTTGCAGTGACTTCATCATGGAAGAACCTGGAAGGGGACTTTTAACTACCAGTGAAATGACAGCTGCAGACATATAAATAGTTAGAAACCTGGAGGAAAAGAAAAATGTAAATTTACAATTGTTTTTGATTAGTGCAAGTCTACCAAAGTAAAAGGAACATTGGCTTCTTGATGTGTGAAGTAAATTTGTTTCCAAAAATGTAATACCCTGATCAAAACAATGATTTGATTGAACTCTAGTAAAAAGAAAACAAAATCTACTGAAGAAGACATTCGGAATTTACACTTCACCAATTCAACAAGGAATCCTAATAGAAATTAGAGGATGTTGAAAAAAGGATTAAAAAATATGCTAGACAGATAATGTTCTCAGGACAATTTAGAGCATGATAAAAGTCAATAGGACATTCACAGCAAATTGAATCGTCTGTAAAGAAATACTGATATGATTATTGTTTTCATTTTTCATTGTAGGTTTTAAATTCTATGAGTGAATGACATCTGGCCCTCATTTGTATGAAGCATTTTTATAAGTTAAATGAAATATCAAATCAACTATTTTTGGAATTATTTAATGCCTTACAACATAAATGAACAACTCAAAAAGAACAGAAATAAAACTACTTGAATGACCGTAAAAGTCACATGGTTTATTGTTAATAATTGCTGAGGAAAGAGCCTAAAAATGATGTATGACAAAATTTTTCGTGTTTATTTACATATCTCTTCTGTTCTGTTTTGTTGCCATCATTGGATTGCATCTGTGTGTGCAATTACACTTGTTCATACAGCTGGCAGATGGTATGCAACAAGAAACTCATCTCATAATACCAAATGGATGGGAAGAAAACTGATTCTGTGAATTATTATGTATTTATTATATATTGCATCTTCCTGCCTTTCATTTCCAACTAGATTATGAGGCTGCTTCTATGCATAACATTACTGGCAAAGATGAAGAATCAGTGTTTTGTCTTCGAGGGCATTCTGACCACAATTTTGAAGAAACCTTTTCTTTGTGGTGAATTTACAGATTCCTAGGCCAAACTGAAGCTAGTTTACATCTAACTTCATTACTGTCAGGTAGTTTTGCAGACTAATGTTCCTCTGACTTGTACAGCAGAGATGGTCTGGGGTCTTGTTCTGTGCATCACTTTTAAATAAAAGGCCTTTTTCAACCACTACGCTTCATCATTTAACTATAAAGAAAATTTCATTAGGTATAGACTAAGTAGAATCAGACTAGGGGAGATATTATTTCCTAAAAAGTACTCCAAATTACTTCCCTAGAAGTGGTGGCACATATAAAAAAAATTTCTTTATTTGCCCTTTGCTGTGGGGTGTACTCTATCCCTCCCATGAGGTTCCAAGAGGCAAAAGGAACCATATTAACCAGAATATATATATTTGTCAACAAATGGGGAATTGCCTCGGGCAACAGCATGAAGGAATAAGCAGCACAAGCCAAAATGGGAACTAGAAGTGTTCAGTAGATTTAGAATTAGAAATATTAAGCAAAAAAAAGAGGGCACGATAACAGATGTATCTTTCTAGGAATGGAACACTGTGAAATAAAAAACAGAGTGAGCACGTGAAATCAGCTTTTAGTTCTGTTGCAGGGCATACACAGGGCTTTGCAGCATAAACTCCATAAACTTCTCCACTGTGACACTTGCTTATAGGAGTTCTAAATTTATCCTTACTCTCAGCTTATTTTCAAACATAAATCTTCTGTGTACTTCTTTTCTTCATTTTCTTCTGTGTACTCCTTTCCTTAGGAGTGTTACTTGCAAGATTCAGTAAGCCAACACGTATCTATTTTTCTGTATTCACCGTTGACACAAGGCACATTTCTATCCTCAGACAGATGGATCCAAATCTTACTATCAAATGATGGTAAATTATGAGCACCTAACAAGCGAAATGTGAGCTCTTTGCTGCATTGGATGGGTATTTTGGTGACAGCCAACAGAGCTTTGTTAGCCTTAGTCTTTGCTGCTTCAGTCTCCCAGGCCTCTGCTTGAAGACATCATTCAAGGAGTTCTCATGGTTCTAGAAGTGTCATTAAGCCCTACTGATTTGTATAGCTTTAGAATTAAGCTACCATTAAAGCTGCCTAAAACCCTTCCCCTGTGCAGTTCCAGCAAAGGAGATTAAACTCTGTGTTGGTTCTGCAATGAGTACCATGGCAATGCAAATTCACTTAAGCTGCTCTCCACAAACCATGTACTCCATAGGAACCATGAAATATCAATGTGACATATATTAAGGAAAAAAAAAAAGAAATGTTTTTAAAATTTCTGAACTGGCAAAGACATGTAAATCTCCATCTCATATTGTAAGATATTCACTTTTAACACTTTATTATTACCAAGGTTCATAGATTACAAGTGGAATTTTACACAGCCATACTGATATTAGTCACAAACATGACTTTCATTAATATTTTTTTCTCCAGTTAATTATGTACTGAAATAGTATGAAATTGTAAAAGCTTGAGACAAGGTCAATCTAATTTCTTAGTGATGTAGAAAATAGTAATTTCTCATAAGGTTTCCTGGGTTTGCAATCTCCAAATT
Organism: Cinnycerthia olivascens; assembly: GCA_035048155.1. Lineage (NCBI taxonomy): Eukaryota > Metazoa > Chordata > Aves > Passeriformes > Certhiidae > Cinnycerthia > Cinnycerthia olivascens. The sequence goes on along the minus strand of JAWWMU010000153.1, from coordinate 99,871,296 downwards.
TGATCATTTAGCTAATTATGCCATTAATTTACACAGAACAATTCCTTGTCAAGGCCGTGTGATGTTAGATTTTTTTTCCTTGATATTTTCTGTATAAGATTTAACCCTAGTGAAGCATTATCAAATTTTGGTATCATGTGAGAGAGAAAAAATACATTTTTGTATGAACGAATTTGCATACTGTGAGCTCATTTTCTTCCGTGTCCACAGCTACAACAACAGGTTATTTACAGTATTGAGTACCATTGAAAGCACTCAGCTGTGATCTTTCTTTGCATGACTACTAAGAGGAATTGAAGAACTATTTTATTCTTGTTATGTTCATAAAAGAGATTTTTGAGATAAGATATTATTAATATATTTACTACTGTTACAGCATTAAAATGTTAAATTTAGTTTGGGGTATCATGATTCTGTGGTGGAAACCTTTGCTGTAACAGCTGCCAGTGCACATTCTTAATTCTTTCATTAAATATGGGGGGATGAGAGGGGAGAGGAAAGAATTTAGTTATATATTTGCAATTTAAGGAAAAAATCAATTTTTATTTTTTTTTGAGGGTGGGGGATTAACTGTATTAATTACTCACTTTCCTTTTAGCAGGAAGCAACTGATCCTTTGTCTCATAGTTTTGATTTCAAGTTGTCTCTCTTTTTTTGAGATGAAGACAGACTCAATCTTGTTGTATTGTTGAACCTCTCTTTAAAAGAAAGCAAGGTAATCTTCAATAAAATATTAGCAAGAATAGTATAAGAGACAGAAAACAGAAATATTTATATTTTATTTGAACCTTACTGATGGATATTACTGACACAGCATAAGGTCTTAGCAGCCAGTCTAAAGCTGAAAAAACTTATGCCAGTGTCAATCTATTTAAATAATTGCTGTGTTTACTCTTCTAGTCATAAATTCCCATCAGTAGTTGAAGAAATGGAATTGGCTTGGCAGTCTTAGCTATGCAATTAGGCAAGAACAGAAAGAAAAAGACTGGGAAAGAAGAAGAATAAGCTCAGAGGAGGATGATGCACTGGTAAAGAGAAAACAGCAGAGCACTGAGCATCATAGCCTAAATAAAATTTAAGATTTAGCCAAAGTTATTTTCCACCTTCTAAAAACATATTGTGTAATAAGACCTAGAAGAGTGAGCAGAGAGCTAATTCTTTTTTAAATATTCTTTTAAAGATTAAACAATTAGTCTCCTTGCTATTCCAAGAAAAAATTCAAATCCCAAAAATCACTAGGAAAAAAGGGCAATTATGGGGCAATTATGCCCAGTTATGGGGCAATTCACACATCTGATGCCTCAGTCTCATGGGTAGTGGTGGTGTCCCTCCTGAAGCAGCCTAAATGCCAGGACTGGAGACAGAGAGGCCTCTGACATCAGACATCTGATGGGCTGTGAGGGAACCTGAAGCTCCTGGTTCCTTCCTAATGAGCCAGGCAGGCAGCTAAATTGAGATAAAATTAGCAGCACTGCGCTCCCTTCAGTGTCTTGGACATGTTCCTTGAGAAGAGTGAATGAGATGAAGAAATATGGGTAAAATCTGATGCATATGTTTGATGTGAGCACAGCTGGAAGATGATCAAAATTAAACTATCACTGGTTTTGATTTTGAAGGTAACAACAATAGAAAGTGGTAGATATTTCATTGTTAATTTCAACAGTGGTGATGTAACTGCCTAATGTAAGAATAAATGCTAAACCAGGAGCCTGAGATATGCAGCATAAAAGCAGCAGTGTCACATATCTCAGTTCCTTACAACACCTTGTTCTTCAGGAGATTAACAAAAATGGGCCTATCTAGGCTTTTATAACCAAACATATTTACAGTTTGTTGTTATTAATTATTCTTATTTTTAAATCTGCCAGTAGGTGTAGAAACGCAAAATATTCCAGAATTTTAATTGTTCATTCTATCATAGAGGAATAATTATTGAAATAAATGACACTGAAATGCCAGTAGAAAGTCAGACATTCCTGAAAATATTCTCTAAGTAATTACCTGTTTAGCAATTATGATAAGCACTAACTATCATGTGATGATGCACATTGGCATTGGATAACTGGGACAAAATATTTCTGAAGGAAGGAAACACTCTTTCTGTGAGAAAAGTTCAGCACAACCTGGGCATGAAAGCTAATTGACAGAATTGTCCCTAAAAAGGCTGAAGTACGATGCTGATTATTCAGCACTCTGAAATTTTAATCCTACATACTTCATGCAGGGGATGTTCCGACTGATAAGATTCACCCCTCTATCTTTAAACAAATTGTCTTTAAAAGTTCATCTTTACACTTAATGCATATAAATGAGGAGCCTATATATACTTGATTCCTGCTATAGCCAAGAGGGAAATTTGTTATATTCAAAAGGCAGTTTGTATTTTTGGTAAGATAACCCGGAGATATCTTTTGTCTGTGTTGCCTGCAGAAGAGACCTGGAGCAATGGTGTTCCTGAAAGAGGTGTCTTGATTAAATGACCAACCTCAACTGGCATGAGCATGTTTCTGCAAATATGAGTGTGTAACCCTGAGATGGCTGAAAGAAAATATAAAGACAGTCACTCCCCATCCCTCCCTCCAAGCATATTTCCCACCATAATCCTGTCGGAAAGTTACTCCATACATATGTTAAGATGTTATTTCATATGTAGGTAACCTGCTTTTGGGACAGAGAGCTAACATTTCCTAATATATTTCAATAATAATGAGTTGGGTTAGTCAAAGCAGCCTTCAAAAACTGTTTATCACCTCTTTTTGTTCTGCATGTGAATGTCTGATGAGGATATATCTGAAGAGGAATCAGTCTCTGGAGCAGCAGTCAGCTCCTCATATTCTAAAATTCAATCCCTGTAGTACAGTGAGTTAAGCTGGCTTCCAGCCTATTTCATCTTTAAAGATCTATAGAGATTCTTCCTTTCCTATTTGCAGGTGAGTGAGTGCAATTTTTTCACACTGAACATATATTTATGAAAATGTTTAATATAAAGTTTTGATTTATTCCCTAGTTTTGATAGTTTTGCATAAAAGGAACCTGAGAAGAACTGAATCTCTGTTGAATTGCTGTCTGGACCTTTTCTTTTTACCTAAGTATGTTGCACACACAGTGGAAAACAGTAAAGATATAGATCAGTTCCATGCTTGAGCAGTCAGAAATCTGCATTTTTTAAGCAGGTTGATGTTTCCCCTCCAGGGAAGGAGGTGGGCTGAGAGAGACAGTGTGGGATATTTCTAGATCTCAATAAGAAAGGGCTCAACAAAAAATAGCTTAATAGAAGGGTTGTTTTAATAAGATAAATTAAAAAGATAGCAAGTAAATTGTCCCATAAGATTCCGGGCACTTTGCACTTGTGCAATGTCAAAAGGCCCCCAGGTGGATTTTCCCATAGCAGGTTGTGCAGTTGCCTATCGTGGCAAAAGCTTGGTCATTTGAGCTATTATTTAATTTTCTTACTGGAAAACAACTCTGTGCATTAAAGACAGTTGCATGAGAACCTCCTTCATTTTTAGACAAAGGCAAACAGAGGTAAGAGAACTGCAGGTGTCAAGTGGAAGATGCCTGTGTCTTCCTCTGTTACAATGAGTTGGCACCTGTGTCCAAGGGATTTGTGCAGCTCAGCAAGTCCTGAAGGTCATGCTGAACATGCAGCGCAGTGCAGCCCAGTACAGACCCATCCCTGCTAAGGCTGTCATGTGGGTCACTCACACTTTGATATTCACTGCTGTCCTCACCAGGATCACTACATTTCACCCCTTGATCCACCCACAGTTCACCTCTCTCCAGGATGTTTTAAATTACAGGTTATATTAGTTAACTGTTTGTCCAAGAGAAATGTTTTTGACAGGTTGCACTGACATCTCTGTTGCAAGAACCCTGCATGTAGGACAGTCTGGCATGGGGCTCTCCTGGAGGTTCTCAGACAGTGGCTACTCATGATAACTTATGGACTTCTCAAGCCCTAAGAAGACTCAATAAAACAGATCTGACCTGCTCAAAACCATTAACCCTTCCTCAATTACAGTATCTTCTCCAAAGTTCCCAATATAGATTCTATCTGTATGTAGACAGATTCTTAATTTTCTGCAAAAGAATTTCATGGTAAAGTAACTATGATCAGAACAATCCCATCTCACATAGCCTCTGTGGCCATGAAAGGCCTAGAATTCAGCAGAACCAATGTGCTCCACAGCAAGCTAGGATGAACAACATGGTGTCAATGATCCATAACCACTATATATCACCAAAATGTAGCATTTATTCTACTGCCTTAGTGACTGGGGAAAAGCTATGGAACACGGTTCTTCAACTATATGTATCAGTTGGCTGATCTCTTCAGTCTTTCAGGAGCGCATAAAATCCTGGGTAGCTATGGCAACCCGAAAACTGCCTAGGTCAGGATTGAGGAGTGGGAGTCTAAATGTCTTGAATGCTTCCAGCAGAAGGAAGTGTCAGCAGAATGAAGCATAAAATCCACATTATCATTAATTCATATAGTAGAAAATATATTAAAAAAAAATGCTTTGGAAACTAAAATATGGAATTTGATGTTGCAAATAACTCAATTTAAATGTTTTATGAGAATGGATGCTCTGAAAGGCCTCTACTTTTTTCAATCTATACACATAATTTATTTTCTGTTTTGCAATCTCCTCCCTGTTCTTGGAAGTGCTGTGCCATAAGGAGCAAAACTAGCTTCTTGGAGTTCCTAGAATGAATATTTTACTATTCATCAGGAGTTTTCTCTGATCTATGCAATTGAGGGATAAGAGAGAATAGTTCCTTAGTGACATTGATCTCATCACCCTGAGATGCATCCTCACTGGTCCTATGGACTTGCTCAGTTTAAGTAAAGAGTTCCTAACTTGATCCTCCTCCATCATGAGTATTATCTTTGACCCCTGAACTTTGCTAATAGTCATGAATGTGAGGGAGGTAAGGGAAGAGAGAGGCAAAATGTCTCTCACTTTTTTCTCTCCTTAGTCACTGTTACTTGACCCACTCAGATGGACAACTATCATCAGCATTTTCCTTGATCATTTTGCTGCTGATATAACTTAATGCAGTGTTCATGTTGCACTTGATATCCAACTCAACGTTTGACTACATTTAACCAGTCTTTCCTAATTTCATCCTTGCATATCCAGGTGTTTCTCCTGGATAGCCCCTCCTCGCTTTAATTTTTCAACTATTTAATTGAATTTGTGCTTAATTTCTACTCTATTTTCTGCAACCAAAACAAACTGTTCTTTTTCTATCAGAAGGTTGCTCCTGACAAACACCTGGCTCACCTGGGCACCCTTAGAGCCAGCTTCCTTGGGATCCTGTCCTTCACATCCCTGACAAAAAAGGAAAATCACAATTCCTACAGTTCAAGTCCTTTAACTTGACTTCTTTAAGGATCTGGAAGCTTCATCTACCAGTCCCTGGGACCAAAGCTGTCATTGACTATCACACTTCAATCAGTCCTTTGTCAGAGAGTTACAGCTCCAGCTGAGCACATCTCCTAGGCTCTGAAGTGATTGCCCACTATGGTGTGTCCACAACCAAATTCCTCCTAAAAATATTGAGCAGTTCTTTTCCCATTCTATATCAGATCACCATAGATTTAAACTTTTCCTTTTTGTAAAGAACACCCCCATCCTTTTAACTATCCTGCCTGTCTTTGCCTAAGATTCTGCATCCATGGAAACCCTAGTCATAACTGTCCCACCTCATTTGTATAATCTCAATGGTGTCAGGTCTGTGATTGCATTTTAAGATACTTTAAGATACTTCCATTTTTTCCATATGTTTTCCCGACTACGTTCATTTGTATACAGGCTGCTTAAATGGATCTTCTATTGACTCACTTTCTGTAGGAAACTGTGAAAGCCTCCTCCTTTTCCATGCACTGTCTCTGTTTCTCCTTTACTTCATCTTTATTTCTTTTTCTTTGAGCTTTGATATTCATCCCCTGCGAAACCTAATCTAAAGCTTTTCTGAAGCCTGGGAAAGCTGGTTTGCAAAGAAGCTCCTGGTTCACTTTCTCATCCAAGTCATGTCTGTCACCAGCAGTTGGCCTCTGGATTGCTGGTGGAAGCAGCCCTGTGGCAGGTGTTTATCTGCAGCATGCCTTTGCTCCTGCCCTATTCCATCTGCTTGACTAGGAGGAATATGGGGAAAAACCTTTGCTGAACTCCTTCTCCTTTCAACCTAGCTGCCAGAGTCATTCTGGATGCACGCAACGCTCCCTAAATGTGCAGAATCATTGGTGTATCCATGCAGTAACATCTCTCCATGATGCCCTTGGAGAATAGTACAAGTTGCTTTACAGGAAGAAAACATGCAGAAATAGGTGTCTTCAGACTATAGTGTGAATTTATATTTTCTATTGTTAAAAAATTGTCAAATTGATGACTTCCAAATGGGAAGAAAACAAAAAGAATAAAAAGGCAAGCAAGCAGAACCCCCCTAAAAACTATAATTCCATTACCAGAGCAAAAGACATTCATCTATGCAGAAAAATATTGTAGAACCAGGACCACTGCTGTGCAAATAATATTCTATTTTATTGACAAAATTAATAAATTGTGCACATTTAAAATTCAAGCTGGTATATTTTGTTTCTTGTCCAAACAGCCTTTCCCTCTAGGAATCCTCCCACTGCAACACAAATCAAAACAAAACGAAGTAATGAACAAAATCCAACAGCATTTTGGAAAAAAAGAAATTTTTTTCTTGTTATTTTTGTTCAACTCTATAAAAGAATTTTATACATTTAAAAGAACGTCATCAAAATAAACATGTTTCATATGAAAACTGAGGAACAAAGTACTTTGTCTTTTTCCAGTGTTTTTTTTCTAATTTTTCTTTATCAAAACTGTCTTTTTGTTTTGTATGAATTCATGAAGCATTTTATTAAATCTCAAAATTGTATTACTGGAAAAAGAAATTACTTAAAACTGGCTTAACTTTCCTCAGGACAATGATGACATATAAGTTACATCACAGACAGTCATTAAAAGACTCAACCCAAAGAAATCAAACATTGAATCTGGATATTTGAATTTTAACTGGAATGTGTTGATGGCAACTTGAGACAGTGGCAGTGTTGACTTTCAGAGTGGTTTTGGACTGAAGTGTGTTGTACAATGCTGGATTTAAGAGTGTCTCAAAACTATACAGAGCCAAACTGACCAAAGGAATGGCTTTGCAGAGCCCAATGTACAAATGAAAAAGAGCCAAGTCAGAAACAGATCTGGGCTGATCATTGGTCATACCATGGGTCCCATCATACATGAAGGTGGTAAAACAGTGGCACAGGCCTCCCAGAGAAGTTATGGATGCCCCATCCCATGACACATTTGAGGTCAAGTTGGATGAGGCTCTGAGAAATCTGTTGAAGATATCCCTGCTCATTGCCAGGTGTTGGACAAGATGCCATTTAAATGTCCCTTTGAACTGAAATGGTTCCATGATTCTGTTTATGAGTTTTAGTGCAGAAGAGAGGAGAGGGCGTGGATCCATCTGTGCTTATATCTCTTTAGTGTGGATCATGTCAAATAGGTTTTATGCAGAGTAAGTAAACCAAGATATTCTACTGCCACTAGCAACACAAATAAAATCTGTGATACAATATTCCAGACAAAAGCAGTTACAAAATTAGTATCACTTGGAAAGCCATTTTTATTTCTGATCATAGTTCTTTACAAACACAAAGACACGGATGTTTTCAGAGACATTGATATAAGTATACATATATATGTATAAATAAATTACATCTATTTATATATATATATATGTTTACTTACATATATATATATGTATATAGTCTCAGTTTGAACAACAGATGTCTCCTTTGAATGACAGGAGCCTCCCTTGGAATGGAGAATGTATATCCCCTCCCTCCCAGTTATTATAATTTTGAAATTAAGGGACTCTCAGACAAAGATATGGGAACAGGAATAACAGTTCTTTTTTAGTAGAACTAAAATAAAACAAGCATGAAGAATTAAAAAAAAATAAACCCACTGACAGAATACAACCTGACACCCTGTTGGTAAGGGTTTTGGTAGCAGTCCCATTAAATGGTGGCTGCAGTCCTTCTGGAGTGGCAGATGTGGCTCTGTTGAAGCAGTGATCCTGTAGAAAGGTGCAGTTGTCCACTGAAGGTACAGTGGAGACAGACAGGCCTGATCTTCCTCTGGGAGTCCAGTGGAAAAGGCTGCTTCCTCCAATATCTCAGGGTTTTATCCAGGTAGGAATGCTTGGCTCTTTCCCTTGGATGGAGCATTTCCCAATTGGATGATGCAATTTTATCAGCGATTCTCAATAGCGCATTAGCAGAAGATCTCTTCCTGGAGGGAGAATGGGTCATGGAAGAGATAAAGAAAACTACCCCAGCTGTTTTTTTTAACAGCTGGCCCATGAACAGAGGGTTACCCCACTTCCCACCCCAGTATCAACAGATGATGATAGAATACACACTTTTGGTTACATTTTGCACTGCAACCATGACATATATATAAAAGTTCTTTTCATAAAAACCGTTTTCTCTCTAGTCTTAAATATCATATAAAGGAGCTTTCTGTTTCTTTGTTTTGTGTTTGGTGTTTGTTTTACTTTATTTTCCCTGTAACTTGAAAAATAAATTCTTAAAAAAATATCTGAAGGAGATATTCAGCTGATTTTAACAGCTCAGTGATTTAAACATCTGTTTTTCATGACTTGTAAAGTTCTAGTAGTACCATTAAAAATACCAGCCTACCTTGTATTTCAACATCTTTTATGCCTGGGGGGCGTGGTGGTCTGTGCAACTGGATAGCACTAGAAGTTGTGTTTAGGCTGCCTGCTGTAAATTTGGTGCTGTAGCTGTGGTGAAAGATTCTGGCTACCTTTTAAGCAGATCTCCCAATGTGGTTTAATACATAGTGGAAAAAACTATACTTAATTGGACAGACTGCTGATGATGAGGCATATCTATGGTAATTAATAAGGCAGTGGGTGTCCTGCTCTTGGCTCTGAGATCAGGTGGCATGATCTGGCAGCTTCAGTATTTTCTATGCTTTTAAACATTAAACTAGGATTGTAATAACCATATTGTGACTGCATATGAGGAGCTTTGGGAAATTTGCCTGCCCGGTAATAGACTCTGGGAGAAGTCTGGAAAGAGAGTGCTAGTGGATATAGGCTGTAACTGTGCCAAGTACACTTCTCTCTGTTTGTAAGTGTAAATAATAATGTGCTGGAGCTCAGGAACATTCCCAGGCATGGTTCATTTTATGTAACATACCCACATTTGATAAGTTAGATGTCATGACTCCTCCTTAACAACTTTAAATGTCAGGCAATATTAAATAGTAGGCAATCTGAATTGCCCATAACTCTTTGGCTTTAAGAATTATCATCTTTAAAGTGTCTAGATAGGTGCTATAATAGATAGCATGAGTATATCCTCACGTGGCTTCCTAGTGAGTGCCTGGAAAGTGTGCATTTCCACTCTGAGCACTCAGTGACTCACTGGGGATGGGGTGGGCCAGATGTCCATCTGCTGAGAAAACTTATTAGGGCAAGATTCACTCTTCTGGTTAAGTAAGGAGCAGGTAGAGTTGTTCCACACCTGTTGATCTCAGGATATCTGTCCACTACTCTCAGGGTTCTCTGAGTAGCTGTTTTCTCATATAATGTCTTGGAGGAGTGGTAATCTCATACTCCTCAACATTATGAATGCAGGATGGGAGTTACTCCTGGGCAGCTCAGGGTGACTCACATTTTCATATGGAAACATATCCAACCAAAAATTCCCCTATTAAACATGGCTTCTCCAGTTAAAAGAGAACTGCTACACCTAGGAATGTAAACAAGAAACCTTTATTCTAAATATTGATGACACTGTTCGATGCAGAGGTTGAGGTGTTTCAGTCTTCCCTTGCTTTCCTCTTTTGAGCCCAATCTTCCAAATTGTTTAATCCTTCATGATGGGTAGTAGAGGATACCTTAAACAGTCCCCTAACACTCAGCTGATTGCATGAGTGATGATTTAGCAAATAAAATCACATTTTTCTTGCCCTTTCAGAGAAAAAAGAAAAGGCAGACCCCTAAACACAACCATGATGGTTTGTTTTTTTTTTCAAAAAAACCAGCAGTGAAAAACAATGTCAGTAATTTAATTTTCTTTTAGGCTAACTGCTTTAGTTGTATTTAGAAATTACCAAATGAAGGCTTTACTTTAAGCCTGCCAAAAGGGAACAGCAACTAGCAGATGTGTTTTACTTTTCTGGGGCTCATCACCAGTGAGGTGCAGCTGCTGATTTGACTTTCTCTTTCGCGGCTTGCTTTGAAATGTTGTCCTTTTTTTATCACTATACACTAGTTTTATTAGCTTGGCTTTTTTTCAAACATAGCATTCTTTTTGACAACATCATGCTGATGAGTTGCAAGAAAGATGCTCTGTAGATCTCGTGGTACACTAAAATTGTGCTAGTGGTGCAGAGAACAGGTTTAAGCAATATAGATACATTTACAGGATGGAGCAGGGTGATGTTCATTTTTAATTAATGGGATACTTCTCAGTGAAAAGATGGCAGTTGTTTTATAACCAAGGCAGGAATATCAGCTGGAACACACTGAGTGTGTTTGTTCACCTTGGAAGAAAAATTGGAGTACTGCATTTGTTTTATTTTAACTGTGTTTAGGAGTATAAAGCGATGGCAGCACTGGGAAAGAGATTTGGCTGGCAAGATTATTAAAGGGAACATTCCTCAGCTTGACATTATTCATATTCGAATAGAGCAGATTAGACACAGAATTTTCACTGTTCTGCCTCTTAACACATCTGGTAATTACAACAGTATAAAATACAGAAGTGATTTTTTTTCCAGGAACACAGAAGAATGTGAAAGCATGCTAGAGGACAACTACTTAGGGAATAAATAAGCTACTGGACAACTTTTGCAAAGGACTCAAAAGTTTGGGATTTTTTTGTTCTGGGTTTTTTATTTTTATTTTTTTTAAATGCTATCAAAGATCTAAACTGTACACAGAAGAGCTTCAGACTGAACTTGGTATTTTTTTCAGGAAAGAAGAACATTTTGTGGGTAATGAAAGCAGTGATTACAATTAGTTGAGATGCTGTCATCCAAAGAGGTAAAATTGTTATTTCATTTTACATCCTTAGCAAAAATGTATTAACTTGATTCTCAGCCAGAAAATATTAGTCTCATGCTGAGAACTAAGTGTGAAATTGAGCAGTAGTCACAGCTTTGAGTAAGAGAGTGGGTGGCAGGAATGAACAAGGGGAGTCCATGGGAGCTAGGAGCAGGGAGGAAGGACAAAAAAAGTTGGTACAAATATTGAGAACTATGAGCATATTCTTCCTCTATTCTTCCATACCCACTGACTGACCCTATCCATGGTGTGAGAGCAGTGCCACCATTCTTCTGGGCAACCTGAACCAGTGTCTCACCAGCCTCACTGTAGAGATTTTCTTCCTAAAATCTAATTGAAATCTCCCCTTTTTCAATTTAAAATCATTCCCCCTTGTTCTATCACTCCATGCCACTGTAAAAATTTCCTCTCCAGTTCTCTTCCAGGTCCCCTTTGGGTACTGGAAGGTGCTTTACAGTCACCCTGGAGTTTTCTTCTCTCCAGGCTGAAGAATCCAAACTGCCTCAGCCTGTCTCCATGGGATAGGTGTTCCAGCCCTCTGAACACCTCCATGGCCTCCTCTGGATTTGCTTCAGCAGGTATGTGTCCTTCTTACGTTGGAGGCTCCAGAGCTGTACACATACTACAGTTGTCATAGAATACTGTGATAGTGTTTTGCACTTGGCATTGACCCAAGAAATAATCTACGAAAGATGAAAAAGACAAATTAGATTGCACAACCTCTCCTCAGTGTTACTTTCTCTGTACTGTTTTCTTACTCCAGTCCACTTTACAAATTCTGAATAACACATCTTTCCAGTTCTGTCCCGCCTTGGTTAATCTGAAATCTGCTTAACTTTTAGAAGTTAACCATGAAATTTAAATTTTCTTTTGTTTAATCAGATAATTAGTCTTTATTACAGGTCATTGCCTCTTATGAAGACTTTAAACATAATTATCATGGCAAATATAAATAACTGCAAATTTTAAAAACCAGATGTTGCAAATTCATGTTCATAAAACTAACTTTTTATAAGCTGTTTTTCAATGGCAATATTCACCTCATTAAGAAACACAGCGTGAGTATGAGATCTGAATATTTCTGTGTTCAATTTTTAAACTGGTGGAATCCAGTAGAAAATAGTCTTAAATACAAAGCAGAAGATGCTTTCTAACAGTACAGAAGAATTATCTCTTGAACCACCTCAATGAACTTTAGCACTTCAAGTGGACAACAGAAAATGCAACTGGGGTGGGGAAGGGAGGGTGCAATGCCTAACTCTTGCTGCTTTTAGACAAAGAAAGCCCCACAGACTCCTCCTTTAGCTGTGCCTTTTAGTGTGTGAACCTGCTGGTTCAAATTCACATTCTGACCCACTTTCTCATAGGTGTTCAACCTGGGACTATTTGGAACCAATTTTAGATTGTCTCATACTGCTTTCTTCAATAGTTCCTAATGACTACCTACTGTAACTTGTTATGATAACTACTGTGAATTCCTGTTTCAGATGTCTAGCTCCTCACTCATTAGGCAGAAAATTCAGGCACTTATCAATGGTTCATTTCAGGACTATAGGAATACAGATAATTTCCAGCATTGCAATTACTGAGTGTTATTACACTGACAATCCTCTTTGGTTACACTGACAATCCTCTTTGGATCACAGAGATTTGAATCTGTCTTATTTAGCTTCATTGTATTGAAGTTTTATCCTATTGTGGATATAATTGATTGTGAAAATATATATTTTCCAGTTGTGTTGCATGATGGCAACACTGCTTGGAATAGTGAAATATTCAAGAAAATTTACCATATATAGCAATAGATTTATCTCAAAAACTACATCATTAATTAGTTAGTCTAGATGAAGTATTGTCACTTAATAACTTAGCAGGCCTATTTGGTCACATTTTTTACTACCTGTTGAAATATGACAAGCAGATTTCAGTTTTGCCATAAGTAATTAGTGAGTAGAATTGGATATGCAGTAGCTGTATATGACTAGAAACTGTGGTTTCATTGTGGTTTATTTATTATGCCTATTCTGTACTTAATCTTTGATTTTTTTGACATGAGATAATATGATTTTAACTACCCTGATATTTCACGTAATAACTGGGTGAGATCAAAATTTACAGCTTAATCCATCAAAACAGTACATGTAAATTATCATGCTTGAAAGAATATAGTTAAGGGAAGAATTTGGAAAAAAGATGACAAAGTCTGCAAACATTGACATCTTCTGAAAAATAAAAATATTCTGATTTTGCTTTTTTTTTTATAAAAAGTGCAACACTAGCACTAAAAGCAAATATTTTCACTTGGTTATCACTCTCAGAGAACTTTTTTTTCTCTCTAAGTGGAGTGTAGTAAAATCCAGGACAATTTTATTTTGACATAGATATATGCAGGAGAGCAGGAAAAGTGGTTAAGCAGAAATATATTGGGCTTTTTTTGTTGCTTCTGTGCAGGAAATTGGTCAGTGTTTCCAGCCAACGTGTCATTCAGGGCATTCTTTAAAAAACATCATCTCTTTTAAGCTTACACAGCTCACTCTCAGGAAGCACATGTGTCTCGAGAGTTTGAATGGCAGGTTGAGAAAAGAAAGGCCTAGAACTGATCTCAGATACATGTTTTAAAATCTAGTTGTCTGATTTTGCAGAAAATCTCCAAAATAGAGGTATATTTATGGGCAGTAAGAGATTTAAATAGGTCAACCGCAATATATGCTGGTTTCTCAAGTATTTATCTTTTACTATAACAACCTTTGGTTTACATTTTGAGATGTATCCTCACCTTTTTTCACACCTTTCCTTGCTTTCCTCCCCACCTGAGGCTCCAGTGAGGCGTAGAAACTCTTGGTGACCTCTCTCCAAACCATGGCCCACCTCATGTCACTGTGTGACTTGCCTCTGCTGCTTTGACTGCTGGTGTCTCTGAGCAGATTGTCACCACTGGGTGCCATTCACCCAGTGGGCTGGTCCCAGGGAACAAAATGCAATCAAAGCAATTCTTCCCTCCCACAGACACAGTCCTAGACCTCTTGTCATTCCCATCCATACAATGCTACCATTAGTCTGCTCTGGTCTCCATTGCCTTCATCCATTTAACCTCTAACTGTCTGAATCACAAATCCAAAACATAACACAGTATGACAAAAACAAAATCTATTGCAGCCAAAACAAGTACATAAACACTTCTTTCTACATCTCTGCACTTCTCCTGAAGCTTTAAGTAAAGGAATTTGGATATAAACTCAAGGGAATAGGGCTTGAGAACCCTTTACATCATTTTCTCCTAACTAGTATGAACCATGTACTTGATATAAATTAGCTTGGTGATAATTTTTCAACATAAAAAGAAAAGCTCCTGAATGTAGATGAAGGAGAAAATCAAAAAGAAAAACAAGAAACTCAAAACAAGCATGAGGTTCACCTAACAGGAATACTCTATAAAACATGGAATTTTTCTAAGAAGTACAACTGCAATGTAGCATATACTAGAGATGGATAACATCACAACATCACTTTTATAACTGGCAAACAGGTGTTTGGGTTTATTTAACAATCTAGCTGGCATAAACCAGATTTTTATTTATAATTGGAATAGTTGGTACATATGATATTGTTTGAAGGAAGTGGAGAAGCCAAATCTCTTTGAAACATTTACAGATTGATTTAAGGTGTTCCTGCAGATATTGTTTCATCGTCTAGAAATTTTCAAAAGGGCTCTTTTCATCTCCTATTAGAGTATACAGCATCCATTCACTCACTATAGTAGTACCCTAAGCCTATGATATCAGCATCCCTGAGATATGAATAGGATTTGCCCTTTTGCTTGTGTACATATGTGTATTGTGTACGTCAGAGAAAGAGAAAATACACCTTTTTTTTTTTTTTTAAATATAATATGAAGCTGATTTTTGTTTGTGTGCAAACAGTATGCAGTACTCACAAAGATAATTCTGCTCTCCAGGTAAGCCTTTCATGATTTTACATCACAGTGCTGTTAGATATGTACACAGCTGGTTTCTGTGCCAGGGTGACTAACTGAGAGTGTTTACACATGCCTTCAGCAACCCTATCAGTCAGTGCTAAGACTTGAACATGACAGAGATGATAAAGCTCAGGACACTGGCCACTGCTCATGCAATCACTTTAAAATGTTCTTTATAGAAATGAAGGCTACATGTGGAGTAACAAGCTGAGCAGGATCAGGTACAGTTTTGCTGACAGGCCAGCAGCACTGCAAGGAATAATCGTTAACATGGTCCCTGTTATGGCTTTGTCTCAGGACAAAGATCCCTCTTCCAAGCATGGCCTAATTTAGGTTAGCATTAGCCAGGCATAGCTCCAGTAGCAAAACAGACAAGCTACTCTACTTTGGGCAGGCAGAAAAGAGTTCAATAGTTTGTGTGCTTCTCCTGGCCAGAAAACCAGCTGAGTGTACAGATGAAGCCCAAAGCCTCATACATCTAAGTTCATTTGAGTGTTACATTTGATACATGAATGGACAAAGAAGTGCCTCAGCTCTCCTGCAGCTCTGATTGTAAGTGCAAATTAGGCATAAACTGCTGATAACTACTGACCTCATGGACATGCACTTATATGGAAAAAGAGAGATGATGGCTAATTGCTGAAAACAGACACACTTAGACACTATGTAAGAATATTTAGAGCCATTGGAGAAAATCATTAATATAAAAGGTAGATTTTTCACTTCCTAGTATCTCCAGATTAAGACATTTATGAAAAAGGCATATTAGTCAAAAACAAAGTATGGGGCTCAGAACAAAAACTAACAAGTTGAAAATAAAGGATCTGTGGTACACAGGGTCTAAGACTACTGGTCTGAGTAGTGTTTTAAATAAAAACTTATAAATACAGCAGTGAAAAATCACCCTTATTATTCTTAATTTACCCATAGGGAAAACAAGCTGTGTTAAAGTTGTGTATCCAACATGACATAGGTCAATAGCAAAGTTTGAAACTATATATAGGATCTGTGAAATCCAGTAGTTGGCACCCTGTTCCAACATTCATTGTCTGTCCTATTGGAAAAGAGCTTCAGGACAAAAACAACTTGTGAGTTAAACACATTTTGATTTATTCCAATAAGAAAAAGGCATTTTTCCCCATGCACTTCCTGAAGATTATAGACTGCATTATTCCCTTTAGCAGTGCACAGGTTCATGAATGATTAATGATGCTTTAGGTCAAAAATCACTGAGTAGTTGTATATTGCAAGTTTTAAAGTGTGATCTGTTACCATCAAATGTATCTTTTGGTGTTTCTTTTGTTGGATATACTGTTCTGTGAACTGGATAATCCTTCCAATTTTCCCTCTTTCTCAAAATTATCAGTTATGTGGGAGGGAGAACAAAATTTCAGTCCATGAAATGGGTATTGTTGTTAAGCATCTTGTTCCTTCTTTGTATGCTTGGTAGGTGAAGAGTGGGGGGAAAGGATTTAGCTCTCATTTTCTGCATTTTTATTCTAGTAGTAAGGTATAATTTGCATAGTTTATCGCTGCAGCTTTTTCAGTTGCTTTATTTAGGGCTGTTTAAAGGCAGCT
Organism: Cinnycerthia olivascens; assembly: GCA_035048155.1. Classification (NCBI taxonomy): domain Eukaryota; kingdom Metazoa; phylum Chordata; class Aves; order Passeriformes; family Certhiidae; genus Cinnycerthia; species Cinnycerthia olivascens. The sequence continues at coordinate 99,854,597 of JAWWMU010000153.1, read as the reverse complement.
AGCAATACTCATCTAAGTAGCTTTGTTTGGAAACCTTTGCCATGGTTGAGTTTCAGAAGCTGAAAGAAAGGGATGAGTCACTGCAAGCTTCAGAATGTGAGTGATCCTGCAGTAAATATTATTGAAAGAATACAGAGGTTAATAAAGGTTAATAATAAATACAGAGGTTGACTTTTTTTTGTTTAGGTTCTTCTTTTTTTTGAGACTATAAGTCCTGCTTGTGAGTGTAAAAAGATAATAAATCATAGAATCAAAGGAAGAATACCTGGTTGGAAGCAGGGCCTCAAGCATCATCTGATCCAACCTTTCCTTGCAAAAGCATGATCTACACAAGATGGCCCCAAACCCTGTCCAGCTGGATCTTAAAAGTGGCCAGTGTTGGAGAATCCACCACTTACCTCTGGAAATTGTTCCAAAAGCTGATTGTTCTCATGGTGAGAAATTTTCCTCTTGTGTCCAGTTGGAACCTTACACCTAATCTTTTCCATGTGCCCATGTGTCTTGTTTTTAAAAAAGGAGTCTCCATCTTCTCTGTAGCATCCCCTGAAACACCAGAATATGGTGATGAGGTCTCCCCTAAGCCTTCTCTTCTAATGGCTGAACAACCCCAGTCCTCCCAGCCTTTGCTCATGTGTCAGGCTCCCTGGTCCTTTGTGGTCCTTTACTGGACCCTCTCTGGCCTGTATGCATCTCTTTTTTTATAATGAGGACCAAAACTGAACACAGTATTTCAGGTGTGGCCAGACAAGCACTGGATGGAGTTGGATAATGACTTCCTTAGCTCAGCTGGCAACGCCCCTGTTGAGCGCACCATGTTGGCTTTCCTTGCCACAGCAGCACAATGCTCACTGGCCAACTTCAATTTGGTCTGTGCTCTTGCTTTTCCAGCTCCATCTTTGCACACACTGGCAACACCCTCGTAGATCTCAACTCATCCTCTTTTCCATCTCTGGTTTGCCTCTCTTTTTGTTTTGAGCAGTCTCAGCGCTTAACAGATCGGAGCTAAGACAAGGGGTTCTTTCTCCACTTACTTCCTCTCCCTTTAGAAGGAAACTGTTTTTGTGTTTCCAGTAGAGTTTTTAAAAAAAACAAAACCACATGGCACTTGCTAACTCCTTTATTCTCCATGGAAACTTCCCATGGAATCCAACCCAACTGAGCCCTGAGCAGTTTTCTCAAATGAAGTCCTAACAATAAGAGAAACACTGTGATGCCTTAGGTTTTAGCTTTTATATTTTTTAGATCCTGTTCTGTTTTAGTGAGTAGCTTTAAGTTTCATATTAAATGCTACTAAGTTCTCTTCACAGTGTAGATAGACAAAACAATTCCTTCTCTAGCTCAATATCATGGACAACTTTCAGGCCCAAGACCAAAAACAATGGTGAAGTGAGAAGAAAAACAAGCAGGATGGAGCTTCATAACCTGAAGCTATGGTTGGACAATTGATTCTAATATGCAAATGGACCAGAAATTATAAAAGTGTGGGACCTCGTGATCAGGTGTCCATTTTGTGACCATTTTGAGGCATCTTGAGTGTGGTCCAGCTGGACTCTTGTCCAGCCCAGGTGTGCCCACTGAGACCTTTTAATAAATATCTACTTTATCTTCTTGCTCTGTCTAGTCTCTGTTCCTGGTCAGTCTCCAGAAGGTAACAACTATATCTCAATTTTCAGCAAAACAGATGTTTTTATCTGTGATTTCTCAATGTGTTAGCTGTAGACTACCAGAACTTCTCCTAATTTTAAGTAACAATGACTGAAATAAGGCTATGAGAGCAATTCAGATGGGATGGAATGAAAGCATCTTCTAAATAATGACTTTCTTTGATTAGATTAAACAAAATATATTACATTTATTTTTGAAGTGTACTGCTCGTGTTTGAACACTACATCTGTTTCAGCTCTTGCAGTTGTGTGTGTTGTGCTTTCATTTTTTCGAAGAGTTAAGGGGGCAGAAGGGGAGTTCAGGAATGACAACACAGCAAAGTCAGGCCTGAGAAGAAAAAATGTAAAAAATGTGTGAGGGAAAAAAGGTACTCACTGCAAATTAATACAAAAAAAATTGGCCAAGTTCAGGGATTCATTAATGACTAAAGTACAGCAGAAGTTAACTATAATAGTTACCTGAGTTTTTTGCAAAATAAGTGATTTCTGAATTAGAGTAATAGGATAAATAATGCTTATTTAAGCATCATTTATGCACGGCATATCTTGACAAGAAATGAATGTCTGTTTTAAACTTATTATTTTCAATTGTTCTTCCTCTTTTTAGACCCATTACAACTCAGCTGAAAACTACCTGGGAATCTGAAGAAAACAAAACAAAACAAAACAAAGCAAAAACCCAAAAAAAACCTGAAAAGCTAAAGCCTCCCCTAACATCCCTTAATTAATAATAGCTCATTTTCTTGTGTTTAATAGTCAAAAATGGTACTACATCATAGAGAAAATAGGAAAAGATGAATCACAAACACTAATCTGGTTGGTGTTTTGGACAGTTCCAGTGGAGAAAAATAGGGTGAAGGGAAAAGAATTTTAAAAATCGTAATTTAGGATGTTACGTGGCACAAAAATAATTAGATGTAGGAGTGATTTTTTATATGTAACTCTAGAATTTAATGTTACAAACTGCAGTACTGTGGTAAAGAATGAATTCCTTTGAGGAAAATGCTTTTTATCAAATTTCATAAATAATAGTTTATGTTTGGGTTTTTTTTAGGAATAGATACTCTCTGGGGGAAAGATTGTCCTTAAAGCCCATTTAATGATGACCTAAAAGTTTTTCAATAAAAATCTGATGTGATTTCTAGACAATATTTTTTTGTAAGCAGAGAAAGTAAGAAAGGAAAATTTTTGATTATTTAAGGATTAAGATATTTTAGATTTGCAAAAATAATCTAAATTAATGCTTGTTTTGAATGTAACAGTCTGAGTAAGACAATAAGTTCCTTCTACTTCAGGTTTGGAGATATTGAAATGTATTCACTCTTCAGCCAATGTCCTGGTTTAGGGCAAATTTGGGAGAGATTCTCCAAAGGGGGCCCCTCTAGAAAAACAAACCCACACGGCCCCTC
>JAWWMU010000153.1:99816374-99851424 GCA_035048155.1 Cinnycerthia olivascens | reverse complement strand
CTGCCGGCCTTGGGGGAGAGGTTGATAACAAAAAACCAAAACAAAACATTCACTCTTCTGAGACAGTCTTAAAGGCAAAGAACATGATATCCAGCAAAAATAGCACACACAAATGGGGATACAAACATCACCCTAGGACAGCCAAGTACAGGACTTGTGAAATATTTCAGGGTCAGGTTAATGCAAAAGTTATAGAAAGCTGTTAATTCTATAAATATTCAGGTAGCCCTGAAGTGGTTTAATGAAAAATATGCAGAATATTTCATTATGAAATTTGTAAATGCTTGTTTCTCATTACAACAATAAAACCCCTACAGGCACTAACAAAGAGAAAAGTAAAACAAAACTTAAACCTGTGACTGTCAGGAATAGGTCATTTGTAAATAATTGCTGAGAGTTATCCTGTACTGAATACCATCCTTTGAACTGTGTGATTCTTCACTCTACACCTGTTCAAAAAAGATCACTGTTCTTTTCTTCTGCCACCACAGTAATGGATAATTTTTATTTTCTTACTTTTATCTCCCCTCAAAATAATCATAGTATTTTATTGAAACTTCTCAAAAAAATCTTTATACTTTGGCAAACACTAAGAATGAGGAACACTAATATAAATAATAAAAAAAAAAACCCAAAACCCTATAACTGTCCAAAACAAACTTTACTCAAAATGAGTGATTATCATGGGTATCTACCTTTATTTTTTTTCTTAACACTAATTTAGGTTTTAACTACAGCATGAGGGCATTATAATGTCAAGAAACTGTTGAACTATACTATTTAAATTCTGTCTTAAATGAAGATGAAGAACCCAAATTCTGCTTAAAACATCATCACATATTTTTCCACACTAATATATAATCTTTGCTTTTATGGATGTTTTTATGTCCAAAGTTTTTCTTGATACTTGGCTGCAGATACCAAAGCATGGGTAGAAATGTCCTAAATTGTAAAGAAAGAAATGCATTTAAAAGGAAAGTCTTTTGTGGTATTCAGCATGATCTTGAATGTGGCTATAAGAACCAGTAGGAGAGATATGAGGCTGGTGACGGATTAGTGAAGAGTTTGTTACATTACATATTTATCTAAGAAGAGAAATTTGGTCTGAGGGGAATTTAATTCTCATAATTAAAAAAGAGATCTTTTTGAGGCCAGGATAGTTCTTAGTGCTAAGCCATTGGAGAAACATGTTTACAAGTGAAGTATACTTGAAGTTTATACATTTAAGTGTACAAGATACATGAATGTCAGGACATAAGAAGAATTTGAAGCGATCAGGTTGCAAAGATGATTCTTGCCATTTCCTAGTTACTATTTCGATTATTGTTCCTGCAACTGTGTTTGTTTACTTTTATTGTTTTAATCCAGTAACAAACTAGTATAAAAGGCTCAGTTGGAGGAAATATACATTTTTTACAGCCATTTTCTTTTAAGCATGCCCCTTTCTTCAGTGGAAATTGGGTTTATGACGCCTGGTCCCTTTCAGGAAGATTATGGATCTTGCATCCTTGTAGCTACAAATTGTTTAGCAAGGAGCATGACCTAGAAATGCTAGAATGTAAAAGAGGAGGGGCAGACACTGATCTTTGTGGTGAGAAGTGATAGGACCTGAGGGAATGGCCTGAAGTTGTGTCAGGGCAAGTTTAGGTTGGATATTGGGAAAGGTTCTTCCCCCAGAGGGTGTTTGGACACTGGAACAGCTCCCCAGGGAAGTGGTCACAGCAACAAACTGACAGAGCTCAAGAAGTGTTTGGTCAATGCTCTCAGGCACAGGGTGTGACTCTTGGGGATGGAGCTGTGCAGGGCCAGGAGTTGGACTCTGATCCTTGTGGGTCCCTTCCAACTCAGCTTATTCTCTGATTAAGTACTTTCTTAGGAAGTGGAAGCAATAAAATTAAACCTACTTATGAAATTGCAGTTCTTTCATTCCTGGAAAGTACTGTAAACAGTAGGATGCTGTAGAACAGTAGGACCATGTTTTCGACACATTACCTTCTTTTCATTAGATTCAACTTAACTAGATGTTGACTTTAAGAAAAACATTGGACAGACTGGATGCAAAGCCTAGGTGGAGAATGCCTGGTATTTCCCCCTGATTTCTTATACACATGTTGAAAAGTGGTAGAATTAAGTTTACGTTTTTCTCTCTCATTTTTTTTTTAGCTCAGCTTTATCTTCTTTCTAAAATAAAAAAAAAGAAATTAAATTGATATGCAAAATTTAAACTCCGATTTACTTTACCAGAAAGTTTAAGAAAGGTTTCTATTTTATTTAACTGTATTCTTCTATTCTCAGGACTCAAGTTTTACTTGTTCAAAACTGTGCCTTTATTTTTTTTTTTTTTAATAATTTGGGCGTGTTTGTGTGATTTCCTAGAGAAAATAAGTTAGATACAGTGGCTGGGGTTCATAGAACCTAATTTCTGGAGTGCAGCATGTAAACTTCCATAGCTGAACTAATCACCTTAAATATACTTTATGATGAGTAGACAGAAATAATAAATCCTAAATCATTTAGGTCTGCTTTGCATATCTACTTCATAAAATACTGAATTGTACCTAAAATTATCCATTTTTCTTCAGTGACTTCAAAGACTTAGTGGACATCTGTCATCATCTGTACTGTATGTAAGCATGAATATTTAGATAAATGAATTCTTTCCAACTTACCTTTGAAGTTATCTTGTACTTGGGCAAGTGTTCCTAAACAATGCACATTATTTCATTCTCTGCATGAAAATTTTAATGCACATAAATGTTAACTAAGTTGGATGCTTAAAGTTCAGCAAATAAAACATTTTGCCTATTTAACTACTTAAAGAAAGTCAGATTACTCTGTATTCTAATAGGAGAGCCAGGAATGCGGGATCAACCTATTCATTCAGTTTGGAGTGGAGATCAGAAGGTCATTTAATCCACCTTTCTGCTCGACATTGATTTTGGACCAGGATGCTCAGAACTTTATTCAGTCAGGTCTTCAAGATCTCTCCAGACTCTTTGTTTTACCTGTTCCACTGTTTGACTGTCTTCAAGAGGAAAAGCTTTTTACTTACCTCCAGATGGAATCTCTTCTGATTCAGTTCATGATGTTATCACTCACCCTTTCCCCATACACAGCTACAAGGGTTGCTGTTCTCTTCTTGATGACCCTCTCATGACCTGTCCCCTGACAGTCAGCTCTTCTCCAAACTGAACAAGTCCCATTTCCTCAGCTGCTCTCACAGGACAGTGCTCCAGCCCCACAACCACCCAAAAGATCACTGGCTTGTTAATATAACCCAACATTTTGGGATGCACTGCTGAATCATGTCTACACTGTTCATCTTTGAGGTAGAGCTCATCCCCACTCAGCCATTCCCAGATATTATCATTTTGAGTTTCTTCCTTCCCAGGTGGAGAACATTTCTTGAATCCTGGCTGCATTTCATAAGTCCATTCCTCCAGCCTATTTAGGTCTCTTGGAAAGGCAACTCTTCCCTTGATTGCTTAACTCTCAAGCTACTATAATTTGGGTATTATATTACCACAATTTAAATTCATATACTTATATTCATCTCCCCTAAGAAAGGAAGGATGTTAGGAGGAAGCAAGCAAGATATTTTAGATCTCAAAACTGGGAAAAGTAGACTTTAAAGTTGCTGAGAATTTGAATACAGCATGACTGTATTCTTTCAGTGCTGAGCAACAGTGAGTCTGACCAAAAGATGCAGGTACCGCTTCTCTTTCTTTTCCTGATTAATATCTTAATGACATTTAACAAAAAAACCCCACAAGCATCAAGTAAACATTCCTAGCACCAACTTTAGAAAAAGACTATTTCCTAGCCATTAAAAATCTCATATCAAACATCAAAACTTAAGTTTAAATTCCAAGACTGGGGGTAGATTGACTCTATGGACTGTAACATGGTATTTGAATATTTGTGCCTGCTTAGACAACAAAACAAGCTGTAGGAGCACAAAGTTCCAAGTAGTTTAGGTATTCTAGGCCATGCAGGTTTCCAAATTCATTGAAGAGGATTGTTGATGTCAAAACTTTCTCCGATGCCTCTACTGCATAACTATAGCATCAGCTGGACAAAATTAGGGGTTCAGGAAGAGGCCAACTAATCCTAGTGTGAAAGTTCTAAGTCTGTTCTGAAATCTATCCTTTCATTTCTTAAATGTTTTATCTTAGGAAAAAAATCTTTCAACATATGTATAACAAAAACACATTTCACAATATGCTGGAGTTTTTTTTAATGAACCAGATTTTCTGCTTTGTAGTCAGATCTACCTATAAATATTGCTACATAGTTTTCATTAGTTTTGCTCCTCAATTCCTTATGTTTCCCAGGTTGCCTGCCAAAATGATTTGGTACATGTACCACAGAACAGAAAATAATTGATATAATCTGATTGATATTATTTTAGCTGATTTTGAAAACCGGCACATATTAATTTACTGTAATTATTTCTAGTAAAATAGATTAAATAGAATAATCTTGTTTCTCCTAATACTTAATTTCCCTGAAAAGACCATCTGGGACTGAGAAAATCATCTAACATATTTAAAGAGAAGTTAAAATGATTATATTATTTATTTCCTCTCCTTTGTGTTAATGAACTGTTTCTTATGTGAATGTGAGATGCTGGAGCTGCATTGGAAACCCTCTAAATCTTTGTCTTTCCTTTGGATGTAGGGAATGAGTTATTTTGCTATTTCTTCAGAGATTTGGTTCATGGATTTTTGCAATGCAAGACAGACAGTGATCTTAAATCTGGTGCAAATGCACATGGACTTCCTGCCAAAGCTTAATACGACATTGCTTTCTGAAAGTTCTACAAGTTGCATACTACTGGACTTGAGGGAGAAAGAGAAGTCTGAGGGAAACATGCATGAGGGGTGAAATTCTGTACCAATCACAAGTCCTCCTATGCTGACTGAGGAACTCTACACAGAAATATACCAGCATCCTCTTTTAATCCAGTAAAATGTGGGGCTACTTGTACAAACAAACCCATGAGTTTGAGCTCAGCTATCAGGAAATGTTTCAGAAATACCCTCAGAGAAGTATTTGGAGATTATGATAGTGATTTGAATTTACAAAGTCATCAATATTGCAAATAGCTGGAAAAAATGAAAAACTAAATCACTTAAAATGAAAATCTAATTTTTACATTACTGAAGGTGCCTGAGCAACTCACAGTCATTTCTTTCCTACCCATTTAAACATCTGCTGAGCCATGAACAGCACAACTTGTGGCCAGCTTAAGCCTATTTTTAATTGAAATTAGATATGATTAGAGGTAAGCCTTTGTTTAATTGCAGCTTTACAAACTGTCCTGATGCCCTCTTTCCTTTTATTTTCCCCCAAGGTACAACCAGAGGAATGGCACTGCAGTGATGACCCTGACTTTACACCATGCTCATCATGACACACTGTATTAGCTTGCATGGTGGAATTAATGCAACATGACCTTATGCCATACTGAATGTCACAGAGACACTTTTTGCCCCCCTTCATTCTGGGAATAACTGTCAAAAATATTTTTTTATTGTGTCAACTACTCAAACACTTACATCCACAATGGTAGGTTTTATAAACCACCTTATCTTCAACCAGTCTGGCACTTGACTCTGGGACTATTTTCTCTAACCTTTAGATGTTTGCAGTGTTTTCCCAAAAGGATGTATTTTATTTACCTCACTAAGTTGCAACATTCAGTGCCAGTAACAAGCTCCCCTGATTATTTAACCAATTTGTATCATATAGTAGACTTCTATGTTGTGCTTTCAATTTTTTCCTGGCCAGTGCAGATGATTAGGAATATTGTTTTCTGGCAGATCATGATTTCAGGGTGCCTGTTCTCCAGATCAAGAAGAGCAAATTTGTTTTTCAGTATCCATGTGGCTGATTTGCTCTAGCATGTTGACAATTCTGTGAAATTCTAAATGGATAAGAAAAGCAGTACATGAACTCAAGAGCAATCCTACAGGTCTCCAAGGAGAATTTGAATAAAAAATTATTAAAGGAAGGAAAAAAAACCTGCCATTTAAAAGTAAACCTTTCACTGAAAGAAGTTTTTTAGGTTTTCTGTCGTATATCAATATGAAATACTATAGTCAATGAAACTTCAGTGGTTTTGTCCCCCTGTCCTGTTGTACTGTGCTCAAAGTGCTCACATGAATATTAGACAGCTGATGATTACCTAATTTTTGTGTTGCAAAGAATTTCTTTTCCAGCAACTGATGATACCTCAAATACTTGCTGCAAATATTTGGCTTTCATCACTCCACTGAAATAATGTGCCCCACTGCAAAAATATTCCTATTTTGGGATGCACTGTAACTCCCATTAGAGCCATCTATTGAATTAGAAGAGAGGTTAGGCAATATTCTCATGGTGACCTTTTGCTCTGGAGTACACTGAGCTTATGCCTGTCACTTCAATTAATTTATTGCTAAGATGGTCCTGTTGAGTTTGCCTCAGTGCTTTTAGCATAAAAGAGCTTGCAGTTTACTCAGGAATTAGTCCATTCAGAGTGTAAGAAATTTATCCCTTCATTATATTAGTGAAACAGTTTGGAAAGCTTATGAACATATTTGGTTCATTTTTGAACTAGGAAATAAAAAAATTAATTTTTCTTAATTACAATGGTGAAGATTTGTGTTAACTTGTTCATCTTTGATATAAAGAAAGGTGAAGGGATTTCAGCATGTTGCCCAGCTTTGGAAACCTTGGTTTGCAAATTTTCCTTAGTTAGGACGAGAGTCTGCTTAGTCTGTCTGTATAGTCACAGGAGAAAGATGGATTCCCCCTTAAGTATGATGACTTATGAATTCTTATTTTACATATTTTCAGTCAGCCTTTCAATGAACCCTTTTTCCTTTTCCCTTGACACTGCTAATGACCCCACCAAAAAAACCAAAATGTATAGGAAATCCTGGAGGCAATCCAGCTCTTTTCAGCAGTATTTTAGGTAGTTGCTGAAGTGGATTTTTAGTGTAGCCCACTAAAAGAATCTGAAATAACTATATACATTTGTTTTATTTTCCTGTTTATTTATTTATTTATTAATTTAGATTAGTTTTTTTAGTGTTGGTCTATCCTTTGAAAAATATTGTATAGAGGGCTCAGAATGCAGCTGCACACAGTGTAAATACCGAGTTTTCTGCTCCTCTTGCAATTTCTTTGTTAAAAATTTCTTAACTTTATATTTCCTTTTTGACTTCTCTTAAGCAGGCATTTCCTTAAGAAATATCTACGACTCCAAAAATCTGTCCTCTTACTGATAATAGCTAATTAAGAACCTATCATTTTATATAGTTTTCCCCATGTTTATTACTTTGCATTTGTCAACATTGAATCTTTTATATCTTGTATTACTCATTCACTTCTGTAACTCTGTAATCAACATTAGCATTGACTTTCATCCTCTATGATTGTTTTGTTCCGTTTTCTTGAAATTATTTTCTTATTTTAAACAGTTACTTATCTTTGAGTGAAACTTGTTTCTGACCAATGATAATTCATTTTCTGAAGAAACTTTTTTATCAAGTATGTTGTGAAAAGCTTGTAAGAGCCTAGTGGATAAAAATCTGAATGATCACCTATGTTCATGTGATATTTCACTTCATCACAAACTTAATAGCTCTGTGAGGCACAGCTTTCCTCTGCAAGAAAACAATTTCATTATTGATATTGAACTCTGTATGTCATGTTTATCCATATATATATACATATAAATATAGATCTTCCAACTTTTTCAACTGTCTGACCCTGCACCAGCCCACAAACCTTTTCTTAAAAGTCATTTTCTTATTCTATTACCAAACTCAGTTAATAGCAAGCAATAGTTACCAATCACGTGTAAATATGAAGTATTTAATCATAATTAAATTCTATTTAGAACTCTTGAGTGATTCCATGTGGTCCTTGAAACTTGTTTATCTTCAATTCATTAATTGATTCTGAATTCAGCTCTAGATTCATTTCTGCCCACATATAAACAAACTCCAATCTGTCAAATTTCTTAGCTATTTTTAGGGTATACTTATCTGAAAATATATATATATTTAATTTTACCAGAATATCTAGTGAATACTTCTTTCATTCTTGATCTCCTATTTGTGGTACAGACCCTATATCTGGCTTCATATTTTGTTATTAAATTCTAAGTCATTGACAGAATGCATCTCTAAATCTTTACATTACATTTTCCAAATTATACTTTTTTTTTTGGAAGATAAAAGGCATCAGATCCTAATTTAGGTGCTTATCTTCAGTGTCCTACATCAGGCTGAATAACTGCCATCTATAAAGTAATTAGAAGCCAGAAGCAGCAGGAGTGGATCCAAGTGCTTTGGATCAGCTCAGCAGAAGTAACTTTCTCTTTCCTCAAGGTAATCAGAATCACCAAGTGCATAAAGGCTTATGCACTGGTGTTATAAACACTGAGTTTAGGATTCAGTTACAGCTGTATATGTTATTTATTTGATCAAAAATATATTTTTTGCATATTTTTGCACAATAGAAAGGTAAAAAATTAAGTTGTTGCTGAACTGAAATTCGTCAAGTAGAAGGAAGCAAACACTTTGAAATCTTTCAGTGATGCTTCATAACCTGATTTTGAGGCCTCAGTGATCACAGCCTTTGTCTATGAAATGTAATATTGACAGTGTCAAGTCAAATATTTCAGACTGTGGAATTTATTTAGGTCTTCGTTTAATAAGGGAAGGAAAAGTAATCTACAGAACAATAACTAAGACAGACAAATCTAACAAAAATCTAACCTTTAATAACTGAGAAATCATAAGTAAAAAATGAAAAGAGTGTATTAAAACCTTAAGTCTTTGTATGCATGATTTATAATGCATTTATAATGAAATGTATATATCTTCATGTGTACATAGCAGATAAAAATGGATCCCAAAAGGATCTTTACAGTGCTGTTTCTTCTTATTTAAATTAGGAAATTTCAACACTATCCAGGTGCAGAATGTTACTATTTTTTTTTAACTCTGAACTCAAGAATATTTATTATCCCCTCTCCCAACAACAACTAATGTTTAAAAACCTTAAATAATCCTCTTTTAAATTTATTCAAGAATTTAAATGTGAGATCAAAATTGTTTGTTTGAATGGCTAATATGTTTCAGCAAATAAGGAGGAGGCTGGTATTGTGCTGTAATCAACATTTCTGATGTTTACTCAGGCAATATAATTGTGATTTATTGTCTTGTTATTTCTGTCATGTCATCTCTTGAAAGTGAAAATAATGTGTCTGGTGCCTGAATTTGGCAGAGAATGACCATAAAGAGAACATTGCAATGTTCCTCAAAAACATAATTTCGACACAAAAACCGACCTGCTACTGTACAGAACACTAACATGGCATTTTTCCAGATATCTAAGACATACATATTGAGGAGTGGCAGCTGTTAAACAAACAAGCAGCAAATGTGTGAAGTGTCATTTATCACTAATTGGAAAGCATTTGCAGTGCAATGAATTTGAATTATTAGCAACAAGATACAACTGAACATTAAACAAAAAAAACAAAAATGAAGGCAGGAAGGAGAGAGACAGAGAAGGAGAGAAAAAAAAGACAAAGAATGAGAGAGAATAAGAAAGCAAACAATTTACTGCTTTATAGGAGCAGTATATAAGGGTTTCAAAGGATAGATATTTAAAATCGCTTAAATTAATTTTACAATTTTTTTTCTTTTGGAAAAAAAACCAAAACGAAAATCTCCTTGCCAGTGTTATTTTCTCCATTTGCACCTGTTTTTTTTTGGTTTCTCTGTGCATTTCCTTGCCACTGCCATGACTTGCAATCCTCCATTCAAGGACTGCCACAGACTGATGTTGGTCAGCTGCTCAGCAACCTGCTGCTCCTTGTCTGAAATGAGACTGTGAATTCCTCAGGACTGCTTTCTCATGCTTCATATTTTGTGTCAGTACATAAAGGCCCTGAGCCATTTCTGAATATGAGTGTTATTGAGGCAATGAATGAGAATAAAGGTTCCAGGGAGTTAGAGAAAACTAGGGAAGGGATAAAACATACTTGAAGACATCTCTCCATAGCTTGATGGTAAAGGCAGGAGAAATTAATTCACACTTGTTGGAGCAGGCTCCTGACACAGCTGACAGCAGAGACGAGGATCAAGAGCATGATGGCTCAGGCTTACAGGTTCTGCTGCTCCTCAGAGTGGTGTCTACATAAAACATGCATTGTATTTGCACTTTCCTAAACTCTTTCATGGTTTTATTGTCTGTCAAGACAAACTAGATATGTTTCCATTCTTGCTCTCTATTAATAAAATCGCTTCCAAAAGGATTATAAACATAGACCCATTGAGAAGATTCCTAATGTGAATAACCCTAAACTGCAGTTTTCAGAATAAAAAAATATCCCAGAAGGTTCCTGTTATCTTTGTATACTATTTTATGTACACATTTTTTGCTTACATTCACTTCCAACAAAACATTAAGAGAAACATTGAAATCATATCATTCAATTCATTTAGATAGATCACAAGAAAGTCTTAAAAACAGTGCTTTTACTGTGCTATCTCTGATTTATTGGTAGAATCAAAAACTAATTGCAAGGCCAAAAATCATATGTTGGGAAATATCTTACCCTTTGGTCAGTTTGGTTGAAGTCAGTATGCTTACTGATGGATATTGTTTAGCTTTCCATCAGTGAGGGCAAAAATACCATCCCAAGAAAAGAGGATTGTAATTTGTTGATTTTGAGATGTGAATTTTTTAAAATTTCCACTTGACTTTTTTTATTTTTTTCTTTCACAAAGCTGAGTGTGTAGAATCCCAAATAGTCCTTTTGGATGAAAAATTACCATAGAACACTTTAGCACAGGGAGCTTTATCCTCCTTATCATTAATGAACTCAGTTTTACTTTCTATGCTTTATGTTTGCAAGCTTTGTGTGACAGCTGAACTCTTGGTTAATACAGCAGGGACTGAACCAGGAACCTCAAGAGCTAAAACATGAAATGCAACAGCTTGAGCTCAGAAAGCAGCCCTTTGTAGCTGGGGGCTGTAACACTCATGTTGTCTATGAATAACTCAATAGTGCGCTGCAATTGCTTCGACTATTCAGCTCTATTTTACTTTGAATAATTTCAAACTAAAATTCTTGTTCAAATATTTACACTCAAATACCTTATTCATTTTTGCTTGGAGTTTAGATCTTTGTAAATGGCAGACAAGCTTTTCAGATAAAAATGGCAGACACACATAAATAATTTTCTCTGATTTCCAGTAAAGCTTACTCCAAGGACATGAGGCACCATGTAAATTTAGCAACGTAAAAATAAAACAAAATTAACTGAAGAATCAGCTAGGCTACCTTCAAAGGCAGTGGAGAGAAGCAAGGAAAACTGTTCATATCATTATTTTATTTGCCTGTTCTTGTGGAATGGAAAAATTCTAGAAACTAGAATTCTAGATTCTCTCTCCTTTGGCTGAGAGTCCTTCCTATCTGCAATGAGTTTTAGGTTCTGAAATATGGATGTTCAGTGCTGTTTGAGATACCATTTCCACTTGGCTTCCAGCCATCACTCCAGAAGACAGTAGATTTTTGCATAACATTTTTGTTATATGTGCCAACTGTAGGCTGATGTCTCACATACACTGCAACATTTGAAATAGCAGTGCACAGCTATGATTAGGTACCTGAATTATTCCCCTGACTATAAGCAATGAGGACTGGCAAGGGAATTAGCTACACTTTAAATCCTAATTTCATTGACATCACTAGCAAAACTGATTTAATTTTAGTTGTGCAGGTGCAGACCATTACCTCCCATGAGCCTCAGATTAACAAAAAATACACCTGAGCAAACATTTTAGGCATATAGCAGAGAGTTTTTGCAAATAATATTCATCTCTTTTGCTGGAAAACAGTAAGCATCAAAGATGGTTTTGCATGATTATTTTTCAGCAGAAAAAAGGACTCCTGAGTAAGTCTACCAGCTGGGCTTGAGCATTATGTGTGTTAAATAACCAAAAAAAGAAAAGGAATGAAAGACAAAACAGTTGGCTCAGAAGATGAGTGAGTAGTGAATTGGGGAAATTTTACATCTCAAGTTTCACTGCTAGGAATATCTTTACTTCTAATCAACAGAACAAAATCGTATCGTTTTAAAAAGAAATGTGCATGATTGCATTATACAATCTTTGCCTCTGCAGTATTATTATGGAAAGTTGTTTGCTTTGTCTATTAAGAAACTGTAAAGTGCCTGATTGAAGTGAAATGAATAGGAGTCTGACAGATAGTGGAGGGACTGAAATCTCAGAGCTGTTCTCTACTTTGAAGTTTAAGTTCCTTTTAGAAGAGGTCATGTCTACACAGACTTTTGTTTCAATATTTTTTTACATTCTCCATAATATGATACTCTTTAGTATTTTATACAAAAATTCTGTGAGGCTAAAGAAGGAAAACCTCATGTATGTAATGTACACATTATAGCAGAACCAAAATGATTCACAGGTTTATGAAAATGTTTTAATGTTGGCAGCTTTGTGACAACTTTAAGAACATGATCATAAGCCCTTCTGAGGCTAAAGGCTGACTTATGCAGCATCTTAGCTGAGTGACAGCAATGCAGCAAGCCAGTGGTTTACACACTTCCAGTGGCAGATAAAAATCATAAATAAATGGAATTTCCTCAAAGAAACATTGTGTAAATAGTAATCACATATAATTACAAACAACAGCTCCCCAAAATCTCAATAGATCTATTTCCATCCTCCTAGCAAAAATAAAAGATAGAATGTAGTTTACATCTAAGTTCTATTGGTTTTATAAGAAAGTCTGGTCTTCTCTGTAGATTAATATGCCATTTCATTGAAAAATAGAATCAGTGTATTCTAAAATTACAAAGGCTAAAAACACCCTCCAGATTTATACAGGAAAAACAGGAGGTTTGCAGGAGAGTCTTAGAGCTTTCAAGCATTTAATTTAAACAGTGAATGTGTATGTTGCTTTTCCTGTCACCAGAATCTGTTGTTTTTATGATGACACTTTCCATATTCAAACAGTTCTAAAATATTGGATATTCATCTTTTCCCTTCCACTGAATTTTTATGAGTTTTTTTTGTTATATAAGTTACACAGATAAGATTATTCCTCGACATGTTGTAATGATATTAAATCTTCATAAATGTATAGAAGAAGAAATAGGACATCAATAAAGAGTACCTGAAGGGGAAAGAGTTTTGAAAATAAACAAATTTTTAAAATTAAAACTGAATCACCAGTCTCAAGCTAGATACTAACATGAATCGTTGATCAGACACATAACTCTCCATATAATTGTTTTCCCTTTAAATTCTGCAGACATAATTCAAGTCTGGAAGAAAAACATTAAGATATGATTCCCTACTGGGCTATCAAGGGTATTTCAAAGTCTTGGAGGGTTTAAACTGAGACATATCTGTTGAATTATTGCCATGTGAGATGCAGAAACCCTCTTTGCAACCAAGATGAAGATTCAGGTCTCTAAGTCATGAATCTCTCCACTTTTAGAGCCATTGGTCGTGTCCAGTGTAAGCAACTTCCCACAGGTCCAGATGTTTGTGACTCTCACTCATCAGTCTGCCTTCTCACATCAGACTGAGAGGGATGATGAGGAAAATAGTTACAATAATGATTTTACAGTCATTGTTGTCTTACTGATCCCATATAGATTTACAGAAGATCTAGATTTTCCATTTTTTTTCACAGTCTGCAACTGATATTTAACATCTTCACAGGCCAGATATTAAAATCCTACACTGAATAAAGTCTCCGCCTAATTTTTACTTCATGACTTAGAGCTATCTCTATAAACCTCTCCCTTTCTGAGACGTTCAGCCCACTAAACATTCTGGCAGCAGATCAAGGTTGACACTTACCTGGAAAAACGAGAACAGTGTAACTCCCAAAATGGGCAGTTCTCTGAGCACAGATGGATGAACAAAGTATAAAGGAAGTCAGTGTTGAACATCACAAACTTCCACAGCCTGGCATATTCTTTAACTTCAGTGAAAACACAAGATGATTCCTCTGCTGACAGGGAAACATTTTACCTACACCAGATCCAATGACTGGAGACAGGAGTGTCACATTTTAGTGATGTTCAGCCTGTGTGTAGAGCAGCTCACACACTCTCCTGATGGCTTTTTAGCCACTGCCTCTGACAGCATCACTCCCACTAAAACATAAAAGTAAGTTGTCAGCTTGTGCATGTTGTGGGCTGAGCCCTTTCAGTTCTGCAGCCATTAGTACTGCCATTACGACTTTCAAAAAAATTTACTATGCAATTTTGGATGATGCTGATCACAACAAATCTTTATAAAATGAAGTCTCACTTCTATTTACCTCCCTAATAATTGAATTTCACATTATTCTCCAGCTGCCAATTTGCTCCTTAGAAGACTGTGTTATTATTTATTTATTTAACAGTTTTCATGAGTGCTTAAGACAGTCTGATTCAATTGACAGTCAGTTTAGTGATAATTACACGATAGATGCTACAAATGGACACAAAGAATATATTTCCCTAAAAATCCAGAAGAAGATGAAAAAGAATAAAAAAGACCAGGCTTTAGAAACACTTGTAAGTCACTTGTCTATTCGTACCTGCTGTTTGACACTAAGACTCTCCTTGAAATAATTTTTAGACTGAAGTCGCACAGTGATGTGGCTTCTGCAATGTTAATGTTTTAATGTCTGAGGCAAGACTAGATTATTCTCCCCTAAAGATTTTGGAGGCAGTTATGTTCTTGCCAGCACCACCAGCATTTTGAACCCTTTCTAATGATAGAGTAAAAGAATTGCTTTCTGTCTCATTTCTTTCAGGGAAAAAATGCTCCTTGTGACTCACATGGTCTTACTCCTCTTGAATGCAGCTGTCTTTTTCTCATCAGAGTTCAACTAAATTTACCAGGATGCTTTAGTGAGAGAAAACTGAAAAGCTGCTCATTCTCCAAGCTCACTACGTTGTCCTTTTTCTGAGAAACATTCATTGTTCAATAATAATATTCCCTGCTGAACTCACAAATCATATCTGAAGGAGATACAGGGAAGATGTTTCAAAGATTAAATTGAATGAAAAGTTTTATCAGTGTGGTACATAAAGATCATAATGTGCTATTTGTTGAGGTTTTTGCTGGGACAAAATGTGGAATGTTCCCTCTGGAATATATGCAAGATTTTTCCCACGTGGTTGGAGCCTAAGAACTCCATAAATCTGCTGTGGAAAATCTGTAGCTTTCTGGTGGTCCATAAGTGTAATGAAAAAGTCATTATATACTTCTAATATGGGCTTAGCACTTAGCACCAAGCAAGGGGTTTTATAATCTCTTAATTTGGCATCACATCTCTAGCCCTGTTGGACAAAGAAAGCTGAATTTAATTACAGCTGTGTGTCTGTGCCTGATTGGTGGGATTGCTGTAGATATCCTGAATGAGTGTCTGGAGAGGTGACCCTGTGGATCATCAACAGAAGAGCAAAGACAAAACAACAGGAAAAGTAGAAAAGAACAAAACATTGACTCTGTCACTCCTTAACCAGCACTAGGTGTGGTTTTCTTGTAAGCTCACATGAGCAGAACTGGCCGAGGTTGAGCTTTTCCTGCTTTGCCAGCATGCCCCATTGTGCCAGTCAGTCTCATTTGTTACAGTTAGAGGAACAGTAAAGGAGCACCTTTGCTCCATTTTTCTCAGCAAACCTGTTTAATGATAGTTCAAAACTTATGCTGCATTTTTCTCATGGCCAGCCCGCTCCCTCAGAGCACTCAGGATAATCCACATAGATATCAGGCACTAGGTGAGTATTTGAAAGAAGAAAATAAAAACTCATTGGATTAAGTGAACATGTAGAAGATCAGCCTAGATCAAAAGAAGCAGCAAGTAAAGATTTTGGTTGCACCCTTGGGAGGCAGAGAAACATGGAAGAAAGTGACAGCAGATATTAAAATACTGTATGTAATGTTTTGCAAAAAAAAAACCCTGACGTTTCAGATAGTTTTGCAGTAGATCTGGTAGAGTTTTACATAGGTAATCAGAGAAAATATTTCAAATTAATGTGGCAAGTTTGCTGCACTCTTATTATGATTTTTTAATACTTGCTCTGTAACACTGAATTATTGCAGCCATTTGGGATTGAGGCATAACAGCTTACTTAACCATTTAATAATTGAAAACTTGCAATTCATTTATTGCTTTCCTGTGAAAATGGAACTTCAAAATATTTTTATGAACTGTTGTGGGAGAAAAAAATATTTGTCTGGAAACAATTTTAAAGTTCATCTGTATTTTGCTAAGTTTTTGAGTCTAAAATTTTACAACCTGATGTGGCAGATAGACTTTGAGGATAAAGAAATAATTTCCTTAGAGTAAATGTGTAAGATACCTTTCCAAAACACTTAATCTGTCCTTTTCTTACTGGCCCTAAATTTATATCAGATACTGTGAAAGGTCTGCCAAAAGTCTTTATAATCTATAGGAGAAAAGTAAAACCTGGAGGAATCTTAATAATTACCTTAAGAATTTAAGAGTTATTAGGTATTTGCTTTAAGGAAGCAAACTTGGTTTTAAACCAAGGAGGATATTAAGAAGATTAAAAAAATCATAGAGTATACAGGGAGCTTTACAATGTCTTTTTACAAACCTGTGTCTCAAATTAGCAAGGAATATTTGGAGCCTTGTGTCAGGTATCCTGAAGGCACAAGAAAAGTTTTACTAAATGGAAGGACTCAGAAGACAGTCATAAAAATTAGGCTGAGAAAAACTCATAATAAAACCACAGTGTTTCCCTTCCTCGTCATGGTGAAAAAAATTAGGATAGAAAATCATTAGTAATACATTGAAAGTTGATTGGGAAATTTTTGTATCATAGAACAAGAATTGATTTTGCATGAGAAATGGAGGCAGGATATCAAAAAATAGTAAATGCTGAGACAGGAATTTGATAGAAAACAATGAAGAAATGGGTGTTTGTAAATTTTCCAGAGTGTCCAGAATTATAATCAATTGTAATTAATGTTGCGGAAAGAATATTGTGCCTTTTTTAAATTAGGAAGAGAAAAAGATAAATATCTGTTTGTTCTCTTACCACCTCTGGTGTTGGTCACTGTAAAAAGATGCCTTAGTGAGTTAGAAAAACACATGGATTAATATAACAAGAAAAAATGCATTCAAAATTAAACTTAAATAATATCAAATTTGGCTTTAAGGTTTGAAATTTTAAACTCAATTTACAGACTCAAAAGTTCATTGATCAGAGGAAGAGGAAGCCCAGTTTAGGACAAGGCATAAAAACCTAGGGAAGTGTCTAGTGCTTATTTGTTCATTTGCATTGGGTACCTACAGAGGGAAAGTGAAAAGATAAATTCTTAAGACTTTTATCTCCCTGCCCTGCATAGTTTCTATCTTTCACTTACATGGATATATAAAATTTATATTAAGCCATTGGTGTCACCAAATCATGAATAATTGCAATGGTCAAGCTAAAACTCTAATTCTCAGTACTCTACAGTGGCTGATATAGTCGTGCTCAAATTTTCAGCTGACATTAACTTTAAAATGACCCTGAGAGAGTTCACTGTTTTATTTCTGCAGCAGATAACATGATTTAATTTCTCTTTTTATTTTCTCCAACAACCACTTCACCTACTGCTGCCTGATTCCCACCTGCTGTCAGTGCATGAGGTAGCCTATAAGAGTTGAACACAGGCAAGACCTCCAGAGTAGTAAATTTATTAAAAATTCCTTTATTTGTCCACTAGATGACTCTCTTATCTATTGGACTTTAGCAGGAAAAGCTGTAGACCCTGGGAATAAAAAAAATGAGTGTCAAGGCAGGGTGGGGAAAGTGGGGCAGAGGGCTTGGTTTGGGTTGTTTTTTCATTTGCTGTTGATATCAGTACTTCAGTATGGTAAGGCAGGATTGGAACAATCTACTCAAGGGTCAAGAAAAAAGTCGGGCTTATTTTTACAGCCAATCTTTTATTTTGTTTTGTTGGGTATTTTTCTCTTCTAGAGTGTTTTAGAATTTAAAGATAAGGAATCATACACATGCACACAGAGAAGGAGAGAAAAAGCAGCCTTGGCAAACTTAATAGGCAAAAGTGAGTCCCCAGTGTTAATATCATCACATAAAAAAATGGGTATTGATAGGAAACAGTGTTGGTCATTCCACTTATGGTATTTGGGCCCAAAAGCTCCATAAAGTTTCAATTCATTCCTTCAGTAATTTTGGTCTCTTAATTAGAACTGATATTGTTATTCCACCACTTCTACCAAGAAAAGTTTCAGAATTGTGTAGCATAAAATTTACAGTTACTCTGCTTCTCACTTTTCTCCCTCCTGCCTCCTTCTTCCCTCCTAATACAATAACTTGAATGCAGGTGTATGGAAGTAAAAAATTCAGCTCTAATTTGACGTTCCACAATGGAGCAATGTCTTGATGCAAGTCATTCTGCATCATGAATTGTAAGGCTGACTGCAGAGCTGACATCTGCAGCATTTTAGAGCCTGAGAAGCCAAGTGAGCTGACCAGGTAGATTATGCAGACCTCTGAAGAGAACTATTGGATGAGGACTTACAATAAATCCCAAAATGTAGTCTGCTCTCATGTTTTTTGCTGAATCAAAGAGCAGATGGTATTGCTGCTTCAGAATGTTAAGCAGGCACTGTGCTGTTCACTGCTATATGTTAAACTGGATGGCAGTAGGAAACTTAAATACATTTTTTTAAAAGGACTTCTACTTGTTTAATAAGAGTCCAAGAACTAGCATTACTACAGCAGATGTTTGTCCTTCTCTTTTTTTTTTAATGTAAATTATTGTCATTAAAAAGTATAACACCCCCAAAATCCAAATAGATTTTGCAGTGCCATTGGTTATTGCTTATGTCTGATGGAATAAAAGATACAACTTTGAAGATCAAGTGTGAATATTTACATAGTTCAGTTTTTGATATTATGACCAGAATCACCAACCAACCACCATTATTTGTCCAGATCAAGGGATATATTTTCAGAAGAACTTATGAAAAGACAATTTGATCAGCAGAAGTGTAATGTGATATCTAAAAATATAGAAAAAGATATATATTTTGTTTACTTGTTAAAATGCTATAATCTTCAAATGCAAGCTGGAAATAAAATTAATTATATCTACTTACGACAGAAAAGGTGTTTTTATAAAAGTAACGAGGGTTTGTGAAGTATTTGGATTTTTATATGCCTTTTCCAATCTTATTCTAAAGTTTACTCATAACGAGTGAATTAATGAATGAATAACTAGTTTAATTTAATAAACCAAATGCTAACTACTGCATCTTTCAATGAAGAGATATTATAATTTTTTATTTCAAGATATGATTATTTAAATATATTTGTAAATTTTTCCAGTAATGAACAAAACATAAGTAAAGTTCAAGCCTGTGAATAAAGATTTGGTGCGAATTATATTACTGTAAATGATATTTCAGTTTAAATCATGGCTTAATCTCTGATCCTTTTTCTATTCTTCTTGAGGAATAACCAAAGCAGGGACTATTGAGTGGTGTTGGAATTTCTCAGACAGCCATTTTCACTTGATAATATTCAGTCAACTCTAAAATTCATGAAGGGAGCATTTAAGATTTCTGCATATCGTTTTTTAATCTGGGTATCCTTTGTTCATCTGTCTTTCTAGATAGGAAATGTCATTACTTGATGGGATTTGATAAAGTGATTTATGGCATCTGATCAATCAGAACATATACGATGGTATAAACTTGAAAAAAGTACAGTTGAGCAGTGAAGTAAGGAAATAGAAATGCTTCCTGTCATTGTCTTGCATTGGTTAGCCGTGAACTAAAATTCAATACCAAGAAATCAGGAGGTAAAGAAAAGAACTTGCAGAGAGGTAGCTAGAATTTTTTATTACTTAAATTCACTTTTGATACTTTGAACTGCGCAGCATTAGCACTTCAATATCTTCCTCATTTTAAGTAGTTTCATGTTCTGTACCATGGCAACTACAGGCAGACTATAGCCATGAACAAATTGAGTCTAGAGAGAGCTTCAGAAGCAAGTCTGGCCCTCATTCAAAACCTTTTGAAACAGATGAAAGAGTATCTATTGACTTTGATGGGCTTTGGCTTGAACTCTTCCAGCTTCTACAGGCAGGCTTGGGTTCTGATTGTGGCTCCAGATGATGTCCATGTATTTTATTCAATTGCTCCTTAATTATATGTATTGAACAGCACTGGGAAAAGGTCCAGGAATATAGAATGTGTGCCTTCAAGGATGATGTTATAACTGAATGCAAGAACATCATCCTTTTTTTAATGCTACTGAATTTTCTGTGATTCCCTGCACAGTGACACAAATTTTGCATTTGGAATATCATCCATCAGGCTATACCAGGGGTGGGTGACTGTACAGCTGAGGTAAGTTGGAATGCTGATGGACAGAAGAGCACAGGAAATACTGTCCACATCAAAATTACTTCTGTAACCTTCAGGACTGGCTCAAAATTGCACTTATCAAGTTGTAGCAAAAAAACATTTTTAATTGCATGTTCATCAGATTCAAAGCTGCATGATAGTGGGGGAAGGCAGGACTTAAGGATATCAAGTGTTATATATAATATATAACACAATACATGTATTATATGTTAAAATTATATATTATAAGGAATTGTCAATATTATAGGGGACTGTCAGACCAAGAACAAGGTACCTGAGAAATAACAGCTTTTCTGCTTTAGAAAAGACAAAGATGCAGCTTTTTCTGTGATTTTACAAAACAAAAATATCTTTGAAAGTTTATGGCCTTTCTCTTCACTTCTGTGAGTGGAATGTGCTGATCTAAGAACATGACAAGGAGGACAAATGGTTTACCACCTGCTGCCTGAGCACTCACCCACAGGTCACCAGTCTTGTCAAAGAGATTTACATTGATGGAATATGAAATGGCATTGCCATCAAAACATATAACATTTGCGGTCCTTTGAAGAAAAGCAACAGCTACTGTAACTTTGAAGTTTGAGGACAGGAAGGCGATTAGTTTAAAAGTACTAGACACAAATGGGAAAATGAATTTGACGTTGCATCTAACAGAAACTGGCAGTTTCAAACCCTGAAAGATGGACTTCTTAAAGTACTTTTCAATGATAAGTCCCCAGCTAGTGAACTGATTTTGAACTGTAAGAGTTGAATTACCATGTCCAATCCTCAAAAAAGTTACTCTTTTTGCTATATGTAAATAGATTTCAAAGAACATCTACTCTTTGTGCCACCATAGTCTCATGAGCTACAGACATCTCCAATAATCCACATGTCACAGGAATAAAGCAGAGGAGATTGTGGGAGTTGCATGAGTCCTTTTAAATAAAACTTTGCAGATGATGTAAGAAAGCATATACTATATGCTACAGAAGAGCAAACTACTGCCTCTGCTTGCAAATGACTAAACAAGAATCTGGTTAATGAATAAATCATTGAACATATGAGCAAAGTACAGCAATTAATCACTTGAAGAATTATAGTGTTATTAAGGGTATCAAACTTGGGTCTTCTGCCTGCCTTTAATACTGTCTTAATTCCACCTTTCTTCAGACTACATTAGTTTAACATCAGGACCTCATCTTTAGAATCTGAGGTTTCTCAGAGCTGTGGTAAAATGTCTTACATCACTTTCAAATAATTTTTTGTCATTGTTTTGAGTAACAGTTAAGGTAAGTTATTTAACTTAAAGTTTGCTAACTCAATCACAAGCAGTTGCATTAATTTCTTACGCTACTAAAAGCAATCTGCTGTCTCCTTGCTGTACTGGCCATCACTAACACTATCGAACATTATCCCTAACACTACCTAGTTTTGATGAAGACAAGTGAATATATATCTGGCTCACAGGAAATCCTGTCATCTCTAGAAATCAGAGCATAATAAAGTCTTTACTAGTAAGGTTACCTACCTGATATTCTAGAGCACTATGAGTTTCTTTTTCCTAACATAAAGCATCCTTTAAAATGTAATCTGTATTATTTATCCATATCTTCTCTGTCTGTCTCCATGTATGCTACCTGAGATGAAGGTAAGACAATGCCAATAATCACCTCAGAGTTTTCAGCAAATACAGAATGTATCTGTTCTTTTTCTTTTCTTTTTTTTTTTTTTAACAGAATCTGCTGTAATTAGCATAAAACAGGAATTTATAAATATGTGCTGATAATTTTTTCTCAGACATGCTTGAAAATTTCATTAACAATATTTAAAACTTCGAGTGTTATGGAAATCATCTCTCATATTATTACATTATATACATTGGAACATCTTTCACATTGTATCACCTCAGAAAAGTTATAATCTTGTAGAATGAGCCATCAGATTAACATTTTCTAAGATATCAGTGCTGAGTTCTCACAGCAAAGAACTATTCCTCTGGCAGGCCACCAGAATTCAAATTTGGCAGGCTGTAGTGTAGTGTGAGGTTTACTTGTTCAATCAAGCATTCAATTAACTAACTTGTCAGTATGTTGGTCCTTTGTGAGACAAATAAATGGCAGCTAAAGTGCATTGAGCCATCTGAATGGATAGTTGTGTAATTAATATTTGCTTTTAATTTATTGTAAGATGTCCAGATGCTCTGGCAATCAGTTCCTGGGAAATCCTTAAAATAATTGACTGACTTCTGTAAACTTACTAGAGGGCAGTAGGTTTTACTGTCTCTCTCTGTGTGTGATTAGAATTGGGCAAATGATTCAGCAGACCTTTAAAAATTCTCAAAATCTTTTTTAAAATAATATAATGTTTATAGTTCCAACATAATTTCTGTGTAATTTAATGTTTGTTTAATAACAGGGTTTATCTATTATCTATAATCTATCTCAGACTATCACTGTTTTGGGATCATACAGCATTCTCTAACTCAGTAGACCAAGAAGTATTGGTTTGGCAGAGAAGAAAGCATGTAATCTCAGGACAATTTTTTTCTCAGTTACTCTTATCTTTGTGAGCTACTCCAGCAGTTAATCTTAGTTGTGTAAACACTGAACAGGGAGAGAGAAGGACATTTGCAGTGTGTGATTTTGTTACATACGTGTTGATATAGGATGAGTTGTCCTCTGAGCATGGTCCAGGTGAGTAACTTAGGGTCTGTGCACAACTTTTACAAGAAAAACTGGAGGAGGAGGGGAGATCAGACCCTTTCAGTGTGTTTTTATCCCACTTTACTGAATTATGTAGACTAAGATTATAGCTACGCTAAACTAAAACTGTAGCTATGTTAAACATCCCCTGTAGCCTTTGGAGATCCAAGCACCTTCAGAGAATGACTTAGTTTGGACATCCCATTCCCATTAACTACTGAAAAAGTCGATATTGATTATCAAAATCAGGTGAATCAGATCTTTATGTGGCAACACTTTGCATTTCACAGGATCTGAGAGAACACAGGGTGCTTTTCAGCAGCCAGGGGAGGGTAGGTTGATTGGCTATATTGCATGTTTTATATTTACATCACCTGGTGACACTGACACCATAGGAATGGCAAGGACCTTTCTAAATATCATTCCATTGGTGATCATTTGTCAGTTTCATATGATATTACAGGCCCTGGTAGAAGGTCCATTATGTGTTCCACTGTGTAATTTCCAATACTATTTTTATGTCTAGTAAGTCTTAGAATTGATTTTTATCTCCACTTTCTGTTGCATTTGCATCATGTGCTCCCCCTACTCAGACATTGGAAAAAATGTCATTTGTAGAAGGATCATTCCCACAACTATCACCCCTGGCTTATTTTTCCTCTGACCAAAGTTGTATTGATTTTTCTACTGCTGTCTTCCTGGCTAGCAGTTAATGATCCCACTCAATGTACAGATAATAGAGATGCCAGTATCCTTGTAGGGGTTAGCTGTGATCACACGGAGCCGTTGTTCCGCAAAAGTACAAAAAACAAAAAGTAATAACAGAGATCCCACAAGCATTGATCTACATAGACACATTTATTTATATGATAATGGGAAACCTCACTCAGAAGGAGTAGATTAGTTCAAAAATACCTTTTCAACCTTTACATCTTGCATTCAAGATATAAAGGGTTCATTATTAAGATAAACTGCTTAGCAGTTGCCTTTTATTTTTACATGTAGTACACTATGAAAAATTGTATATTTAATGATCCTAATATATTTATTATTTATTAGGATAGAATATTGAATTCTATGTTTTGTAAGATTTATTTTACATAAATGAAATCTTCTTAAAGTACGTGAGTAATATTTTCCCAGCTTCACATAATCTGTCTTCAGTGTTCAGTTTCTAACAGGAGTCTGCTTGGGGGCTTTATTTTCAGGAGGCAGAAGTTTGACAATATTTGGAAAGAATAACCAGTTTGACAGGTCTTCAGTGAAATACTGAGAAGCTGAGGTACCACAAATGACAAGTCATAGTTGTAAAACAGTGAACATTGTGAACAAAGCTAATGAACAACTCTTTCATATTTTTGAGCTATTCAGTCTGGAACTAGTTCATATAAGGATTGGAACAGTTAAAAATGTGAATTGAGTCTTCCTGTCAAATAGCAACTCTTTTAAATTTGAGAAAAGCTGTACGCCTTTTCATTAGTATTGTTTGTTTCTGTAAAGCACATTCAATTTTTTTTTAAATCTAAGAAGGCTGCTAACCTGCTAACAGTTCCCTAAATATCAATAGGAATCTTATTCCTATCTCAAGGAAAAAAAAGAAGTATGTGACAGTCCACAGATGAACATGAAACAAATTCTTTCTCTAACATTTTTTGTTCCCACTTTATTTCCTTTCTTGCTATCTTGGACATTATTCTTAGGAAAGTTATTAAAAGTTCAAAGGTATGTATGAGATTAAGGCTTTCAGAAGAACAAAATTGAAGATCAGTTTTCAGTACTGAGATCTCTTGCAATATGCAAATATTTGACATTTCTGTTGCTCTTGGGGTACCTTATCAGTAGACAGTGAACTTTGGGTTCCTACAGATTAAGAAAAGTTACAAGCATGCTGTGAAATGGAAAAGCAAAATATTATCCTCTTTATTCAGTGTACGTATGCAAGCTTCTAGCATGGCAAAATTTAAAGGGTATCATGTCTATAATTGGTGCTTCTAACCAGAGGAGTTTAATCTGCATGTTTCTATCTGTATACAAAGCACAAATAAAAAAGAACAGCCCAAGATTTTTGCTGAGTATGACTTTTCATTTTAGAACCTTTTTTTTCTAACAGTCTTTTTTCCTCTATTTCTTCAGCTTGGGAGATAAAGCAGGAAACTCTTCCACAGCCCTTTGCTAGAGCTAATGGGATCCAGGCAGTATTACTGCCAGGATGAATCTGCATATTAACTAACCCTTCGGGTAGGGGTCTAGCACCTGACACTCTTTTATATTGCCATAATTAAAATGAGTCAATGGGTCAATTAAAGTGAACTTTTCACTATTAATGACCTTTGATTACCCCTAACTGAAGAATCAATGGTATGAATTCAGAACAGGCTGGAAATACTAATCCAGAAAGCCTGCCAGGTAGGCTGGCAGAGCATGTAACGAGGTCTGAGTCCAAAGCTAAAGTAGGCTGTATCATATTAACAGATGTATTTTATAGTCTCTGATAAACATAAATAGGTCCTTGCATTCACCTAAGGTACTTCTGTCAGTGATGTCATACCTTAACATGCAATCTAAATTCCTTAAAAGAAGCTGTTGCTCTGTCCAATATTCTAATTACCAGCAATGTTATGGTGGTCTATGATCTGTTAGACTAGATTGACCTTTAATAGCAATATATTTACTTATTTATTTGAATGGAATACTTTTGTTAAAGGGCTTTGGCTCGATTGATGAGTGAATTCTTTTATTTCCCACAGCCTCTGGAAATGACAGAAATCTCTGGACAAGGATTCAGTTCCAATAGTCTATGTAACAGTGATTTCTAGTCATGGGCTTGCACATGGAAAAGGGACTTATATCACCCACAGGTGATTTGATGAGAACAAAGAATTTGGATAGGTAAAAGATCCATAGTCTTTCACCAGGTGCAACAAAAACTTTGTGGATGAAGACACAAAATAACAGGGCTATTCTAGTTCTTGAATTGAAATTTCACTTTTCAAGGTCTCAGAAGCACAACAAGCAATCCAGCTCACAAAAACCACTCCTCAGACAGAGCTGATTTTCATCCTCTATCCATTAAATAAAGTTTCTAAAATAAGTTAGTATAAGCCTAACTGTGATCCAAATAACTCTGGTGAACAGTCACTAATGAATTCAATGGAGAGTGTCCAATCAGTAGTAAGTGCTTTTCAAAAGTCACACCATTTAGCCTTTGAAATAAACATAGCAATTTAAATAAAGATGAGAAAAATCAAGAAATATCAATGCCAGCCACTTCTTTACTTTAGAACAACTACACAGCAATAGTTGAGCATGTCTGAACAACATCACTAATTTCAGTGATATGATTCCAAAATATTACAGAGTGGAAGTGCATTCAAATTATGAAGAAAAAAAACCCTTCTGGGACTATCCATTTAAAGATGCCAAAGAGAAAGATAGATGGATTCTTCATTGGATCATTCTTTTATTTATAAATACACAAGTCAGTAGCAGCATAGTTCATTCTAAAAGGGTACTTCATTATTGCAAAGCATAGTGTTTCTTGATATTTTTCCTCCAGTAAGTAGCAATATGTCAAACCCCACATATTTAACTCACTTTTCTTGATGTCAGAAGACCATGGCATACCCTAAAGAACAAATATTTGAACAGTGCTAAAATCCTGTCAGTAAAGTCTTGGGTACCCATCTGTTGCACAGATAATATACATACTGAAATGACTGACATTTGATATCAATACTAACAAAATAGTCAAGACTTGTTGCGTGTGTGTATGCATAACACACAGTATGCAAATCTGTATGTATATACAAGTACATCTATTAGTTATATGTCAATATGTGTATAAATTTCTGCCTAAATATTTACAGTCAATTAGTATATTTTTCAGGCTTAGTTTTTATATTGCTTTCAGCTGACTGAAAGGGCGTATGGAAACAATAGAAACATATGGAAGAAAAGATCTGTTTTAAGACCAGATTGTGGTATGTTTACTCATATTGAGTAACATACAAGTAATATTCCTTCTGTGGCATAAAATACTCTGCCGTGAAGAAGTGTCACAATACAGAAGTTTGTCTTTATTCACACTGCTAGGTATTTGCCCTCTATTTACCTTCAGTAGTGATGGTGTCACATCAGAAATAAATCTGGAGTTGGATTGTTTATAATTTATTTTCAAATTCTGCCCCATGATAATTTTCTTGAATCAGGGTTACTCTTTTATTTACACAAACTGGGAACAAGCTCTTACCTCAACTGTATAAAGATTAAGAAGTCTTATTGAGGTTTCCCATTTATAAACATTATGCTGTTTCGTTTATCAGCTTAAAAATGGGACTTTTCAAAATGGATTGCCAATGCCACACTGTATACAAATAGTGTTTAAACTGTGAAAAATTGTTTGCTTCTTAAGGCTGATGAGACACTGCATATTTTACTCACCATATTTTGCCTAGGCAGTAGCATGGATCTCCAAAGTGTGAATGGTTTTATGTGTGAGGGGTGCAGAGTTACTCACTCTCTTGCTCCTTGGAGAAAAGAAATAATGGAATTTCAAACTTAGCTCTGAATATCTTCCTTGAACAGCCTGAAGTTTAACTGCAAATTCTTCTACCCTTTCCTGCTGTAGCCACACCGGTTCCAAATTCCACCTGAATTCCTGTCAAAATAGCTGGAGATATTGGCTCTACAGCATTACACTCCAATTTTTTATTTGTCCCCAACACGTACCCACACAGACACACAAGAGAAAGTCCAAGGGGAGTTTGAAAAGCATTAACCCACTTTACCTAGGAAAATGCCAATTTGCATAGATGATTACTATATGTACAAGTAAGAAAATGTAATTAAGGCCCTTATGGTAGACATCACACACATGAGCCTTCCATTAAATTCCATTGGAGGTTGTTGCTGAGGTTTTAATCCTGGCTAAGTCCTACTCCTTGATTTTAGCCCAAAGCTAATGTCACATGAAGGGGAGAGATCTTTTATTTTAAAAATCCTGATCCTGAAAACAGTTTTACATACTTACATCATCCGCGGAATCAGAAATGCCCCAAGGTTCTATAAATAAAATATGAAAAAAAACCCAAAAAACCCAAACACATTCTTAATCTGAATGGACTCTGCTAAAGGCAATTCTATAATTCTTCTGGACATACCAATTTAAAGTTTGATGCAAAATATTTAAAATTTAAAAATCAAAGTGCATATTACTAGCTGCTCATTTATAAGTCCTCTAACAAAAAAATTCTAGCTTATTTCTCAAAGGCAAATATGAATAAAGTAACTGTTAACTTCAATGGAATATCAATATAAAAAAATAGAATTTCACTGGGGATTTGCATTATTTAGACAGATAATAGTATTTTGCAAAAGAGAGAATGTAGAATGCCACAACCACTTGAGAAAAATACAGCACTGGCAGTCTATATCTGTATAGATTATATCTGTATAATCTGGAACAAATCTGTGGATATGCCCAGGAACAGAAGATTCTTAGTTCATTCCCTTTTTTCAACCTAACATCTACACTACTTTCTTTTTGATTTACTAGCAGTTCAGTAAAGTATCTGTTCCCAGTCAGTATTCATTAATTTTCTTGACAATAAATTTGTAAAAAACCCTGACAGATCAAACTAAATTTGAGTCAGATGATCCATGAACATAGGGCAGCTTCACATATCAAATTTGAACATAGGACAGAAAAGCTGAATATTTCATAATAATAAGGTAAGCAAATAAATTCCACACTTGCCATGGAAATGCTGACACTCAAACTAACAGCGGCACCTGATCACACTCTAGTCATGTAATGTAATCCTTTAGACCTTAATTCTGCAATGAAACTCCCTCTGAATGGTAGCCCAATCATACCTCCTTAAGTATTTCTGGATTACTTCTTTGGCACTGGGACTTCTGTCTTTCTCCTGGGTTATAAAGCAGGAAGCAGAGTGTTTTCACACCACAAGCAGCAGCACACAATGTTTTTGTCACATCCAAGTATAATTATGGGCAGGACACTGTCCATACACTACTCTAGTAGAAATCTTTCATAGAAAATAACTAAATCTTGAAATTAGCAGTAGCTTCTCCAGACCACTACTTCCTCTGTAGCTGCAGACAAGGGGTGGGGAGCTGGGCAGGCTGAGGCACCTGATCTGCCAAGATGCTCAGTGTGAGACAGCGTTCCCTCAACTCCAGCAAACACGGCTGCAGCTACAGATACTCAATACATCACATAAGCACGTCCATAAACTCTGGCAGCTTTGCACATTACTTACCTGAATATGAAAGACACCTAAGTGAAATGAGGCAAGATAATTAAGAATGTGCACGTTCTAGCACAGACCAAGGGCCACCCCTTGTCACATCCCAAAGGCCATGTCTTATTGCACCCTGCTTTTAACCTGAAATCCACTATACAGATCAATAGTATATTGCCATAAAAAACATGCTATGAGGGTTTTGGTTTAGATTGGTTTTCTTTGGTTTTTTTGTTTTTGTTTTTTTTTTTTCATTTTATATAACCATAACACTTGAAAGGAGAAAAAGAATCCTAAAAAATGAAAACAAAGTCCTCTGGAGACATAAGATGAGGATGGAGACAGTATTCGACAGCAGCAAAACCTATTTTGCTACCCATCCTTAGAGTCCTCTCCCAATATGTACAGCCAGTAAGCAGTAAACATTCTGGCCATGACAAGAAAACATTTCAGAAAGGCTCTCTATATTTCTAGAGGACATGAATTGAATTTTTAATAAAACGTTAAGTCTCAAAGCAATTCAAAAGATTGCATTTTGAAAAGAGAATCATATCTAAGCAAAAGAAAGTCTATAGAACTGTTACTCAAATAGCTAACGGAAAGCTTGAAATGTGACATGGAAAAAAGACTGCCAAGTATCCTGACATTGCTGTCATTTGCAAGTCAGTACTTCAAGAGCAATGAATGAGATGTAAATATTTACCCTAGGTAGCTAGACCAAAGAATGCAAACAGATTTCACAGATATAATGCAATTTGTCAATATCTTTAGTGCTGGAAATGGAAATGTTAACTCTGCCAGGCCCACTGATCCTGAATCCTGAATGATGAATACAATCAATTACATTTTTTTTACCTGTCAGTCATTCACATCATTGCCTTTCTTGCAGCTGACTGCTCCTTGTCTTCCAATTCTTGTTTCAAGGAACTGAACAACATTTTTATATCCACTTTTCATTCAATCTTTTTAACAGATTCCCTACTGCCATCTCAAGTTAACACTGCTTGTTTCAGAACTTGTCTGTTTTCTTCCCACGTTTTCTCAGTGTTGCCTGTGTCCATGGTCTCCCACCTCAGAAAGGTGGCCCTTCTGGTCTCTGAAGTGTCATCCTAAATATCACCCTTCCTCAAGCTCCACAAGTTTTAACCACCTCCTAACAATCTGATCCAAAGTTCACTGGTCAGAAGGAGCCATTAACTTCAATGGGCTGTGAATCAGGACCAGATTGCAGCAGGTGGCTCTGGACTGAAATCTAGCTAAAGAAAAATAACAAAAGAAACTGTATGGGTACCCTTGTTGCTAATTACAGACTGCTACTTGAACACAATCATGGCAATACTATATCCTAGGTTAATACCAGTTGTTACTATTTCCAATATGTTTTCTCCAGTCCTTATGCAAAGGACTAGGGCCTTACATTGTTGCACCTTTTTTTTGTACAAATTCAGAGTGATGCCAAGGTCTCTGAAAGAGTTTTTATAAATAAACATACACTAGTTCCTGTAATTTCTTTTATATACTACAAAATACCATTCTACATCTAGCTGGGTAAGACAAGGAAAATCGTCATGTTTCTGAACCAGGTTAGTAAATCATTGCAAAAAAATTCAGTGTTAAAATGGGGTTTAGATTGAAAGAGTATTCAGAAAGCACAGTGAAAAGTTTAAATCTAGCATGTTTTAAATTCTCACTAGTGAGGGCAAAAATTAAAATTCTGTTCTTCCAAGGAACCTCTGTCTAATGCCGTTATTAATCAACAGCAATTTGAAGAAAAAGCATTCCAGAAATCAAAAATAACATTATGACTCTATTCTTCTCGCCTTCATTCATATTCTTATACTTATTCCCTCTTTCTTTAATTCTCCGTGCCTCTTGCAACCTCAGGTCTCTAATGCATATTTTTTTATAAGGAAAACAATCAAATTAAGTAAATTGCTTTGCTTACCTTTCCTTCTCCTATCGGTTTCTAATGTTTTACAGCCAATGCCTTTCTGCAATCCCACAGTGCTACCACCAAGTGATACAGGGAAATCATTTCTAACAGACAATTTAGGCAACCTAATGTGTAACAATAAGATACACAAACACCAGGTAGAAGATTCTGTTCATGTTATGGGAAAAGTTATCATCATCATCAGACAGCCACTATTGCTTATATAAAGCTAAAATATTGCACATTTATTAAAAAGTATACTGTGGTTTGAGGCTATTTCAACAGTAATTTGACAGTAATTACAATTCACATTTTTACCCTATATTGTACTAAACAAGGTACTTTAGGGAAAGTAATAAAAGTAACACTGCCTGCTACCACATAATTTTGCCACATGTATTAGCAAGGACAAAGCCAATTAGATGACCTTCACTGAAGAGGTGCAGTTTTGGGGGTACAGGTTTTTGTTTTTTTCTTAAAGATATTTATGCTAACACTTTTATTATAATGAAGTGTACTCCACCCTCACAGCTTCAGCTATAGTAGCAAATGCTTTGTAGAAATGAAATTACTGTTGCAACAAGGTTGCTTATGACATTGTTTAATATATAAAAAAAAAGAGTTGGAATGTAGTACATTGACAGGAGGTGGAGTGTATCGTACATATACAAAAGAGGGCTACTACTTCTGTCATCTGACATTGATGTGGGAAGAGAGAACAAAACCAAACACATTTTCTTTCCAGCACTGAAACATGCAAAGACAAAATTACAAGTTGTATGCAGCTCAGAATAATAAAGAAATGCCCCGGTGTACTCGTTTAGATTTTTTAAAAAATATATTTAATTCTCTGATCTTTCACTTCAGAACTTAGAATTAAGCAATGAGTGAACAGGATCTGAAATATAGACAAGGCATTGCTCACATCACATTAAAAGGCATCTTTTAAATGCTGCTGTGGATTTCTAAACTTACACTGAATAGAATTTTTAGTCGCTGTGAATTTGAAATGAAAGATGAACTTGGTCACATTACACCTATTTCTTTAAGTGGAATTGTAAAAATGCAATAAATTGCTGTTCCAAAGAGGCAACACGCAGAACTCAGAATTGTTTCTTGCAGGATTCTGTCGACCTGTGTATGAAGAGATATCGAAGCAGTGGCACAAAATCCACAGGTCAAGCATGAAATCCTAGTGGCTGGATCTCTGAGTAGTCTGTTCACCAAAATACACTACTTCCTTTCAACCACTGAATTTAGTTTTAGGAAAACAGCTGCTCACCAACTTGTTTTTTTCCAAAAAAAAAAAAAAAAAAAAAGGCAGGGAGGGTGGGAGGAGGGACAAGATGGAAAGAGCCTAGGCATTATGATGACATTTAGCAGAGAGCTGCGAACAGAAAGCAAAGGCAAATATTTTAAATGTGATAGAGTTCAACTAGAAATGTGAAAGTAGTTTTCCTTAGTAAACAGCTTGCCAGAGTTGGTTGAGACAAAATTTGGGTTGCAGCTACAGGCTGAAGCAGCAGTGTGGAGAAACAAAAACAGGTATTTATCCTCCACCCCAACACCCCCTTTCTCTCCCAGTTAACAAAGTATGACTGATGCTTTTGGTTGGCCGCAAGGCAAATATTAGCTAGAAACTCATTTAGCTACATCCACATCCACAGTCCCAGATGCTTAAAACTTATCATGGATTAAAGCCATGAAATAAAAATTTAAAAAGAAATTTCAATTTGAAATTTTATTGGCATGTTGCTAGAATGGTCAACATCGATTGACAGGAGAGACTTTGTCCACATACTCTGAGAACAGCCTTCCTGCACCTCCCCCCTCTTTTCTTCCTCTCTCTCGCTCTTTCAGCATTAATGCTATTAAAAGCCAAACAAAATACTGGCTATGGGTGTAAAGAATGCTGGTTTTTTTTGGAATGTTGCCATGGATCCTGCTTCCAGTCGCGTCCCACGGAAGGAGGGCACAGCCTCTTGACTCTATGGCAGGCTGGTCTCCCCGGGCAGGGCAGAAGGAAGATAGCCACGTACTCCTGCTCCTCCCTATTCTTTCCCATCCACTATAGCCAGGTCTTTGATCACCCTCAGTTTGCCACTGGCATCGATCCTGCGCTTCTCGCGTATTAGATCCTCCAGGCTGTGGAACCTCACCGTATGCACCTTGTTCTCTGCCAAGTGGATCTTGAGATAGTACTGCTGCTGGTGCTGGGTGCCAGCAGCCGCCTGCAGCTCCCCCCCGGCTTTGAACTCCCTTTTCCCGAAGCGGCACCAGGCGGCGAAGCTCTCGGAGTTAGTCCAGCAGATCTCGTCGCTTTTTAAGCCCAGGTGCCCGCAGGCGTTCTGCACCACCAGCTCCGCCACCAGCGGGCGGAAGCGGTACCAGCTATTCACCACCCGGCCCACGTTGCCCGCGGCCGCCTCGTACAAGCTGTCCTGGCGGATCTGCCCCTGGTGCAGGTGGATGATCTGCCCGCCGCCCACGTACACGGCCCAGTGCGGCGGCGGGTGCTCCGACGGCCCCAGGTAGAGCAGCTCCAGCAGGTCCCCCGGCTTGCAGAGGGCGGGCAGGGCTGACACCGAGTAGACGCTGAGGTCCCCAGCCTGGGGGCCGCTGCTGACCTTGGAGAAGATGCATTCCTGGCCGCGGAAAGCGGAGAACTGGGTCTCGTTCAGCACCAGCTGGTGATGGAGGTGGTGGGTGGGCGTCTCCTGCCCAGGGCTGCCGGAGCCCTTCACGCCGTACTTGTCTGGCTGGCCTCGCTCGTCCAGGTCTTCCTCCTCATCCGAAAAGAAGTAAGCCACCCCGACGCGCAGCTCGTCCTTCTCGATCCCCGAGGGGTCCCCGGTCGGCAGCTCGCTGTAATTCAGGTGGGTGATGCGATCCAGTTGATTTCCCATCAATGACAGGGCGAGGCGAGGGCAGGAATCGCCGGATCTAAAGGAGGGTGGAGTGGGCAGAGACAGAGAAGAACAAGAAATGGGAAGGAGAGTACACACAGAGGGAAGGAAGGAATGAATGAAAAAAAAAAAAAAATCAAGGCACATACAAAAGATTTCAGCGATTCTGCCTAAGCCCCCATCCCTCCCCTTCGTGCAAGGGAGAAACTCCCAGTGCGGACCCTTCCCCCTACCCCCGGGGAGCGGGGCAGGGCAGAGCCCCGACTCAGGAGCGCCGGCTCCCAGAGCCACGAGAGGAGCCTCCCCGCCGCCCGCCGGCTCCGTGCGGGGAGCGGAGCTGCACCGGGAGTCTCCGCTCCGCGAGGGGAGAGGGCTCCGGGAGCTCGGGGAGGCTCCGGCCGGGGGGTCCCGAGCCCTCCCTCCGCCGGTGCGCAGCCGAACCGCGCCGGGCAGCGCTGTGAGCGGAGAGGCGGCTGCAGGAGCACACGGCACCGGAGCTGCCAGCCCTGCCCGCCCGGTGCCGGCCGCCCTGCCGGGACCCCGCAAGGCACAGGCAAAGAGCAGGCGATCGGCACCCCCCGCCCGAGGGGTCCCTCCCGTCCCCTTCCGTACCCGTGGTCGCCCAGCGCCAGAACCCCCCCAAACTCCTTTAAAGTCGTCCTGTCCCCATGGGCACCGCAGAGGAAGCGCGACCCGGGCCCGCCGCTACAGCCGCCCGCCCGCTCTGCCCGCGCCGCTCTGGGCTGCCCGGCCCCTCCGGCGGGCCTAAGTACCGGCGGCGCCGCTGCCGAGCCCGCCCCGGCCGCGCTCATTGG
>JAWWMU010000153.1:99780721-99816324 GCA_035048155.1 Cinnycerthia olivascens | reverse complement strand
CTCTTCCGATCTCGGGGCTGAACCGCGGCTCTGCCCGCCCGGGCCCCGCCGCCACCGCGGACACGCCGGGGCCCGAACCCCGGGCTGCTCCGGCCGGTCCCGACCGACCGCGACCGACCCCGACCGGGGCTGCGTCAGGCGGGGCGTCCCGCGGAATGGGGTTGGAGGGTTGGAGATCGTGCCCACCGCGTCCAAGCCACCCCTGCCCGGACAGAAGTAAAAAGGAAGAAATAAAAGCAAATTAAAAAAAAAAAGAAGTTAAAATAAAAAAAAGGGGGGGGGGGAAGTAATTCCTGTCAAACTAACGCACGTGGCCAAGAGTTGCTCTGTCCCTCGAGGCTGGAAGGGGGTGCCCCTCTCCTCACTTCAGCAACTTCAGGTTGCACCTGTGCGGTCTGGGCTGATATCCTGGGCTTCCTTTTGCTGACGAGAGACAGGCATTTCCAGAGGGCTGTTCCTCTCTCCTGCTGCACCTCCTATCTTAGGACGGCATGAGATGCCTTAAGGAGGTGCCTGTCTCTCGCCGTCGCCTAGAGGTGAAGTTGGAATGTTTGATGGTTGGCAGTAGGTGAGATGACTCTGTCTTTCCACATCTGGGCAAAGTAGCAGTTGTGGGTTGTCCCCAGTTGTGACTAGACGTACTTTGGCTTGCCTTAAGCAAAAAAGAAATGAGACTATCAGGCAGTAGCAGTCCATTCCTTCTGAAAATGCATGAAATCTAAAAATCTGTCATCTATAGTGGCTACTAACAATACACACTTTTACATCTAATTTTGCACATTATGGAAATAGAACTCAGAAATGGTTTGTTCATTTGACCACTCTTCCCCCATGAGGCTGTATCAATGATGGGATTGTGACCTGCTTCTTCTGTGTTCTTAGTCTTGCTATATAGTCGTGTGAGTTTCTGAGAAGTGAGAATTTAAATATTTAAGACACTTCATGAAAAAAATCTAATGACATTCTTTGGTTCAGATGTGAATCATATTAGAGTACCACTTTTAGCTGGAAGTAAATCTCCTCATTTCTTTGCAGTGAAAATAGTTTTGTCATCTAGCCATAAGTATTTTTGCTTTCAGTGTTTATGGATAATATCTCTCGTTGCTGCTGTCTTTTTCCCAGTCTTCAGGTTTAGTTAACTGAGAACAATATTGCCATCACTTTATTCTCTTTATAGAGAGACATACATCCATAAATAAAAATAGTGAATTTCAGATATTCAGGTTTCAAGCTGTATACCTATGTTCATATGGATCAAATGATGAGTTTCTTAGATAAATGTGTGTACTTTTCTTTTTCCATTCAAATATTGATATACCTGTCTTTCTAGAATGGCATCTTCTTGTTCTATTTTTTTTTTATCATATGCAAAGGCATCACATCATAAACTGAGGAGAAAAAAAAAGGGTGTTTAGTGAAATTCGAAGACTGACATCAGTTACTTTTTCACTGTGGCAGTTATACCAATCTGTTGATGGTTACAGCCTTCCCATGTCTCATAAACTCAGGTTATAGCCTGAGACTCACAGGAATTAAGCTGATTTGCCGCAGTTTAGTATACAACATTCATGGTCTGTAGAATCAAAAAGAAAATGTGAAAAATAATTAAAAAATAAAGATTGTTTTCTAATACAGGCATTTCAAAGTTTCAGAGGACTGAACATAACAGACGGATGTTATCTCTAGAATTGTGTAAATATTTTTCTAATGATTGTCAGAAATTATATGTTCTTTTACAGCATGACCTTCACCAACTGCAACATTTTAAATTAAATTACGAGGGCACTAGTAGGTTTAGAGCTAGGGCTGTAAAACAATGTTTAAATATTTTGATTTTTTCTTTAATAACGATTAATGTACTTCATTGTTAAAGCTAGTCCAAGTTGAAAGCCATTTTTCATAGACCTTCATCAACAGTTTCTGTTTTCTAAACACTTTACATTTTTCCCGTTTAAAGTCTGCATCTTTTTAGGTTGCACTCGCACAGTTCACACTTCCCACGTTTGCCAATCATCAAGGCTATGTGGAGTAATTTTTAGATAGTTCTAAACAAACAAAACATTATTTCATCCTTTCCATGCAAAACAGGGGAGAACAGACTGCTTCAGCAAACTGCAGGTGCAGAAGGATGGAGTCTGGCTATAGGAAAGGCTCTACCCTTCGAACTAGGAGTATCTCCTGCCAAATTTTAACTATTTTTTGGGCGATCCCCTGTGGTTTTGCAAGTCTGCTCAATGAGAGTATTCTGTCTCTTGTTGAAGCACTCACAATCCCTTACGATTCACCTCTCTTCATGACCTCTATTCAACATACTTCCAACACCCATTTCCTTGTTTCATTTCAGTTCCCTTCTCTGTACACGGTTTCATCAGTGCTTTGTGCTCTACCACCATCCCTCAGGAGGAAATTTTCCCTCGGTTTCTCTTCAATCACAGTTTCGTGATAGTGTCAAGAAGTTGCCATGAAAAAAGAAAACACCTACAAAAAACTCCCATCAACCAATGAACGAACAAAGCCCAAACTTTTATATAAATGTGATAAAAAGACACTGCTGGAGATACCTGTTTTGTCTGAGCTAATTTGATTAATGAACGTATTATCTGCTTTAGATGTTTAACTTCTGGGTGTTTCCTTAGCAAGGCAGTGAGTGCAGGCTTGGCTGCTCTTAGATGATGGTACTGGCAGTGCAGCATCACTCTGTTCACCCTTCCATTGACCAGTTTCAGCCTCATTAACTGGGGTCATAATCTCTCTTTGCACCTGGACATGGGAATTAACAATATTCCTAATGTGTTTTTACTGATCCTAACAATTTTTTTTCTGCATTCTGAACATAGGAAAGAAATCCACTAACATCATCATCTCTGGCTCTGTCCTGGTCTACTCTGAGAGAGTGAATTTATATTTCTCCATTGCTATTTTTTTCTTTTTATGCCTGTTTCGATACTTGGCATTTTGTAACTGTTGCATTTATATTTAATTTAATACAGTGAAAACTCTTAAAATATGTGGCAAAATAGATAATCAGTAGCTTATTTTTTAAACCTTATTTTTTTAAATGTTCTTTTCATCCTGCCTTGAGTTGAGCTTTGGAGCCTTGGACCCCTGTTGCTAAAAGTGGTGCTGAAACTGCCATTGATTT
This sequence comes from Cinnycerthia olivascens, assembly GCA_035048155.1. Classification (NCBI taxonomy): domain Eukaryota; kingdom Metazoa; phylum Chordata; class Aves; order Passeriformes; family Certhiidae; genus Cinnycerthia; species Cinnycerthia olivascens. The sequence continues at coordinate 99,813,182 of JAWWMU010000153.1, read as the reverse complement.
TAATGAGTGGAGAACATTTGTGCAGAAAAACTTAGGAACACATGTTTCAAAAAACAACCAGAGATAAAAAAATTGATGATAAGGGTGGAAACTTTCCTATCTGTTATGAACTTTAGATTGTAGAAATCTGTCCATTACAACCCTGTTAACATTGAATCTCAGAGGCCCAGAAACTTTTATCTATTTCAGGCACACTACACTTGGTAGAAACTAAATAGAGTTTCTACGTCTAACTAGTCTGGGAGAGTCCTGAGGTTTTGGATAGGCTGAGGGAGCTGGGCCAATTCAGCCTCGAGATTACTGTGGGAGACCTCATCGGTGTCTATCAATATCTGAAGGGAGGATGTCTAGAGGGTGGAGCAGTCTCTGCTTGGTGGTGCAAGAGGCAAGGGCAGAAACTGATGCACAAGAAGTTCCACCTGAACATGAGGAAGAACTTCTTTTTTGTGCAGGTGGGCAGACACTGGAACAGATTGCCCAGAGAGGCTGTGGAGTCTCCCTCACTGGAGATATTCAAGAACTGACTGGACACAATCCTGTGCTCTGGGATGACCCTGTCTGAGCAGGGAGGTTGGACCAGATGACACGCTATGGTCCTTTCCAGATTTTGGCCCTTCAGCCTTGGACAGCTTTTGCTGTTTCTGTCCAGTGATGGTGAAATATAAAATATGAAAACTCAAGAAGATAATTGTGGTCACAGTTTTCCCTCTTTTCTGCTCTTCTGCTGGCTTCTGGTGACTTCATGATTCTTGCATTCACAGGGTCACTGTGAAAAGTAAAATTGTCCAGGACCTGTTGTTTGGCCCTAGGGTATGATATAACCACATAATTGTCCGTTTGAATGTTCTAAACTCCAAAACCAAATTACTGCCTCCAAACTACCTCTTAGGAATTATTCCTAATCCATTTTAATCCCTAAAATGTATGAAGAATAGTTTCTGACTCGTGCCAAAGCTTTTCAAAAGGCCATGCTACTAATTAATTGTATTAATTGCATACATCACTGATCCTTGGGCTGGGCCTGTGTAGCCCACTACTTATACTCTACCTAGCTCCTTTTTATCAAATAACACTTGTAAGGACTCCAGACTTAATTTCTAATCAAGTAATACAACCAAAAAGATATTGTAGTAGGAAAGATTTTGAGGAGGAATGGGAAGAAATACCTTCATTTAAAAATGTTTATCTTTGGAAGGCTCTTATGCAGACAAAATCCCAAATTGGGCAGTCACTTTTTAAGTTCTCAGGGGGCAGCAGGTCAGGGAGAAGAGCAGGAGTGCTGGGCTGGGGCTGGTTGGGGCCAAGCCAAGAGAGGCCTTGGCAAAGCCATCCCAACTCAGCAGCCTGGTCCAAGCATGGGCCAGAGCTCTGATGCAGCTCCCAAGTCAGGGCCTGAAGACCCATCCTAGCTCCACAAAACTCTTCCTCGCTAGCTTTGCTTTTCTCCTGGACATTTTATCCAAGGTTCATCTTATCAGACCTGATCTTGGGCAGAAATAGCAAACCCTGAAGAAGTGACGGAAGAGTTTTTAGATCTTCACTCAGATCCCTGACAGTAGCATCATATTCATTCATCGAAGTATGAAAGAAAAATAGCTGAGGGACTAGATTTTCATTTAGATGTCTGTGTCTGTACACTAAATGGAAACTGAACTGAATGCATAGGCTTTTTTTTTCAGGGGGGAGGGGGAGGATATTATAGCTTAAATTACTACTGTAAGCAAAGAAGCCTTCCCCATGATTACAACAATATCCTTTATGCACTTTTGAAGAACTGGATGTTGATGACCATGAAGTTAGATCAATTAATAGTGAATTTTATTTCTTGATCCTTCTGTTTTCTGGATTATGTCTTTCTCAAAGTTATTTTGAGTGTTTCAGAATGTCACCATTTTCATATAGAGACAGAAGAAACTAAACAATAAAATCAACAGCAACATCAAAACCATCAAAACCGTCTAAGCAGATGTGACCACAGTCAAATAAGGAGAATTTGCTTATTCATTGTAGAATATTACACTTATGCAAGCTTTTTTTTTTTTTTTGGTTTGGAAATGTAGTCTAAAAGTTCATACTATTTACATAAATTTTATTTTTTGTCTAATTAAAAAATAATATAAAATGTTGTCTAGCCTTGTGGTGAACCTAACCAAATAATTGTGGCCACATAAGCAGCATCTATGTGTTTGAAAGATCTTGGTAAAAGTAAGCTTGATCTTAAATTTGCTAGTTTAATCATATATAGCTCCAGGTAGATTCAGTATAAGAGAATTTTTATTCTCTTCTTTTTATGTTATTTTTTTGAGTTTTTTTGGTTGATTAGTTTTTTGTTTGTTTGTTTTTCAGTAAAGACACAGTTTTATATTGTGTTTAATAATGAGTATGAGGATTACAGTTGATAGCAAACTTCCACCCCAACTACCTACTCCCTCAACTTCTTTCATAGCTTATTCTGTAATCATGTAGTTACAGGGTGAGCTTCAATGCACAGCATTGCTATAACAAGATGTTGAATATCTTCCAGAAGAAAAATATCTTTTTTAAAGGTGTTGGCACTCCAGAGCTGGTGCTCTGAAACTGAAACAGTCATGAATATTGGTCCCTTCTGAATATAGGATTTTGATATGGCTTTAATAAAGGTGGTTACATTGTTCCTTCTGTAAAAGGAGGATAATAATGGCAGTCTACTAGGAAAATTTCCACAATCTCCTCTAGCACTTGCTAGAAATAAATCTAAAATAAAAATGACATTGTAATATTTGTACAGGGAAAAAATATCTCCAGAAAGTAATGCAACCTCAAAAAATAAATTGTCAGAAAAAAAAATTTCAGAAGTGTTTGTAATTGTCTTCCAATGCAATCTTGTTAAGTGGACTACTATCACATGGCAGATCAACTCTTTGATGTCTTTCTTCAATTAACATTTTGCCAATGCAGACAGGGCTTTCCTAAATCAGTTTTAAAGATTGGAAACCTTTTCTGAAATACCAGACCATAAGGAATAAAGTAGTGGTTCTTCACAAAAATTGCAGTTTCATTGTATGACTCTCCACTGATGATGATGTGTTGACTTTGTCCCTAAATGACTTTACAAGAAGTAGATAACAAATATAATAAATATATTTACAAGTGCACACTGGTTACTTAATTAGGATTATCTTATTATTAGCTCTTCCCTAAACTACTGAAAAAGAGAAAGCAGATTGTTTTCTTAAATATATGACATGACATTTTCTTGCATTTCCCCTTTAAAACTAGAGAGACTGTCAACTATACTTTCTTTTTTTTGCTTTTTTTTTATTGGAAAACTGTACGTAACCTCATATCTGTCTGCTTCTATTATAACAGGGTTATTTGCTTGGCTTTTTCCACTTTCATATGGGCTTTGGGATCCTTTATTAAGTCATTGTTCTGTAACTGCATTCTATTATAATTTCGCTCATTTTTAATAATATGTATGATATTTCTGCTGCCCTGAAGTACTCCCATGAAAATTAAATGTTGAAGTAAAATGAGTGTCCAATGCTTCTTTCTATTAGGCTAGTTAATATTTTAAAAAATGTATTTTATCTGTGAGTCTTTCAATACCTGAACTTGAAAATGACTTTCTAAATATTATAAGCACTAACAAATACCCCTTGACTGAATAGCAAAACAGAAATTCAATTTGTGTGACACTTGCTATTCATAAACAGTTCAAGCTTCACTCTCATGGTTTATGCTGTTAGCTGAACCCTTTTGACTGAGTTACAGGACTAGATTCAGTAAGGGAATCATTCCATGCTATATACGAAAACCTTTTGATGGGAGCTTCTATTTTTCTTTTTCAATTACAGAGCCCAGTCCTGGAAACCTAAATCATTCAAAATGCATATCAATTTTAGGGCCAGACCAGCATCATCCTGCCTACAATAAAAAAAGGCTGTCAGAGACACATGCACTCAGTTTTCTTTTAATCCAGTGAGATTTCTGTCTGCATTCAAAGACCACAGCCATAGATGCTTAGAAATGCCAAATGCCTACAATTAAAATTCATTCAATTTGCTAAGGTATATAGGTATTGAATAAAGTCCTTGAGATTGCATTGTGATGCCATTAAAAGTAAGTTTCTGCTCAACAAAAATTGAGTAGCCCAAATTTGCAAATTCAATACTATTTCCAGTAGTGATTTCCAAGCCACATTTTCCCAGCCTCTAAAAAATCTTGGGTCCATTGGATCGTGTCTATTCGTGTATATAATTCTTTCACCTAAAAGTCTGCCTTAGCTAATTGGCTCACAGGTTAACCCTGTTATCTTCATACTCTTTTATTTGCTGATTGTGTCCATACAAAACCATTGTTTACAGGAGGATTTTTTAGAGTTGTAGCATACTAAACTGTAACCAACTGCTTTATGTATAATGCATAAATGATTGTAGACTACAGCTCATTTTACTTAGCTGTGTTGTTCCTTCAATAATAATGGAAGAAAAAAGTCATGCAAAATTTATGTTCATCCCTAAGTTTAGAAGATGCAGCATGATTTGAATATACTCTGGACAAGTTGCATGAGGCATGACAATAGTACCTTAACTTCGTCCTACCCTCTTTAAAAAAAAAAAAAAAGCAGAAATTAAGTTGAGAAAAAATCTGAATAAAATAAAAGAAAAATAATCTGACTTGAGAGAAGATTGATTTTGTAGCTGTTTGCTTTACTCTTAGCTGTGGTAAAAAGTCTTTTAGTGACCCTGGTCATATCACTGAGACTAGGCTGGTACTATCAATTATTATTTAAAGAACTAGAAGCATTTTTCTGCTTAAAATATGGGCATATTACTCATCTTAGGTGTCAGAATTCTGAGTTTAGCTCCGTATGTAGCCACAGTGGTTTAAAACTGTCGTTCAGTTTAAGTGTGTACCTATAAGTTGACACATTACAGGCTATTCTCCACTTACCATGTTGTAACTTTGCCCTTCTTGAGAAAATTATTCAAAGAAACATGAACAAAACTTCTAGCTAAGAGATTAGAGTAATCACATGAAGGCAAAGGAACCTGGATTCCTGTTTCTTTTCCCATAGTTCAAAGACTATTTAATGGAAATAGCCTTAAGATGAGAATGTTCATCCAAAAATAGATGCTTCATTCTTTCCAGTGAAACAGAAAAAAGAACTATATCCTACTTTCCTGGTGTCATGGTTTTGGATTTTACTGCTGATTATGGAATGGGTGGTCAAGTTCATCACAGTTTGTGGCAGGCATGTTTTAAAACCTCAAGATTTTGTGTTGTACTGGGGCCTGTGGTGGATGGTTGTTTCAGAACACAGCACAGAGGATCTCCAGGGATTGAGCAGGAGTTCACAGCAAACCCCTGTTGATAGATACTGTGTTCCTTACATCCAGGAAACTTCAGACATGCCTCTAATGAGAAGCTCTAACCTCTTGCAAACTCAAATCTACACTCTCTTCTGGGCTTAAGTACCTCCAAGTTTAGGTGGCAGCAGTTACTTTGTTTTTCAGATTACCGTTTCTGCCTAGACATCTCCATTTTCTCCAAATCCTTCTTTAGATGTTTAAATCCATTATTTGCTCTGTCCTGTAATCTCTGTTCTGCTTACCTTCTCCTATGTAAATGAGAATATTCGTGCTTCTTTCACCCCACAGAAGGTATTCTGTGTTGCCTGATAGCCATTATACAGGGCAAGGGCTGTCTCCAGGGGAGACATCTCTCCAGGGGAGGTATAAATGAAATACAACAAACATGGGATACGGGGGTACTGTGAAACCCAAATAAACTTCAGTAATATAACTGCATATTCATTTTTCATTTCACTTTCTTGATCCTTAGACCATCATTGATGTTTTATATGCAGTGCTATAAAATTATATTATTTTGGATGTCATCAAGTTTGGGGGGTAATAATCCACAATGGAGATGAAATTCTGTGTGTGAAAGCGTGGCCCCTGCAGCCTCGGTGCTGTGTTTGCAGAGTATGAGAGGATTGCTAATCATAAAAGGCCTTTGAAGACTTTGATCCCTGGGATAAGCTTGTAGAGATTGTTGTTCTGTGGCCATTTCATGGGGGGATAATCACCTGAGGCTGAGATAGTAACCCATGTCCAGAATATGGTGAAATTCACGATTATACAGCCCTGATTTGGCCAAGTGAGCCTTTTAGCTCAGTTAAAAATCAAAAGAAAGACATCTTATAAGTTTTTAAGTTTTCAAAACTTTAACAGACATTAAAATCACCCCACAAAAAAAAAAAATTAACCTATTAAAGTGTAATTTTCTATTAAATCAATGTTTTTGACCTGAAGAACAGTATTTTTTAAAATATGCACTTTTTTTTATTGGAAAAAGGAGATAATTATATATGAAGCACAAGTAAGTGGAAAATGAAATATTCTTTTCAAAGATGAGAGTTTTTTTCTCATTAATTATAATGACTAAATACTAATGTCAAAACAAAATATTTAGAATCTGCAAAAATGCTCAATATTTTTGAACTGGAAAGTTTTGCTGAATTTGAACTTGAAAAATGTTTTTTATAAGTGACTAATATATTTTTTGTTACACAGATTATTTGCCAAAAGAAAAAAAAAAAGTAGTTGTTTTAAATATAACTTCCTGACAGCAACTTGTGAGCTGAGTTTATTACTGGAGTCATACATAGTCTTGGACACATGAATACTTTTCCAGACTGGAAACTGATAATTCCTTGCAACCCCAGAGATACCTGTACAGGGAAACTGGGCTTTGATAACCTACCCACACCAAATATGATTAAGCCTTATTATGTTTCTAGTTGAGGATTAGAGATAAATGAAGTTAATAAAGAGGAGTTTGAAAATATCCAAATGTAATAAGTTAAACTGAAAATGGTGTAAATAACGTATGTTCATCTCAGCTTTAACTGGGCTCATGATTATTAGTGCATAGTTTATTTGACACATTATTTCTTTCCTGTCTTTTTTATCCCCTTCTGTTCACAAATAGCTTTTGAGAAAATAACTGTTTTATCAAATGTATAAATTGAGCAAAATTGTTTTGTTGAATAATTTTCATTTACAGAAATTGCGTCTTGTTTTCATATTCACTTTCTGGATTATTACTTGAGCTCCTGAGCAAAGGCTTGAAAAAGTACTTATAGTATGGAAATGTTTCTGGCACATAATTCAAACTCCTAAGTCCTCATTGTAAATGAAATAATGGGAATTTTCATGGTATTAGGATAAAATCCCATCAGTAAAAGATAGCTGGAAGATACCAATTCACAACCAAAGGAGATACAAAACACTATATTTTTTAAACAAAAATTTTTAAATGTTCAGAAAAAAAAATTGAGAGAGTAATAAAATCTAGTGCTCAACATATTTTATGGAAAAGGCAAATAAATTCACTGGTTTCCATACAGACAAATGAAAAATAAAAAGAAGCACTTAAGTATATTCATTATCTAAGCTGCACCATTCCTTAGCAATATCTCTGTATTGGTTGATCATGAACAGTGTTTTGAAGGTCTTTAGAGTTCCAGAGTTCATAGTCTCCCAGAAAATCTATTTCAGCACTTTATGATTCTTACAATATTATTACTGCTTTCTAATATTCTAATCCTAATTTCGAACATTGTTGCTGTCTAAACACATCATTTGTTGTTCTGTCTCTTAGGTCATGGAAAAGAATTTATTCCTTCTCTTCTACTTGCAACCTTTTATATATTTAAAAAATTTCTGCTTTTCAGTCTTTTTTTTTTTTTTTTCCTAGGTTAAACAATCATAATTCATTCATGTTTTTCTTTCTCTCCAGTTGCATTTTCTAGAATCCCAGTTGTTCATATTATTCCACTGAGCTCTCTTCAATTTTAAATCTTTCACAAACTGTGGTGTTCAAAATTGGAAAAAGAAACCCAGCTGAGGCTTGGAGAGAGGGGAGTAGAACAGAAGAATTGTTTATAGGCTGTCTGACTATTTCTGACTTTTATTATGGTCTATGCCTTTTTGCTTCAGAGTGACACTGTTGATTCACATTTAGATTGTCACCCAAGTACACCTTTTTCTGTGAAACTGTTGTATTATCAGGTAATTTCCCACATTCCTGTTTCTGATCTTAAAATTTTGAAATCTGTGAATTTTGTGAATTGCTACAACTTATTCCCCTGGTGATTATATTCAGAAATCCGTTTATCTTAGCAAAACTCTGTATCAGTAAGTCTCTTCTTGACTGAACGGTCAGTCCTTCTATATAGAGTGAAAGACTCTGAAGAGAAGTTAAACTTTGCAGAGGGAGATGGAATAAGATTTAAGTAATACATTGTCCACTACAGAGGAAAAATTTACTTCCATAGCTGATGTCAAGTAGTTAGAAGTCATTGAATCTTTCTCCAGGTAAAATCCATTTGTGGAAATGGAGGGAAAAATGAGTTTTGAACATAATAAGAGTGGAGTATGGAAATTATTAGTAGGTTTGTTCAGCTGTGCTTTTATTCCTAGACAATTCAGATTTTCTGAATTACACTATTTGGGGAGGTGGGGACTAAGATTTAGCAGAAAGGGGTTTTTTTTCTGTTTTAGACTTATATAGAAGTAGTAGCTGGAAGGGGTATGTGGTTGGCCATGTAATGCACCTCCTGTTCAAAGTGAGGTTAATGTCAGTCCTGGATTGGCATCAGGTGTGGCTTTTTTAAGCTTGTCTTAGAAAGGATGATGATTTCACCACTTTGTAGACTGCTTCAGTGCTGTGTTGTCTGTATAGAGAAAAAGTATTCATAGTGTCCAATTTGAATTTCTCAAGCTGTCACTTGCTATAGCTGCTTCTTATTAAATTATCTATCATTCTAAAATGTTTGGTGAGGTCATGTTTTTAATGGCATTTCTTCAGGAGGTAGGCTGCTTTTGGGCTATGCCTTAGCCTCCCCTTTTCCAGACTAACACTTACATGTTTCTCCATTTATTGTAGGCCATATACTCTAGGCTCCTGAACAGCTTGTTTGCTTTCAGAGGGACTCTCTACTTTCCTGATACTCCTTTTGAGCTGTGGAGCCAAAAACTGGACATGCCATTTCAGGTGCAGCCTTGTCAATGCTGTGTAGTGTGAGTGGCATGTTAAGTACTGGCCTCACTTCTACTACTGTAGCCCAGTATGCACTTTGTCTTATTCATGCTGGTGGTGCACTTCTGCTCATATTCAATTTGATAATTACTGCAACCTCCAGGTTCTTTTGGTCAGGTGCTCTCAGCCAGCTCTGCTTCATGAGGTCATTTCACCCCATGTGCAGAATTTAATCCTCCCTCCTGAGGTTCACAAATCTTCTGTTGACCAAATCTTCACTTTTCTCAAGGTCCCTAAAGCTGAATCTATATCACATGGTGTGCCAAACAATTTTTCAGCAAATTTTCTGAGGGAACATTCTGCTTCATCATCCAGGAGGAAATACTGGACTGCTTTCCAGCCTTAGAGTATTCGTTTCATTACCAATTGTTCCACCTCACGGTGTTGAATTGTAACTCTGTGCTGCAGCCACTTTTTAGCCCAGTTAAAAGACTGTTTATCCCACCACAGTTTCTCAGCCACAAGAATGTGGGGGAACCCATTGCCAAATGCCTCAGTGGAGTAAAAGTTACAGGAACTGTTGCCATTTGCTTTCCCAGTCCATCATTTTGTCATAGAATGCAACCATGTTGGCCAGGTAGGATTTGTCTTTGTAAATCTGTGCTGATCTTGGTTGCCTTCTTGTCTTTTGCATCCTCCATCCCACCAGGGATTGCACGTGGTGTGTCTGTCTGACAGTTCCCAGGACTGTCCTTCTTAGCTTTTTTAAAGGCATGATCTGTTATTGCTGCGTTTTTTTAATAGTTAGAAAACACCTTTTTAATTAAAAAGGCCAATCTTCCACAGGCTTAGGACTATTTTCAGGCTCTGCAGATTGAATAATCTGGTTTTTCTAAATAATCCCTCTGCCTGGGAGCAGAGGACTGGGAGCAGGCTTTTCTGCTAAGGCTGAAAAAAACTCAAAGTATTTCAGTTTTCCTTGTCATTCATTTCCAGATTATCATCCACATCCATCAGCATTCACTCATTTGGTTGCTGAATTTTCTCCATTACTTTTATGAAAAATGATACCCTAAGTTCATAAGCATATTGAATGCTGCACTACTTCTTATATTATTGTTATATATTCTTATATTAGTAATCATGTAGCATCTCCTTACCCGTAGTGGTCTTCTTATCCCCAACAAATGACCCTGTTGTTGTGTTGTTCTATGGGAGAGAACTATTGTCAGTAAGCTTTATGATACTCAGCTCTTCAGAAATAAAATGGGTTGATATTTCATATTGATCGACTACATTTAGTGGATACTTTTTACAATAATGTCTTTGACCTTCTTTTTGCCAGTAGAATATTCATTGACCACACAGGAGATTCTGATTCTTTATCTTCTTTGGTTCCTGGTTAACATCATCTTAGTCCAGCCTTTCCCTCCAAACCATGAGCGAACCACAGCAAATGTTGTGCAGAGTTGTGATGTGCAGGAACCACAAGGGATGAAGTGTGCTCATTCATCCATTTGGGATGACTCCTCCATGGTTGTGATGTGCAGTGCCCTCAGTCTCTCTGGGGCCTAGAACAAGTCTAGTTCTATGCACAGCACTGGGAATGGTGTTAAGTCAAAACAAATTCTAGCAACCTTTTGTCCAGAGTATGCAGAAACAGGGTTATAGTTTTCTAGTCATGTTTTAAACTGGTCAAATTTCTTTTTATTTTCTTTAAAAGATGGTAAAAATTCACCCTGAGTGCAATTGTGATGTCTGGGCTTCAAAGCATGGTTTGTCTTTGTAAAATCAGGTAGCTAACACTTTTTTAATGTTAATTTTCCCCTTATTCAATTCTTCCAAATGGTTGAGTTATTTGATTGAATATTGCCCACCAAAGAAACAGCTTCAGGCAGTCATCTGTCATAGAAAATTTCATCCCAATTCATTAATATTTTGCAAAATTATAAGATATGAACACAAGGATTTGTCATTTGAAGCATCAGGGAGCCTCAATAGTACATTCTGTTACTACCTTCCTGCACAAGTAAGCTACTGGTATGTGATTGGGTATTTATTAAAGCTCTTGAACTATTTATATTTTTTTTTTCATAAATGGATGCAGTAATTTGGCTCAAAGATGCTCTGAATCTGTGTAGTTCTTTGTTACACACCTGGGAACAAAAGATTTGTAATAAAAGTGAAATGGCATTCTGAATTCAGAATGCCCATGCTTTTGTGTTTTTATGTCTCAGCTTTCATGCTATTTTTATGTTGTTTCTTTCATCTTTAATTTTACCAAGAGATTCAAATTAGATGCATTATTAATCCCTGTAACATTGACTTCCCTTCCTCTGCAGAGTGTGAGAGATTTCTAGCTCCAACAGAAATAATAATGTGTGAGATTATTTTCTACATTTAATATGCAAATAAAAAAATAAACAATGTGGATTTTCTAAAATCTCCATGTACTGTAATTTTCTTCCAAAGGTTTCACTGATGCATTAGGACTGAGAGGCATAAGCAATCACCATTGCTTTTAAGCAATGATTTTGGTTGTGTGCTTTAAAACCTGAGAATTCTCAGTATGTAGCATGTTATGACATATATTGCACTTGAAAATAAACAGAAAAGTGAAGTATGGTAACTGGACTTTCTGTAAGGGTTTGACATAGATTAAATGAAACACAATTCTAATATGTTGATAAACTGCAGAAGAAGCAATTAAATGTCTCACTGATGATGGTTAATGGGACCAATTTTAGAATGTGCTTTAAAACATGACTGGTACAGTTACATGCCTGCAACAGAGAGGGAGAGGCAAGGGAAGGAGAGTAAGGGATTGTGAATATCTAATGGAAAGACTGATAACTTTGGAGCTGGGATTTTTTTTGGCTTTTGGGTAAAGGGAAAGCTGATTGCAAATACCCTTCCACTTTGTATTAAAATGTGCATCATATTCTTTTGATTGTTTTATTTATTCCGTAAACAGTATCATGGCTGCACAAACTGGTCAAAGAAAAGGGAGCAGCATGTGTGGTGGAAGTCTGGCCACAGTATATCTGCATAACTACAATAAAAAGGGAACTCACAGGCCTTCTACAGTGTTGATCAAGGCTAGCAAAATCAACTGATAGTCATCAAACTTCCATTCCTGCCAGGGACCAGCAACAGTAATCCTCATAAACAGAAAATTATTATGGAAGGAGTGTTTTGGGCACAACCCAAAAGGTAACATGTTAGCAAAGGGCAATGTTTCAGTGTGAGGTTATGTAGCACCTTTTTAGCAGACTGCTTTTCTTCTATTAGAAACAACAATAATTGCATGGATTAACATTTTCTGAAATGTAAGAGATTTGAAATCTCTCATTTACAACAGTGCTGTAGGTCTTCTCCCACCAGCCTTCCCCAGACAGAGATGTGGTGCTGTTCCTGTGATGCTGCTCCCACATGTAGATGCAAAGGTAATTCAGCTGCCCCTCTGTGAGTCAGCTGAAAGTACTGGGAGGCATGGTGGAGCCCCAGTGAACATCTCCCTTCCTCAGAGTCCAGTTTGGATCTGGAAACCGAACTGACACATCCTTAAAGCACTCTGGCTTTATATAACAGCCTCTCCATGGTTCTGGGTCCATTTTTCTGGTTCTCCACTTTCAGTTCAGGTCTCTCTACTCTTGGTGTTCACAGCTAGGAATGAGAATGGCCCATGTTAGCAGTGCAGTCCTGCTCAGAGTAGTGCATGCCCTAAGGTCTGCCCTCCAAAGAAGACCAGTCACTGGTGCTTCAGAGTACAGCAGAGAACTCTAAAGTGTATTCCATGTTCCAAAAATATCATGTAAAACAGCTGAAGCTGTGCTCTTAGTGAACATATTTCATCTGAAGCCAGAAAAATTGGTGTTTTCTTTTACAATGCTAAGGTATACAGATATTAAAGTGTTCAATATGTTTAATTTGCTCTATACATGTAATATATTGCCAGAGATATTTGACTGTTTTATTTCCAGTAAAAGTTTGATTAGAAACAGGCTAATAGAGGTATAAACTGAGAAGAGAGAATGAATGTTAACTGTTTTCAAATAACATAGTTTAAGCAGCACAGTTAGTTTCAAATAACACAGAGGTAATCGTTGAAGTGTGTAAACTAATTTTTTTTTTCAGTTATCAGTTATTAGAACTCCAGCTTAAATTAAAAAGAAAAATCAGAAGAATTATGCCAATTTATAATAAGGCACTTGTACTGTGACGGGCTAGGAATGAGTTAATTTTTTTCATAGGTGCTCGTATGGCACTCTGTTTTAGATTTGTTACCAAAACAGAACTGAAAATGCACTAATTTTCCAGCAGTGTTTGCACAACTTCAAGGCTCTCTCTGATTTTCAATGTGCCCCACTCCAGAGACTAGACTAGGGGATGCACAATAGGATAGAAAGAGAGAGAACCTCTCCTTGCTGTATAACATCATGCTCAGAAACAAAAGGGAAGAGAGGGGGTTTTAGGGAGGTTAGCAATCTTTTGCTTGGGAAATGGCTGAGCATTGTCCTACCTGTGGGAGGTGGTGAGTGATTGCCTTTGCAGCAGTTGGGTTTTTTTCTCTCTTCTTCCACATGTCCTTCATTTATTAGTCTTATTTTTATTTTTTTTAATCTTGACTCCCAATTTCTATTGCTTTTATTCTTTCCTTTCCTTACTCGCCATCCAGCTGAGAGGTGGGGAAGTGGGCAATCAGCTGTGTGAAGCTTAGCAAACCACCAGGGTTAACCCAGAACAAGGGTGCAGAAAGCCTGTGGCAGACCTTCCTTGTTGTTAACTTGTTTCGTGGACCAGTACTAAATGAGTATAAAATGTCCATGTTCTGCTTTATTTATCCATTACAAGGCAATGGAGATCAGTGCTATTGGTTTCAGTAAAGCTGCTTCTGATTCAAGCTGTTCTACCTGACACGAGATTATTGTTGGTTAAGGCTTCAATTAGGTTTACTCTCGTAGTCCTCTGTGAAAAATATTTCACAACAGAAAACAAATGTAATTGGGTATAATTCATGATTCATGGAACAACACCTGCTGTTCCAAGTTGGGACTGAAAAACACTAGGAGATGTGTTAACAAAATGTGAGACAAATGCTGAAAAGGTGTAAGTGGCAGTAGCACCATTATTTTCCATATGGGTACATGCATTCAGACTTTTTTATGTGTATTTAGACTGGAATTTAGCAGAGTTATTATAAAATTTTTAGTGAGAAATATAAATGTGAGGCAGCTGGAGTGCATTCTGCTCTTCTTGGTTTTGTTTTTGTGGCTGATATTTCTCATACAATAAACAAGCTCTGTTAGAAATATCCTCTTCTTAAAATTTTAATAGTATTTAATCCAAAAATACTTCTTTAAATACCTCTGTTTTACTAATCATAATGGAACGCATTCACTGCAAGAGTCATAAAACAGATGAGGCAGTGAAAATGTTTAGTGAACATTAGAACTAATAATCATAATGATGCTAGAGCAGTTGGAGCACAGCACACAAAGACACAGCAAGATGCTACCATAAGCTCCATGCACTCTATACAAAAGCAGTGGTAATAGAAGATTGTCTAACTGGAATTACAGGCTGCACTGGAATTAGTGTCTACCTCTGGGATTGGTTTGTGTTAGCAGAACCAAAAATGACACAAATGTTCATTTGATCTTCAGAATACTTCCTCTTTTACTGCTTTCCTTGTCTTTCCTGACCTTTTACATTGTTTAGACTGAAGATTTTTGGTTTATCATCACTTCCTAATTTGGTCTTTAGCTTGAGCTTGTGAAAGAAAGAAGGTTCATAATTTCTATCACATTTGGAGGTGTAATACTTAGTAGACCAGCACCGTTAAGCCATATCAGGTCTGAGTAAATCACCCAGAGCTGCAGAGCTGTTGCTGACTCACCTGCCTGTGAGGTGTTAGGTGCTTGTATCAGAGGCACACCTACCTGATAATCTGTCCTCTTTTGACAGGCAACCCAGAAATAAAAACAAATTTAAGTTTCTGAGTTTGTGAGAACTGAAAATTCAAAAAAGTCTAAATGCAACAAACTTGACATGAAAGAAAAAATGTTGTCATTCAAGGCTGTATACATTTAATTCATAGTTGCTCATTTTGGATGAATGATTGTGTGTATATTGCATGCATGACTGTATATATTTATGTGCACATGTCTTAGGAGCCCAGTGGAATTGCCACCAATTTGGGACACATTTTAGCCTGGAATAGCTCCAGAAGAAGAACTTACTAGCTAAGCCTTGCTGGAATTTATGGATAAGAGCAACATCAAGAAAATTAGCAGCAAGACCAGTTATGCTGCAAGAGGGAAGATGGTAAAAAAATTAAATAGACTAAGTCAGAAATTGAATAACTTCATTAAAACATAGAACTACAATGGAAATCTTTGCTGTGAATTAGATATGTTCCCAGTCCCAAGAGGATATCTTCCAAAATCACTGTACCTACCCAGTTGTTCCCCAAATATCTGCATTTACTTTAAGGTCAGACATCTATGCATCTGCTGTGAAGTCTTTCTATACAATGTAGAAATTAATTTTAGATTTGATCATACATAATTAATTAATGGTGACCTATACTTCAGAGGATTATCAATGCTGGTATTGTCATAAATAACTGATAATGTGACAAATAATACAGTATAAACTTAATTAGTGCATAGCACTATATGCCTCAGGAAGAGTGTTTCAAAGACCCTGATTTCTTTAGCCTGACTGATGATTCCTTTTGAGCTTAATAACTGCTCAAAAACTGCGTCCTTGCTAATGTCTTGAATTTATTGAATTATTGTGTAGAGTATTGTAACTACTCTGAAAGAATTATTGGCTATGGGTTAGCCACTTTTTGAATGGGTTTTTGGGGGTTTCCTTTGTCACAATGATAATCTTCCATGACACATGACAAAATTTTTTTGAGAAATGAAATAATCAGTTAAAGTGTTTCATATAATAGCAGTCGAGAGGTTCTAACAATGAGGACAATATAACATGCTCAGAAGGGATCTGTAAATAAATGGAAAGTAAAGGTGAGGCATGCAGGGAAATTCAAATCTAAGTAATAATACAAAATAAAGCAAAATATCAAAGCACACTCAGACAAGTAAAACCTTACTAGAATGTACCTTGTTTTCCAGAGTGCGGTGGTGGTATTTTCTATTTTCTTATCTTCTGGTCTCAGAGGTGACTATATTTCATGCAAGTTTCTGTTCTAATAATTTTAAATATGTAAAGCTATGAGGCTACATTTTGAGTTAAAAGGATCTATCAATTTTTTTTTCTGCTTAGGGCCCTCTTATGTACCTATTGCAATCACAAATAAAATTCCTAAATAGCAAATCTTGGTATAGGATTGGGACTTGGAAAAAGAGTACTAAATAAGGTGGCTTGAATACAATTGAAGAGTTAGTATTTTTAGCAAGTCATCTATAATGGGAAAAGGGACAAAAGCCTCAGTGTAAGAAGAGGAACAAAATTAAGCAGAACAAAACCAATTTATCTTGTGTTTGTTATAAAAGTTTTCCCCCTTCCTTCTTAAAAATACCCCAAAGGGCGAATTTTATATTCTTTACTGTGAATGAGTCTAAAATTGTGTTTGTTTTTGTGGGGTAAAAAGTACTGAACCTCTCAGTCTGAGTTATTGAGCTGGACAGTTGAGAAATCCTCTGCCTGTGCTACTGTGCCTCCTAAATGTGTCCAGGGCTCCCCATGGGGTGATAGGTGACAGGGACAAAAGCTGTACTAGTGACAGTGCTGAAAATGAATGTGAATTATGAGAATCCAGTTCCTATCTCTGTCCTCCCTGTGTTTTATTCATTCTTACCATCACAATCCTTGAGGTCAACTTTCTCTGCACAGGAAAATGGTGAGTGAGGACTTTCCCAGTTGCTAACCAGCAGCCTGGAAGACTACACTGGGGACAAGACAAGAACCGGCTCGGAATAGGGGGGTAAACAACAGAGACAAAATGTTCAAGACATCCTTCAGTCAGTTTTCTGCCTGGTGTCTTATCAGGGGGAAGTGAAGCAAACTTCAGAGTAATTGACAGAGACTTTGCAGATGTCCTGGAAGGCCTTGATGCAGCGCTGTGGCACAGCTGTGCTGTCACCAGGTGGGAGAGTGGCAGCCCTGGTTCAGCCTCTCCTGTGCAGCGCCGGTGCCGCAGCTCTCAGAGCTTGCAGGGGCTGCCCGAGCATCCTTCTCCTCAAGAGGAGGATGGAGGGAAGAAGAGGGGAGAGTGGTAACACTCTAGACACTTTGGGAGGCACAGATGTAGCTCCAGCATAAAAAAAACTATTTAGCTTTTCCAAACACAATGCTTTTGGACAATCTGGTTATACATGTGAATAGATTTTTTTTTTTTTTTTGCTTGGAAGTTGAGCTGAAAAACTTATTTAATAAATAAATAGTTTAGTGCTTATCTGTTGATTAAGGTCTATTCAGGTTTTTTTTGCTATTCATTAGTTGTGTCAGACTCAATATGATTATAAAATTTAAAAAAATAATTTAGCATAACAAGCTTTTTAGCATAACTGTTTCATTAAAGCGGAACTTTTCCTTCTAAAGTTTTAAATTTCCAGGTGAAATTATTCGCTGCAGTTTAACTGAATTGTGAAATGATTTCTTATCTCTTAAAATTACAGCTTCTGAGAAATATTTAAGAGCAAATATCATGTATTTGCGCTTGAGGAAGATTATGACACATCAGCAAAGGCTGAGTTACATGGCGTGTAGGCACTCAAAGTAAAGACATAATGTGAGAACAATTACCAAAGTTAATTTAATTTTGGTACATTAAAAATAGACTATTGTACAGATTTCAAATATCATTCTATTTACTGTCTCGTGTAGTGTGTGGCTGCTAAACTCTTCAACACAGAGATGCAGAAGAGTGGCTGCTTGCAGCGTTTCTTCTACTATGTCCTGAAGTAAGCAATAGTCATTGCTTCAGGCTTGAGCTTACAAGGGCTAGAATTTGTCTTTCAGGTGACTTGTGAAAGAGGTGTATTATTCCTGACCAGCAATCCAAACAGGCTGGCACAGCCAAACTATCCTATTATCAATTTTGTATTTTATATTTTCACACAATTCTCATGTGAGGACACATGTCACGATTAGATCTGCAACATGTAACTGCTATTTGTATAATAGCCTGCAACTATTATGTGAATAATATGTAACTAGTATTTGAATAATATGGAAATCAGCTGTTTTTATAAACAATAAAAAGTTCTTTTCTGGTAGATTAGGAGAAATTTTATTTAAAATATTTTTGTCATGTTGGCAGAATAATTTTAAGAGGATTTCCCCATACACACACACACTCTGCCCAGTATAGAGCTTGAAAACAGTTTCTGTCCTTGAGGAAGTACAATACGTTATTTTGGCCATTAAGTGAAAAGGTAATTTTTTTTTTTCTTTTCCTCAGACTTCTGATAAAAGAGGCTGAAGATTCTGAAAAGGCAATGGGGAAATTAATATTTTTTCTCAACTTGTAATCCATTATACATTCTAAAAGGTTCCTGGGTCCACTTATATTAATTTACTTACAGTAAATTTTACCTCTTCTCAATCTTTGATACCTCATGTGTAAGCAGAGCATATGTATGCAAAAGATGACAGTAGTGGATTGTTAGTTCTTTTATGCAGGCAGAATGTTCATGGTAATTAAAGATAATTCAGCACTCAAATATGAACAAAGGAAATGGCAATAAGCCTGTCAAAAATTCAGTTCAAGATAAAAAAAAAAAAATAATGAAGTAATTTCCAAGAACTTTTAAAAGACATTATAAAATTTTTAGTTTCAGTGCCAGACAGTATATGTCAGCTTTCTTTTTTAAACCTTTCCATCATGGTTTTTACTTGGTTGTGAAGACTGACTGGAGCTTGGTTAGTTTTGAAGAGCTTAATTGGGAAAAGAGAAACGCTTCTTCCTGGATAAATCTTCAAGAAAGGAACCCAAAGAAACAAACAACGCACATGGCTGAGATCAACATTTCTTTTTGCTGCTACAAAGCTTTGAAAAATATTGAATTTTTGAGTTTTGTATTACTCTCAGATACATCGAGAAGTGAAGAAATTTTTTTTCCATTTTCTTTTAGTAGTAATGCACCTATTCATGCATTTTAAAGGTCATAATTTTTCACTTTTTCATATTTGTGTAAATCAAACAGGAGGGCTGCACAGCTCAAAACTGAGTGTAATAGCCATGCCTTGCTCTTGGAACACCAAGTAGTCATGGAAGTGTAATCTCTCCCTGAAGTGATGCAAGATGGCTAAAATGAGTATAATGGCTCTTCTGTTTCATTGTTTTTCTGGAATAGCACGGGGTTCTGAAGCATTTTATATTTTAACAGGCCATCCAAAAAATTGAGTGAGATCCAACCAATGCACAAAGACTGCATAAAAAGGAAAATAAACAGCAAGGGCAACAAGTTTAGCCTCATTCACTGGAGATGGATCTCATTATCACCGAAAGTTAGTTGTTTAGAGAAGCACCTACATTTTGGGAAGCAGCCTTACCTCCTGGTGTAGCTTATGGGGAGAAAAAGACCCTGGAAATGCACAGTTTCTCATGCCTGTTTTATATACTCACATCAGGAAATAATGAATGGCACCAAGAAATACCTGTTTCTCTTCACTGCCACGGGAGTCTAGGCCGCTAGTTCAGATGCCAATTCTTTCTCTGTTAATGTCTGCAGTTACTCCCATGTTTTTAGCTTAGATTGACTTCTAAGTGAGATTTTCATTTTCCTGGATAGCTTTCTGCAATTGTCTTAAGTTATAAGGATACAAACTAAGGAATATTTAACTAACTTCAAAGCTTTATGGAAGCTCATTTAAGGTTGGAAGCGCAGTTGGATGAGCAACTCTAGCTGGTCACTGTGTATTATATTGGCTATATTTCCTATAATTTCAAGATGTTTGGTGGGAAGTATGAAAATGGTGTATTTTCTGTTGTCCCAGTGAGATATATGCCTTTTTTTGAAAATCTCCCTAATCCTGAGCCTACTGTCCACTGACTTACAGGCAGAGATCTGACCACTGAAAATCTAGCTCCAACAGGAGCTGCTTCTGAGTGTTCAGTGTGAAGGAAATGCCTGGATTGTTCCTTACCCTGCAGTTTCTGCCTGCAGAGAGCCTGAGATAATAGGTAGGAAGGAGTCAGAGCCACTCCTCAGCTGATCTGTACAAGCCTGACACCAGTTCAGTCCTTCCACCTTGGCAAGTTCAGGGTACCTGCACAGTTCCCCTTCTCTGAAATGTATCTTGTTCCTTCTGAATCAGTTACATTTTCACACACTGTTCTACAGTATTTCTGTGTTTCCTAGTGTTATTTATCCCACTAAGTGGAAAGTTATATACAGGCAGGCTTCTAAATTATGTTTTTTTCACATTATGTCTTTCCTATCTCCATCTCTTCACTAAAGGTACAGAGTTTCAGAGCTTTCCTTAGATGAGTTCAAATCATCATGCTTTCTAAATTCATTCTTATTCCATGATTAGCAGAAGCTTGTTTGCTCACTGGGTTTTCATTTCTTGCCTGGGTGTGCCTTGTTTTCCCAGGCACAGTTATGCAACGTGGCAGATTAATGATGGACAAGGGCATGGTTACTCTATGTTAAGCAACAGCTAACTGTATGTTATTTGTCAAGATTCCTGTTAAGACATGTAGCTCAGCTTTCATTTTAAAAAGATATGGACACATTTGGTAGTGATAGCATAGGTTACTGTCAATCAACAATTCTAAATCAAAAAATGTATTATCCAAACCCCCACTTCAATCAATATGTTTTATTTTTTCTAACTCTTTTCACTGAAATTGAACAGAGTTCAAATTCAGCAAACTTGATTTTACTGTATTTCTAGTAATTTTAAGTAACAAACCTGCTAATAAGACTTCACATTTTTGTTACACTTAAGTAATCTGAGGCATTCTTCCTATTGCCAAAATTATTTCCTTCCAATTTTAAACCTTATTTTATAAACACTGGATTTAGTAAAAATAAACCACTCCCAAGGTTTTATCTACCAAATGAATCTCTATGTAAAGTCACTTAAATCACATATTTCTCCTGAGGTTAATAAGAACTGAGGTTATTTTGAATCTCAGATGCACAATGGCATTAATGAGAGAAGTAGTAGCTGCTATGATAGATACCCTGATAAAGACTAAGAAATTTGCATAGAAAATTTACTTGACTCTGGCACTTTAACCAGAGACTTTAAATCAACTTTTCACCTTCATGGTTTTTCTTTGGCATTTGTTTGGGGAGTGTATTTTAGAATGGAGCCTTCTAAAATTTCTCATAGTCCCTGCAATCTGGAAACTTAACTTGGCTGATGAATGAGGATGATAGGTCAAAATTATATGACTGCAGCAATTGCAGATCCTCAAGCAAGAGTAAACACATTGACACAGACAACCTTTCTGCAGTGCAAGCCCCAACAGGAATGTGCCTCTGACTCACAGGAAAGGCAACATGTTCACTGCAAAGTTTGGAGAACTGTGGAGTGCATCTTAGCAGATAAAAATTATTCATGGACAAAGAGTCATTAACCCCTGTCAGCTACACTGGCTGTGGAAGCCTCAGAAAGGATCTGTCAGGTTCTCCCAAACTCTCCAAGCTGGTTATCAAGGAAGAATAAATTGTGATCTCATGTCACATGTAATTAATGAATCTAAAGCATAAAAAAGCTCTGAATGATAAAGATCAATGATACACAGATTTTCCAGCTGAGTAAGCTGCACTCCCTATGTTTTGTGGGGAGAGAGACATTTTTCTCCCCTGCAAGATTGGATTGACTGTTCATGCCTACAAAATTAGTGTGATGTTCAAAGAAGAGGGGCTTCAGAAAGGTGAAAATTAGAAAAGGATCTACTTTTGTTAATGTAGCCCACAAGCTGATTTCTAAAGACAGAAAAACTTTGTCTGCTAAGGGCTCACTGAAATGCAGCTGGCAGGAGCCCATCAGACGGTTGCTAGTTAGGGGGAGACAACTACAACTGGTTCAATTGTTTTTGTATTTTGCTGGATCTTGGGTAATTCCTATTCTCTTGTGTAAATATACTTTAAGGGAAACTTTATACTGTCAGAGATTGTTTGGAGGGGAAGAGAGGACAGATGCCCTAGCTCACATATGTACTTCTTGAGCAGCTCTAACTAGATGGCAGTTCCCACAGGCCTTTATTTCCCCGTTTTTCTTTCCCTATGCTTCACAACACAGACTCTATCTGGTCTTATACTGACATCAGTGACAGCTTCATATTACGTTGGAATGGGTTTTTACTGTCTGTTCAGGAATGGAAGGGCAATCTGACATGATGTGTTTGGGCACGTGGTCAACTTTTGTACTAATTTTCACAGAGAAATTAAAAAATATTGCTATACTATCACGTAATAGAGTACTTTAATAAAAACTAAGAGTTCCAATTTATCTTTTAGGAAAATATCATTATTATGGTTCTCTCTTGAAATGAACAGAAGACCTTACTGAGGTTATATGTCTCTTCATCCATGCGTATGCATGTTATCTGTGTCTGCTTACTCCTTAATTCCCACAGGTCGATAGCTTGGGCTGGAAGCTGACCTGTAGCATTCAGGAATAATCCATACAAACAGGAAACTTTGGGATTAAGGAAGAATGCAATATAAAATGGGCATGCTCTGCTTCCTGAGCATACCTGACACTCAAATGCCCCTGCAGTCTGCTCTGCATGTCATGTAAGACCACAGAAGATATATCCAGTCCTTTCCCTTCACTCTATCATGAGCTTTCAGCATGAACCAGATCACAGGGTTTTTTTCTCCTACACAGACAAGATTTTGGATTATAAATCTTACTTATTAAAAAACCCTACCAATGCAAACCAAAAAACCAAAAAGATGTAATTGTGCTAGCGTCAACTGTTCAATTCTGAAATAGTGACAAGATCAGACTGCAGGCTAATAAAAATGACATTGCTTTTTGTTGCAAATGTATACCTTACAAAGTATAAAGGTAGATAAATAATAATTTTTGGAGCTTCCAAAGTTTATGTTCATATATGAAAAAAAAATCTTTCAATATCTAAACAGGCAAATAATTCAGACAGAGCAAAAACATAGTAAATATAAACCTTAATACAACAAAGTGAAAAATTCATAATTCTCTGAGGATTAAGATGTCTCAGAGACCTTTCCATTTGCCCTTGACTTCAGGCAGATATTTCAGTCACAGCTGTAGAGTTGGCCAATTACTCCATCAAATCCAGGCTGCTGTCAAAGGCATTGCTTAGTGGAAAACCTGACAGAAGCAAAATTCACACCATCCTCCAGGTCTGCATCAGCGTAGCCAACACAAACCGCTGGAATGCATAGGGATATGAGTTTGAAAAGGTTATGAAGAAAAGGAGAAATCTATAACGCTGAGACTTCTGAAGCTGTGAAAAATGTAGCATCTGATAGATGTATTGTTTTTAAATATAAGCCCATATTTGCTGAGAGAAGTAATGCATTTCCATGTTTGACACCCCATGGAAATGTTTTATTATACTTCTAATTAAGAATAGGAAATTTTACATTTAGATGTTCAAAACAGGTACTACACTGTTAATTTTTTTCAGCAGGAAATATGGGGAGTAGGAAACTCAGCTACTAATTTCATTGTGCTAGCTAGTTTATGATACATCATTAAAAATTATAAATCCATGCTTTTCATCAAATACTTTTCCTTGTATTAATTATCTAATCACAACAGACTCAACTAATAGTCCCTGTAAAATGTGGTTCCAGGCGGTTGGAAAGGTCCATCTGGTTAGAAAATTTGTCCTTATGGGGATTGTTGTGAGATGGTCTACTTATATTAATTGTTAGTAGAGTTTTTAAAAAGGGTGCATTTAGATTTGTTGTGTAGGATGACAAGAAAACCATGATGAGAATGAGACTTTCCACTTTTTTTTTGTATGCATCACATCTCTGGCACTCCAGGTACACTATTTATCACAGAATAAATGTTTGAATGAAATAAATTTGCATTTGTCAGAAGTAGGACATTTAAAAAAACTATCTGTGTCATATGTTCCCACATGGGTTTTTCTCAATGGTTCTGGTAGTCTGATGGTTTGCAAAATGTCCACTGCATTAGAAACACAAGATTAATTAAATTTAATGTAAAGACTTGATAATAATATTGTATGATGAATTACAAAAATAATCTATCTAACTCTGGATCAAAAGAACATAGGCAGTAATTGAGTTAAACAACTGCTTCCAAAATTAAACTAACAAACAAGCATTTTTAATGATACTGATATTCCTGAGCATGAGATTGATTTTTTCACCTTGTATCCATTGTTTAAGATATGACATTTATAAGTATATGTGTTCATAGTTATCAAGGTAGCTAGATATAGGTTATGCATATATAAACATTTGTATATTCATTCACATACGTATAAAATCCATAATCTGTAAACTGAAAATTATATATCTTTATCATGCATTAGGATATGGACAAATATTCACAGATATGATTTATCTAACACCGTCATAACCTGCTTCTTATGGTGATGGTGCCTCGAGACTTCATGCAGTGTGAAGACTCCAAGCCTCCTGATTTTTGAGAAATTGAATTTAGAATCCAAATTTGAATCTTTAAACCAAGGTAAAATGGAATCAGGTGACATACACTAAGGTTTCCAAAACCATGGTCAACCATTGAATGAGACAAAAACAAAAAAGTTATCTATAAATATCACTTCAGTCCAGATGTTAAAGAATGCTACTAACCCAATGTACTTTTACAAGTATCCCCTTTCCCCCTTCCTAAATTCTTGTTTCCTAATATGAGGGACAGAAACTTACTTTATCAAAAGTAGATTTGATTCCAATGGCTGTGGCTTGATTTAAAACACCCTACATTGTGAGATTCTCAGTAAAATCACTGCAGCTGCAATAATGTAAAGAGATTGCCAAATTATATCAGAAGTAAAGGTTAATTGAATTAACAGTTCAACTTCAACGCTTATTCTCAAAAAACACTTTGTTTTCCACCCATACACAAAATGCAATTAACAGAAATTGGTACAATATCCCTCCAAATTAGAGAAAAAATAATTATCCTAAATCCATAACAGTTTTTTGGAGTTTAAAATTAATTTTAAAGTATCTGATTATTTTTTAAAATGAGAATATGCTGATTTGAGATAACATTTGTTTCCAAGATATTGGAAAAATCTATTCTGATCAACACAACGAGGACATGGAGATGATTTCTGACGCTACTAGATGAGACACTCTTGATGCTGAACACAGCTGAATGGAAAAAATACCCTATACAGTAGTGCAGAATATCAATTGTTCATCTCATTTATTTCTTCCTTTTGGGTATATGTGGAGTGGCATCCTAACTGAGTGTTAATGAGGAATTAATTAGAATTAAGTGCTTCAGTAGCAGTTGGTGATTATTAGCTTTTTTTAGGATTGGGCAATTTAATTTTGAAACAGTTCCCTCACATTTCCAAAATGAGTATAAAACAAATAGAAAGGCTGTTCTCCTTTCTCCCCTCAAGCCTTGAATTTGCATTCCTTCATACAGTGACATTTTTAGGGTGATTTTCAATGGCAGCATTAGAAACCTGCCCCTCCTGCCTCTCCAAAGACAGAGGACTGTCCAGGTTTTCAGTAAGTGTTTTATACACATCTTCCATCACTGTGTTTCACCTCTGCTGTGAAGAAGGCATTTCTAGCAGAGCAGAGGTGTTCAGAGCCTGTGCTCACTCAATTCTCAGCCTGTCTGCTTAGCTGTCAAGCCTTGCATCAGGGACAGGGATATATAGGAAATCCAGCATTTTATAGGAGATGATGTTTGAAAACAAACCGATTTCCCACAGGTCGGAAGACATCTGCCAGGTGATAATGACTTAAGGTCATGGTGGAACTAAGCTAGATGTGACCCAGAGACCACAGCTGAGACTTTTTGTATTCCTTCAGCATGAAAATATTAGACTTTCTGGGAGAAGCATCTCTGTGCATTTTCAGACGTCAGTGAGACTGCTGATTTTAATTTAGTCCTTATCAATCTGAGAAAATAAGCAGCAATACCTGCTTGAAGAAGAAATTTCAGTATGTTCTGGAAAATGCCAGTTATGTATTGTTAAATTTAAGAAAAATTAACAATACATAACTCAAAAGCAGCAGAAGACATTACGAAGAGAGAAATGTCTGCAATCTCTTTTTTTTTTTTTCTTTTTTCTCTTTTTTTTTTTTCTTTTTTCTCTTTTTTTTTTTTTTTTTTAAATGGTGAGCATTTCTTTTGGGAAGCTTGAAGTTGGATGCAAGGTCTGATATTTTTCTTCTTCCAAGGTATTTTGTGGATATTATTGTTAGGGAAGGGGGAAGATGGTGACCCTCTGACATGAAAACAAGCTAAAAGCCAGTTGCAATGCTTTATCACCTTTCCAGTTACTCAGTTTCCCTCATGAGGATGCTGTCTGAGGTTACCATGGCAAGCCAGAGCTGCAGAAGTGTGTCACAAGATTTAGAGCTTGCACACTGCTCTGGGTGGTACTGTGGGGCAAACAGGGCCCTCTTTAGAAATGCTGCTAAATCTGCATGTGCAAATGGAAACTTAAATAAGCATTTTTAAGTTAGCCAAGTTGGAAACTTAATCCTAAAATATAATTTGATTTTCACTAATTTCATATCACTAAGAAGCGAAAAAAATATCTAGAACCATATTTGAAATAATAAAATGGGATATATGTGTACTCTCAGGCAGCATAAAATGAACATCTACTGGACACAAAGTGAAAGGAAGAGTGGCCAAGGTGGGCTTATGAAAGATGAGATGACAAAAATGATTAATAGAAGCAACAGGGTTTAAATAATTTACAGTTTTGTGAGTTATTCACCTCTGTATGGTACTGAATTCTAATTCAAAATTAACATGGCCTTCATAATATTAAAATCTGGCTAATCAACACGCCCAGCTTTGAGCTGAACTTAATAAGTCTCCAGAGCTCCTTTCCAAGCTCAGCTATTCTTTGTGATTCTGTCATGAAAGGAAAAAGGTAGTCATTATCTTGGACACAAGTGTTACTAGCTGAGTGGAGCTGAGTCTACTCATGCTGAAGTATTGAAGACAGAGATAAAAATCCAGCAAGATTCTTCTAAAAGTATCTCCTTCATTTATTTAACTTAGGCATTGCTGCCTGTACTGTTGCAACATGCTATTCAAGCTTAATGAAGAAGACCCAGTAATGTCATGTTATATCCACACAGAGTTCAAGATTACTGCTAACAATATCACTTCTCCTTTTTTTTAATTAGCATGTATCAGCAGGAGTAAAGACCTGTGTCTCCTACTAATGTCTGCAATTCTAGATGGTAATTACCACTCATCTCGCTAGCTTTTAAGAATATGCAAGTTATTTAAAATTTAAAAGGTGTCTTTATGAAATAAGAAATGTTTGCAGCGCTGACTGAAGACAGCATGGCTGTGTTGACTCAGGCTTAGAAAGAAAAGAGCAAAGTATATTGCATACTAATAAGTATGCAGTGTCTAACATAGAGCTTGAATTTAGTCAGATGATGAAAAGTCCTGTGTATACAATTTTTTAAATTAGAAAATAGAAAATATCTCTGTATGAGTAGAAAAGATCCTCCAGCTCAGAATGGCTCAGCCAAAGGAGGGCTGACTTAGTAAGGTTTACCTTCACTAACCAAATTAACAGTAAATTTATTAGTGAATTAAGGGAATTTTTTAAAATTCTTAGCACAAGCATGAATTTAACTCAGGGAATTCCATAACCATTTTAATGAACAGAGGAATTAAAAAAAAATTAAAAAGCAAAAAAAAAACTGAAGAAAATGGAAAAGTGGAAAGCAGTCTGAAAAGATGATGGTCAATTATGCTGAATTGTGTCAGAAATAGAGAATTACCTGTAATAAATAATGGACAATGTCCATTTGAGGCCAACAAGAAATTTCATTAGCAGCCAAAATCAAAAACTATGAGTCTTTTATGAACAAACTGTCAAAACAAAATTCATTTGAAGTTGGAAAATGAAGGAACTCTTGCTGAAATGAAAGCCCATTTTGTTGAAAGAGTAATGGCATGCAATGATCCTGTGGGAATATGTTCCTGTGGCAAGGACATCAGTGGGGAAGAAAGGACAAGTTCCACAGGTGCCTGAAACAGCTTTGAACTGTTCTTGATCCATGGCTGAATCAATGTCACGTAGAGTTAAAGACACAAAGGAAGAGAGATTGTCCCTTTTTAAAGACCTGCATAAGCAAGAGTTTGGTTTTCAACATCTGAACTATTAGGCACTGCTATAAAACATTTGTTCAATGCTGAGACAGCCCTTGAAGAACACATGCACTGAGTAATATATATATTTTTACTATAGGACAGGATCTTACTTTGAGGTATTAGAAATAAAAATGATTTACTTGTGAAAGCAAGCACAGCACCATGGGGTCAGACTCAGAATCTACCAATATCCTGTCTTTGACAGCAGCCAGAAACTGATGCTTAGTAAAAAATTGTAAGAATAGAGTGAGTGCACTAAAATGCTTTCCTGTGAAAACCTCTCACCTGCCAGAATTCTGGACTAAAGTCACCTAAACTGCAACTCTATGATTATAGCAAAGTGAAATATTAAGAAACACACATAATGCTGATGTATGCAGATATATATTCATATGTACCTATATAAAAGTACATGAAAAATTGTGTATACATGTAGATAGATATACATGCAAATACAGGCAGCATTATGTTATTATCTGTACATATAAATGTACACTTAACATTTTTTCCTGTTTTTACCACAAATTTGATATTACTTTATTAAATATCAGGAATATTCTTTTGTGCAAAAGACATATCATACAGTGGATCACCAGTCCAGTTTAATTCAATAGAATAACTTGTTCTTGCCTTACTGCCTTCTTATGTGTTCATGAAAACATCTTGTTATCAATTTGCAATAAGTTTTTTATTGAAGGAATTTTACAGCTGGTTAAAGCCCGGTAAGTGAGATATATGAGCAAGAGTTAGCTCTTCCTGTTTTTAGTGGTTGGGTTTGTAAATTTGGGGGTTTTGCATTAATTTAATATTTTTCTAATCGGGAAAAATAAAAAAAAAAGACAAATTTTGAAGTTTATGATTTTATTTCTCTGGAGAATAAAACCAAATGTGTTAAATTTGTGAATTAGATGTTTATCAAAATGAGTTTTCTAGTTTATAAAAAATGAATCATGCAGTCATAAAACATCTCCATGCCAAATATTCATAGCTACAAGGGTCAGTGTTGGCTGTGCATGTGGGTATATGTGTAGGAGTGCATACAAAAGCAGTGCTTTATAAAGCTACAAAACTGGAGCATGCATAAAATCATTTACAATACCAGTAGCTATACAATCAGAATGAAAGGATTTTCTCTGAAATCCATTCTTTAATCTTATAACCCCCATGTCAACAACACTAAACATTTCACATTTAAGAAAACACAGTCTGACATATTAAAATCAGTACATAACATGCTTGAAAAATTGCTATTCAAAATCAACTATATGTGCCTTTTTTTTCAAATGGTTTAAATTGGTTTATCAATAGACTTTCTATGGCTCAATATCTGAATATCTGATACACAACAATCAATGAAGATAGGTCTCCTACAGCAAGATTTTTAGCAACACTCGGAAAACAAGGAGGGGAAAACAAAGTAGTTATTAAATGCTTTTCATTTGCGATAAAAGGTATTTTTCCTAATCCAGCTGGTGCTGAAGGGATGGCAAATGATGGCATCAATAGCAGAGCAATAGCAGGCTTTGTTAACAAACCTCAGCAGAAGAAAATTCAGTATCTTTATGAGCTCCATATATCCATGAGACTTCACTGGCAATGCTTTGCTGTTGGGATGGATTTAATAAGAGTTGAAGATAAATGAAATAAAAATAGAAACAAAAATTGGCGCCTACTTACCTAATGTCATAAGAGGGCTTCTAATCTCATTTTTTAGTAAAGCCAGCAAGTGGATAATTCTTTTCTTTCTTCCATTTAAGAGCAGGATGGTTTTCTGACACTAGAATAGTAGTTGGCTAAACACACCCCAAGAATTTGACACCTGTTGCATTTCACTTCAAAGGTCTGAGTGCAGCACAAGGGATTGATGGTCTGTAAGAAAAATAGAGCAAAGTGGAGGATGGGTGAGAAAAAAGTTAAGGGGAATATTTTTTTTAAAGATTTTAAAATTTTGAGAAATTTCAGTTCATGCCATGGATGCTTTTTGTAGGAAACTACACAGCTCAATAAACAGCTGTCTACTCAAACTATCACTTGAAAGAACATACTGCTTTTTTTAACTGCAGCACAGATTGTGTGGGGGAAAACTCCTACAGATTAAAGAAATAAAGGAAAGGTGGAGCATAACTTCATACCCTGACATTGTTGACACCTATAATGTCCATCCTGCTGTAATTCCACTACAGACTTTTAACTAATTTCAGAGTAGAGATTGATTTATTCTTATATACTTCCATTTTAACTTACAATGTGGCTTTGTTTATGTCAGCTGCAGATAATTAAGGCCTTTTGTCCTAAGCATGTGAATGACAAAAGAAGTTGAACTGTCCCAAGGAATTCAAAGTGAATTAAAACTCATTTGTATTACAGCAACTATATGGCTGGTATCTACAAAATACATAAAATAAAATCTTTTGAGATTAGGAAAAAAGCTCAGTTTTAATTATTGTTTGGTTTTGGTTTTTTGGTTGTTTACTTCATTCTGATAAAAATTCTATTTATTTGAATATAAAGTTGTGCACAGACACACTGGAGTAGAATTTCCAAAAGTGCATGAGCAACTTGGGAGTACGTAACTTTTCAGTTTTGGTCAGATAAATGGTGCTAAGTGTGGTGTTTTTTAAAATCTTAATTTATATTTTCTTTCCTCTTGGAGTATTGGTCCAGCCTTGTACCACCTCTCTAAACATCTGCTTTTAGTCATGTTTCTTCTATCTGATGAATACTGCTTACAGTGCACCTCATATATTCCTTATCTCTGTATATTTAATATCTATGAATGAATTTGTTTCAGCACTGCTGTATGCCAAAGATGAGCTCACAGACATACCAGTTTTACAGGAGTGCTTCCTCAGCATTTTCACAGTGTCATAAACAGTGGGTGGAAGGCAGGTTTCCAGAAGATTCACCACATCTGAGAGTAATTTTCTATAGCATTGAGCTGGGAAGGTTTAATTCATAAAGCAACTCTACTCTCTAGAGTAACAACTCCAGGGGCTGAATTTGCAGTTAGTATATTCCCATTTAAAGATGTGTTGGTTGGGTTTTGATAGTTTTTGATGTTGTTGTTTGTTTGTTTGTTGGGGTTTTTTTGGGGGACGGGGAATACCAATAACAGGACACACACATGAATGTAAAGAGATGAAGAGTTTACCTTCTTTTCTCTGACACATACCCTGTTCCTTGAGGTATACCAGCCTTTCTAAAACTCATATTATAATCTCTCTTTTAATATGTTTTGATGTCTTCTTTCTAACTTTCTTCACAGAATACCTCTAATTTCTCAGTGTTCTTTCCAGATAATAAAACTTCCCCCAGGGCTTTTCTTTCTTTCCTCTCCTGATTCAGGCAGCCACTCCAGGCCCAAGCATAACCTCAGTTGAGTTTCTGTCTGTTTGCTCCCTTAACTCCCAGGTGCAAAATATGAGAAAGTGAATACTGCCTATTTTACAATGCATTCCCATGACCTGGAGCAGAGTCAAAACAGCATTGCCAGGAAGGCTACAGGAAGTACAAAGGAGCTGTAAATATCAAGGATATATTCATGTACATCTTTTGACCTTTTTCTGGCATCAGATATTTGTTATTTTTGGCTACATTTCATAATCCTGCTCATTATTTGTCAAACGCCATTTTATTAATAAGTGTTTCTAATTGCCAACGAATGTGGTATCTCCTGAATGCTGAACAAACTGTGAGTTATGGTTTGTGAAATCCACTCGAAGCCCAGAAAATAATGCAGCCTACCTGCTGCATGGCAGTGCTAAAACTTTTAAGCACACTCCTTAGAAGAGTGAATTTTTGAGCAGAACTTGGCCTGTGCTGGGGGTCATTCCTTGAGTACTTCATTAACCAGTCAGCCACACCACTTCCCAGACAAGAGAGTGAACCCAGATCTAGGCTGCACACTCAATGGGCCATTTGTTTGGAAAGGGAGCCAATTTCAAGGAAAGGCCTGGCACAGACACTTGCACTGTGGCACAGACACTTCATGGCTATGGCTGCATTGAATGATGTGGATTTGGTCTTCTGCAGCTGAAGTCTGTTGCTTGGGCAAACGGGTCTATTTTTAATTACTATTATCTAATCTGGAATTTGACTAAGAGGCAAAAAATACCATTCTCAAACA
>JAWWMU010000153.1:99753825-99780621 GCA_035048155.1 Cinnycerthia olivascens | reverse complement strand
AACCTAATATTTCCTATTGATTCCATTACTTTCCACAAGGAGTAGATGTATATATACAGGTATTTCTGTTATAAAGGGGAAAGAACACAAAAGGGGTGGGAGATCCCCCTTCTTCCAGGAGTTTCTTGCTCCATCTGTTGAGACCATGATAAGGAGACTGGAACATCAAGCCCAACTCACCTTCAAGACAGGCACCAAGGAGTTTTGTAAGACTGCATGCCAGTCAGGTGTCTGAATTAACTGGGCTGAATTCTACCCCAAACCTAATCTGCTTTTGAGTGGAGTAGATTTTAATATAAATAGGTTTCTATTACCTGTAGTATTTCCTTTCACGTCTTTCCTCCTTGAAAATGTGTTTATCTGCTGTTGTTTCCATTTGCTGTGATAATTAACAATATTTTAACATGCATTTGAAGTATTTCTTCTTAATGGTCCCAAACGCTGAAGCTAACAGTGCTATTAAGTGCTGATTTTTTTGTATTTTAATGATGTTCTCTAGAGTTAGATAATCCCTATGATCCTCCTGTCTAAAACTGCTCTGGAACAGATACCTGATGAATTTCAAACAATAAAAAGGCCAGCACTTTAGCTAAATTCCTGATCTATCTCATGTTTAAAATTCATGAGTTTGCTTTGCACATTTGCCAGCTTCCTGAAGATTGTGAGAAAAAAAGAAGCAAGATTGAAAACTCCATGTTAATATATCGTGAGACTCTAAGATAAATGAGAATGAAAAGTAAAGCACTGAAGATTGTATTTTCTACTGATTTCTGTATTTTTATAATCCAAATTCTAGGTGAAAAACAAAAAAAAACCTAACTTTTTTCATTCTGAATTATGCACTGTTTCGAATACTTTCATCCAAATATTCTAAGGAAGGTCCCACATTTAATTACACTTTAGACCACCATTAACCCAGCAATTACATATTTATAACTGGATGTAAAGGAATTGTTCATATCCTTAGTTTGTAATGATGATTGCTCCATCTCAATAAGCATCAATCTATATCAAAGGGCTATGTCTAATATGTCAATTTACTAAATGCAGTTCTAAAACTTAAACAATTAAATAATTAATTTTTATTAATTAAAAATAATTAATATTAAGTAAAAGTTGAATTTCAAGACTGCTAAATTTTGGACTCTATTTCAGTTGCTGATAATTTTGCCAAGCTTGAATCATTTGGCCTAAAATTACCCAGAGGTTTTCATGCAGCCAGTTTTGTTTTGTTTGTTTTTTTTCACTAGGAAGAGGCAATGTTTATATTATTATTTTTTAAACCAGAGTATTTTGGTCAGGATTGCTGCCCATGAAGCAGTCAAAGAAATGGCAGTGCTGTCTTAATTTGTCTTCCTAGTGACTAGACTTTTTTGATAGGGTTACATAATTACATACTAGCTTTTTTCCACTGAGCATTATGTCAGGGTAGAGTAAGGAGGCCCCTCAGAGAATAGCCCAGGACTGTGCAATTACAAAAAGCCCTCCTTGTCATTGCCACAGGCCCTCTGGAGTAATTTGCTGCAGAAGACATCAGGTGAAGAGTGAGTGAGGCAGGAGCCCATGAGTTGGGGTGAGAAGGTCTTGGGAGGAAAGCAGCAAAATGATGCAGCAAGCTTGAAATATCCTACTTCTCAGAGCTAAACAGTTAATTTAGAATGTTGTATAAGCACAACTATGCTGCTTGTTGTATACAAATTGTTCATTCTTGCCCCAGATATCTCTCAAATATATGCAATGTACCATGTAGACACACATAATTGTGTGATCTTTATATTCTAAATTCCTCTATTGAGGCTCTAGGGTCTGATTTGCAGAAATTGTGTATGCTCACAGCTGCCATGACTGTCTGTGGGATGCTGCTTTGAACATCTGAACTGCTGTGTAATTCTTAGTACTTCAAAAAATCAGATTCTGTGTGTCTTTGATTGAATGAGAAAATTAGTGGGCACTTTGGACGTTTGTATCTGTGTGCCTCAGTTCTCAATGGGTAAAATGGGGATGATAATTTCATCAGATGGTTGTGGAAGTAGTCATTAATCTAAGAAGAGCACTCAGATACTACCCTGAGAAGTACCAGGAAAAAAGCCAAAGGAAATGAATAACTCTATATTCAGAGCTGGGTTTAAATAACATGCAGTAAGTAATCTGTTGAACCGCTCATTGGGCATAAATGAGAAAACAGCAATTGAATAGTTGCTCGTTACATGAACAGTTGCCATTCTCTGCCCTGACAGCAACAGTAAAGAAAAAAGCTCTATGTGAACCTGTAACTAAAGGCTGCATCAAAATCTGAATGCAAAAAGGACATCTCACTATATTTCCTTTGGAATCTATAAAACTGATATTAATGCACTTCTGACTGCTTCACTTCTTGCTCTTCCTCTCTTTGTTTCTTTTCCTGTTAAAAAATTGGGCTACAAAAACTGCTATGACTTTTTGTCTGAAATTTATATCTCCCTAAGAAGCAGGAAAGTACCATTTGAAATTGCTTATGTAATGTTTACCTAGTCTCTTGACTGCTTTATTTAACTTGGAAGAGTCATATAAGCAAAATGTGGACAAAATATGTTTCTGATTCATTGAGTCCTATGCCTATTTTTTCATAATCCATTTAACATCAGAGATGTATTTCATTTCCTGTGATCCTAATTTTGCTTGTGCAATCCAGTTTAGGCTCCCTATTCATCTTTTTCCTGAGAGCAAAACAGAATTTGACAAAAATAGCTCTGTGTATTCAATATACAGTATGGATATCTCACTGAATATACCTATGGATACCAAATAAAATTCTGGTTTTCACTCTGAAATTTATTTAAGTGCTATTGATATAACATTTTGGAATATAGTCAAAAAATTGCTATAGAAACATTTTGTTGGTATAGTTACAACAGTTATAGGCTTCAGAACTGTTTTCACTGAAATGAGAGACCCCAAACTACTCTTTTGACAGTGATGTGCCACTGCAAATGTGTTATACCCTGGTCAATGAGAATAGAAGGGATTGCCTTTCAAATCATTGACAGGGACCTCTTAAAATACAGCAGTGCTTTTCTCTGAGCTTTTTTGCCATTTTATTTCATTCCACCACATGTGATAGAATAAAATGATAGCTTTCACATTGATTTATTCCCAACAGACAGCTTATCTAAATTCAGCATGTTTAAATACATTAAACAATGCAAATAAGCAAAGCTTTTCCCTCAAACTTCCCAGAATTAGCAAAGAAATGTTCACGATCTCATACAGTTTCTTTCCAACTCTGAATGAACTGAAATGTGGGTGATGTCACATATCCAGAATAGGATTAATTCTACTGCAGTTTAGAAATCTGCAGTGTATACTTTGACTTTCTGACACCCAACTTCACCTCCCTTCGTACTCAAAGAAAACATTTTAGAACTTGATCTATTTAGCACATTGGTAAGTCTATTTCCAGATAAGATGCACAACACACAGAAATTATTTCTTGATTTACTATGAGAAGCCTAGGGAATTTGGACAGAAAAATGCACTTTTGCTGATAATGTTCCAAATTGCTGTTAAATCCATAGCTATTGTATTAGTAAATTAAACTAGTGATCTGCATGAGGAGTGAAATACCCACACCTAGACAGCTAAATTATTTGAGCAGTCCTTACTATGGGTAGGATTGGGGCCAGCTGGCATTACCCAGTTTGTCCTTTGATACAAAGTGGGAGTCAGCATGTGGCCTGGCAGAAGGGCAAGACAACAAATCCAAGATTGTTTAATTTACAAGTATGGATGTGATTTATACCTACACTGTATATATCTCTGTATATATATGCCACTGAGTGAAAGGCATCCATTCTGCTCTTCAAAGGGACTTTATCAGCTGGGGACAAGTGCAAATGTGGCAAGAACAAGTACACAGTACTGAGTCATAAATAAACTTTAGTATTTCTCTTCTTGTAAAAGTCATGCTTCTTACTTAGGATTTGGATCTTTAAACATATTTTTAATGAGCCCTCTGCTATTGCAAGTAAATGTTTATTGTTAGGCATACTAAGGGAAATACCTTTGAGGTCAGTATGTCACCTATTGAATTGATAAGACCATTATAGGGCTTCCTGTGGCAGATATTACTCAGCTAGGTACAAGTCCTAATGCTACTTTCTTTTTTTTCTCTGTGTGTGATAATCTGAGATTAGCAGTAAAGGCACCAAGAAAGTAAATCTCCTTCTAATGCAATTACATTTCAAGTAAGTGGAGCTATAACCAGGGAATGTGTTTGATATGTTTCATCTATCAAAACAAAGATGGAACAAGGTAAAGAAAAGGAGCAAGGTGCATGCTAGAATTTTTAATATTTCAGCTATTTGAATAGTAACTTCCTAAATCTCATCTAGTATATTCTGTGAATACCATTAAGGATCCAGACAATACTGAGAGTGGTGTTTCAGATATTTCGGACTCAGAAATGTGCATACTAAATTAAGAACATGCAGGTTGGTAAAACCCAGTAACTATATATACTTCCTCCTGTATGGCCATACATGCTGACATCTGATCAATGGGAAAAGATGAAAAGAAGGTAGACAATCATATTAAGTGAGACAAAGAAAAAATCAGCCGGTCACGAGCCACGTTTTTGAATGAAAGGGTAAAAACCGAGCAGAAAGTGGATTAAAAGAGTGATGATAGTAGAAACAGGGAAATGTGCTGTAATTCTGAGCTCTGCAGCTACTAAGATTAGAATGCAAAGACGATAACAGTAAGCAGTTTCCATTCAATTCTTCATATTCTTCCTTTCTAGCTGGATGACTATTATTTATCATCTGTTGCAGTTTCATGTTCCTTACCCTTTCTGCCTGTCATATCCCCATTCCTTCCTTTTTTTAACTTATTTTACTTGCATCTTCACATTTTATCATATGTTCCTCTTCCTTCTGGATAATTCATTTTAATTTCATGTAAACGGCTTTCTCGGTTCTCTTGTTGGTTCTTGTCAGTTTGGACTACATTATGGATATTACTCTAATTCTAAGGGGAATTATACTGAAAATAAGAAGAATACTTCATCAGGAAGTTTTGGCTATTCATTTCCAATACTCTTCCTATGTCATTAACTTAAACATTAACTCTGCTGATGTGAATTTCTCTGGAGAAATCAGAATAGAATTGTTTCTGGAAGCCTGAAGTGTGACGAGGACTGATCCAATACATTGCTTGTGACCTTGTTTTAAATATCTCCAAGGGTGGATCTTTTTTTTTGTGGGTGGACTATAGCAATATCTGATGTCTTTAACCTGGCAAGCTTGAGAGCAGATTTTGACAATTAAGTCCAAGTCATTAATTTTAGTGTGTTTTAAGCAGAGGTGCAAAGCATTTTGTCAACAGACTGACGATACATAGAAAAAAATTAGGTCTTTCACTAAGAAAATCTTCCAAAAATAGGGATATATGGAAACATATATGTTAACAAGTATTGTTCCATTAGAAGCAGAATTTGCTTGCACTTATGATTGTAAGTTAACTGATCCATAAGTTTTCCTGTGACACTAAAATTAACTCTTTACAAGAAACTATATAGTTTGGTCCTCAATCTTAGATTAAAAACTCCCACAAAACAAAACCGAAAGAACCTTCAGCAAATTAAATTAGACAGAAAAAAACAGGAGAAAAAAAAGGTCAAAATGCCAATTGATTTGTAAAACTATTAAGAGTAAACCATTCAGATTAATGTCTACCTATTAAATACATTCTATACCTTATAATAAGCACTCAAAAGCTAAGGTCTATGAAAGCAAAGGTCATTTCTATAATTTTAACGGCAAAAAGCTTTCAGTAACCCACATCTTGGGAGTAGTGACTACATAAATCTTTTAAAGCCAGAACATTTGTGAAATACATTAAATCAATACAATTTATTCAGAAAAAAACCCTTAAATGTACAATCTTACAAAGGTGGAACATGTTCATGTCACCATTATTCTGTGATAACTCAGTTCTTAATGCATTCAACTGTGAACTGCCTACTGAATAGAAACAATGGCTCATAATGGCAAAATCCATTTTCAGATCAAGTGAAGAAAAGACAATTTACATGTCACCTCTACTCCACTGCTTGGCATTGTCATTAAAGAAACACTCTCAATCAATATTGCTCATTTTGAATTTAGTACGTGAATATATAAAAGACATTAACATTTGTCAAACTCTAGCCCTTTCAGTAGGTTTAGGGGTCTCACATTTTTCTCAGTTATTCAGAAACCTTGTGAAAGCTTTCTGATTTAAAGCCTTTCTCTGCTTTCTCAAACTTACAGTTCTAAGACATGGTAGTAGAAAGGTCTCGAATACTATAGAAGACTTTACTTCATTTGCTGAAGATAGTAAAAAATTAATGGCAGATCCAACATATTTTTTGAGTGACTCATACCCAAAATTCTCAGCTAGATTGTGCTGTGCAGGTATGGGAAGGCTGATCTTAGTGCTGGTTAGGTGAAGCTCAGAGGGAGTCTTGGGACCTGTTGGATTCCTGGACCCAGTGCTCAAGACCCACAGGGAAAATTTATTTAAAAGTTGTGCTATCTGAAAAACTGATAATTTAGCAGCTTGAAATATCATAAAAGTTGTGTATGGAGGACTGCTGTAAATCCAGGACTTTGATGGAAATGAAACAACCAGTCCTTCTAATTGTGGGAGTGCAGAGAGTGCAATTTTGATTTTATGCTGTTCTCCCTCTGTAAAATCTTTCCAGCATGCATACAGTGAGGGTAGATCTGCAGTACTACTCCTATATTTAACTACACTTATCCGTTATCATTATTTAAACAAGGAAGAAAAGTACTGCACCCCACTTATAAATGCCTTGGAAAGGAGTTTTTTGGTTGTTTGTTTGTTTTATGGTGTAGTTTTAGTTTGCTTTTTTTTTTCCTTCCCCCAACTGACTACATACAGGACTATATTTTTAGGTATTCATTTTCTGACTGCAAGACTTATTGAATACATGCTACTAAACTCTCCTAAGATCAAAAATATAGGATGGTTGCACTCAATCTGTGTGTTTGCTAGTGATTAAATCAACTGAAATATGTCCTCACCCCAGCTAAATTTTTAATTACTCTAAGGCCTTATTTGGAAGAGTGGACTAGGCAAAAAAATTGTCAAGAAACATGCAAATGTTTTGACAGTAGAGGACTAAGTTGCAATAAGTGACCTGGAGTTCACTAACATAAATCTGAGGCTGCAGAGTGGGAAAGGATGCAAGGGTATAATCATTCCCAACACAACTCTTTGACTTCAGTGAGTTAAAATACAAATAAATAGGTTAAAAGATGTAAATACACTAGCAATATTTTTAATAATGAAGAATAATCTTAGACCCACTTCCTCAGTGAGCAAACCCTAACAAAGTTCAAGAATGTCTAATATGTAGAAACACAATTTAGAAAAATCAAATCAGTATGTCACAATAAGAATATTTTATAATGCTGAGATGCTGAGAAAGTTTGAATTTTGCTTTTTTTTCTTTTTGTTTGAAGAAATTGCATCCTCTAGGCAGTAGCTAATTTTTTTTCCCTCTGTTTCAAAGAAATGTACAACAATTCTTATGAGTCCTTCTTCTATGGCCAATAAAAGTTTTCCTGAAGAAGTGTACTAAAAATAGGGCATAATGTAAAATTTATTTTTTACTTTACTTAACTTATTTTTAAATTATTCTAGAATTTATTTAAAAGAAAAAAAAAACAATCCTGAAGACTTCTGCTTGAGCATCTGCAAAACTCTCTAGGGGTAGTGTTAGATAAAAAATACACAATAGTCCAAGGTATCCCCAATAAAAGACTATATTCCTCTGCAACACTTTCA
The DNA here is from genome assembly GCA_035048155.1 of Cinnycerthia olivascens. Lineage (NCBI taxonomy): Eukaryota > Metazoa > Chordata > Aves > Passeriformes > Certhiidae > Cinnycerthia > Cinnycerthia olivascens. Next base: position 99,772,791 of record JAWWMU010000153.1, on the reverse strand, counting down.
TAAGAAGTGGCCAGTCATCCTTAGAAATTCTGTGCTTCAAAAACAGTGAGTCATGACATGAGATATCTTCTGCCAGATGGGAAGTCCAGCTATGGTTTCCTGTATCTATCTACTATAAACACTTCAGTCATGGACTTTGTGTGCCATGGGAATGTTTTGTGCTGTTTGCAGAATGTCTCTTTCATCATGTGCCTTTTGGAGACCCTGGATGTGTATCCATTGATCCACCCCAAAGGCTAATTTTAGGTATCATGAAATCTAAATTGGAAGCACCTAGGGAACCTGTTTGGGTCTTGTTTCTATTCCCTGAAATAAATATTTAAATCTTTCCAATATATCTATAAGAATTAAAAGAATTAAAACACAACTTAATTACATAGATACTATCATAATTCTGACTCAAACATTATTTTCTCTCCTCTACAAGATTCTATAGTCTGACTTTGAATCATAACTTTAATAGGGGCATTTTCCAAAACAATTTATCATATTTATTTTGTTAGCAAATGCAAGCTAATATACTGATTGCAAAAAGTTCTAGTTTCCTTTTCATGTCATCTTCATTGATGACTGCAAGGGCCTATAATTTCCTACATTTTTCATTTGCCAACTCAGTTTTGGCTGTGTAAAATCTTTCACTTTTTGCCTCACCAATCCCACAGACTGTGGTGTCTTCCTGTTAATCCCACAAAGCCTTGACTCCTTTGTTGTTGGAAGATGTAATTGGTCAGCACTATTTGGCATCTTTGTTGGTGACAAATGACAAAGGAATCAAGGACACACTCAGCAAGTTTGCTGATGACACCAAGCTGTGTAGTAAATTGACTGGAGGGAAGAGATGTCATCCAGTGGGACCTGGACAGGCTTGAGAAGTGGGCCTGTGAGTGGCTTATGAAGTTCAACAAAGCCAAGTGCAGGGTCCTGAACCTGCCTGGGGCAATCCCAATCACGTGTGGAGTCTGGGCTGAGAATGGATTGAGAGAAGTCTTGAGGAAAATGTCTTGAGTCTGTTGGTGAATGAGGAGTCCAACATAACCAAGCAATGTGTGCTTACAGACCAGAAAGCCAACCTTACCCTGGGCTGCATCCAAAGCCATGTGGGCAGGAGGTTAGGAGGTGATTCTCACCTTCTCTTCTGCTCTTGTAAGACTCCACCTGGAACTGCATCCAGCTCTGGGGCCTCCAAAATAGGACATAGACATGTTGGAAGAGGTAGAGAAGGTTAGAGCACTTCTCCTGTGAAGACAGGCTGAGAGAGATGGAGCTGTTCAGCTGTTAAGGGATAACCTTACAGCAGACTTCGATAATAAAGAACATTACAGGAGAACTGGAGAGGGGCTTTTTACAAGGGATTATAGTGGCAGAACAAGAGGCTTTAAACTAAGAGAAGGTAGGCTTAATTGGATATTGGGAAGACATTCTTGATTGTGAGGGTGGTGAGTCACTGCAATATTTAGCCCAGAGAGGTGGTGGATGGCCCATCCCTGGAAGTGTTCAAGGCCAGGTTGCATGGGGCTTAGAAGATGTCTTAGAAGATGTCCATACCCATGGCAGGGGGATTGCAACTCAATAATCTTTAAGGTCTCTTTCAACCCAAGCCATGCTATGATTCTGTCTTCTTTATGTTATGCACTCTCTGACAATCTTAAAGGACCTCCACAGGACTCAGTCCTACATTTTCTTTATTGTATTGGGGTATAGCTGGACACAGTATCCAAATGTCAACCTGTAAGTGTGAATAGAATGGAAGAATGAACCTCAGCCTGCTGGCTTCACCTCTGCTCACACAGTCCTCTGTGCAATTTGTCTTTGCTGAAAGGGAAAGACAAATTGATTCTAGTTCATCCTCTTTGGCCAGACTCCCAGTTCCTTTGCTGAAAAACTGATCCACCTTTCTGACCAGTTCTGTTCCATGGGTTTACTTCATCACAGGTGCAGAACTCTGCATTTGCCTTTGCTGAGATCATGAGGTTACTGACAGTCAGTTTTTGCCATGTGCAGCCAATCTGTCTGAACAGCATTTTGCCTGCCAATGTATTGATCACTTTCCACATCAGTTTTGTGTCCTCTGCAAACTGGGTCATGAGTGACCCAGTTATAAAACAGTGTTATCCCCAGACACTGCCCTTAGGGAGTCCTACCAGTAATCAGTTGCAAGTTGGACTTCTTCCTGATGGTCACGACACTTTGAGCTCTGTGTTCAGTCTGTGTTCAACCCAGCTCATAGGTTATCCATCCAGTCCAGCTCTCTTTAGTTTGTGTACAAGGACACTCTGGTCAGAAGTGTGCTCATAGATGCTGTGACTGTGTCCAAATCATTGCTGCAGTTAACAATGAAGGCAGAAGTCTCCTTTGCACCCTATGTTGTGTCTCTTGGTGTGTGAGAAACAATTATTAGCTTACATATTTTATCTATTCCAAAATGTCTGAAATCCTCTGAGACCTTTATATGTATATATATATATATATATAAAGTATATATATATATACTTTGATATTAAGATCAGCTGGTGCAATTTCTGGGGAGGAGCAAAGGCATATACAACCATTTGAAGGTCCAAAAGTCACTGAAATATTAAGAAAGGTATTCAAATTGCCAGTTGAATGGCCCTGGGGTGAATTATTCTCTGAAGCACCCAAGTTTCATCTCAGGAAGCACTAGTTGGTTCACTCCATAAGAGAATCCAAAACAAATAAGTGAAAGGGTTTCTAAGACAGAGCCAAGGGACTAAGTTCTTTGGCAGCATAAATGTATTTTTAGCTTAAAACCTGGACTCTTTATTGTTTAGTTTCTCTGCCAGGATTTCTAGCCAGGAGGGCAGAGTGGAAAGCACAAGGATGCCTAGTGCAGCTCTCTATGTGTTTCAACTTAAAAAGAGCTCCTAGAACATGTCTTTTCAGGAATGCTGCATGTCCACTGGTATGGAGTGTTGTCAGAACCAAAGTTCTTTACATCTAAACAAGAAAGATTTCAAACTTCTTTATAACATGGAAATAGCTGGAAACCATTGATCCAAAAAAAACCAACAACACAGAAACATTAGAATCTGACTTCAGGGTTATAGCATTTACATCAAGGAACATTTTAAAGACTGTGGTTCTTAATGGTTTGATCAAAAATAATTCTGAAAAAATTATAAACATGAAAAAGATGCATAAAACTGCAGAGTAGAGCAGGTGGAAAATCAAGTGTGAAATTTGCAAATTTTTCAGTTGCATGGGAAGTCTAGGGCTTCATTATTAGACCCTGTGTGACTAGAACTGAATTGCTGAGATTATGCTATCTAAACAATGGCAATTTATTATGTTGGAGTAACAGGCTCTTCAATGCAGATTTTAAAAATGTGCAAAATTATGATTTGATTGAATAAAGCTAGACAAGGCGTGACCCAGAAAATGACTTAGACCAGTGTAATGGGAATTTTACTAGGAGTGAAGATGAAATGGAATGTCTAATTTCCTAAGTAACCTATGCATTTCTGCACACATCAAAAGGGACAGGGCTACATAATATTGCAGGGATAGTTTAGAAGATGACTTTATTTATTTTACTTATGTTTACTCTGTTATATTGTGACAGTATTAACTTATAAGCAGAAAGACTAGGTGATATCATATCTTGCTGGAAAGTTTTGAATTAAAAAGTGGTTGTTATTAACATGTATCATCACTGAAAAAGGGGATCTCTATAATTTCTGGTAAATTTATTACAGTTACATTGTATTTTGTGCAGACACGTTTCCATCTGAGGAAAGACTCATATCTGGATTATTGGAAAACCACAAAATAATGGAATGAAAAAATTCTCTTTAATTAATTATAGAGTCACAGAGTGGTTTGGGTTGAAAGGAACCTTAATGATCATCTCATTCCAAATCCCTGCCATGGGCAGACACACATTCCTCTAGACCAGGATACTCAGGGCTCCATCCAGCCTGGCCTTGAGCACTACCAGGGATGGGCCGTCGACAACTTCTCTGGGCAGCCTGTTCCAGTGCCTCATCACTTTTGTTAATTACTGTTCAAGAACATTATCTGCCTTTTTAGATTTTTTTGTCTGTTTCTGCTGTTGCCATGTTGTATGAGAGGAAGGCCCTATTCAGAGAGATCGTGACTTTGGTTTGCACATTTCAGAGGCATACACTGAGCAATATTAACTTTTCTATATTTTTAATTATAAATCCGGAAACTACCATATCAGAACAACTTACATGACACCTTTGTAGTATTCTGGACCTGATTATGTTTAAAAGCACAAAATTAGTGATAAGAATCAATTATAGATCCTCTAGCCTACATTTCTGTCTCCAGTTGTGGCACAGTGGTAACCATCGAGTTGGCAAATTAATCATCAAATAAAGAAAACTAATAGCCAAAACATAAAATATCATGTTTCGTGTGACATTGCAATTTATTCCTAATTATTCTTTGCTTGAATGTTAAAAATGCTTATTCATCTTGGGCAAGTGTTGCAGGTTTGCCCCTTTTTACAGGAAAAAGAATAGATAACAACTAAACGATACCACATAACAATGGCACCCAAAAATGCACTTTGTATTTTTGTACAGTGTATATTGTTGTACACTTTTTCAGCAGAAGGATCAATATAGGCTTCTAAAAGCATATCATGCCAGTGTGCCACACCCATCATTCTCTCCCTTTAGATTACAAGGTTTTTAATTAAGATGTCAGTCACAGCAGCACAGTTAATCTTCAGGAACCAAAGCTGCATTCCAAAATTGTCCACAAACCCAAGAAACTGCCAGTGAAGAAAGGAAAATGATTGTGAGTCTAAATGCCACCAGGCTAAAGTGGCAGATCTTGATCCATGCTCATAGGTATCTCTGGCAGACTTCCTACCTTCCCCAGAGAAAGCAGATTTTGCTCAAATTCCTATCAAGAAAAATTGTGGATAACATTATAGTCAGAAGTTTTTAGAAAATCAAATGCATGGAAATTTTGTTACATCCTCAGTTATCTCTCTGACAAAAACCATTATAAAGCACATTTGAAAAGGGAAATGTAAGATTATCCAATAGGGCCTTTAAATGTGATTTCTACCTGTACTGCACTTTTTAGGTTGTTTTCAAGCAATAGGCTTCGTTTGAGAGGCTGGTTATTCATAAAAAAGCTTTCATAATTTATCACTGATATATGATTAGTAACTGAAGTTTGGTTCCATATCTACATCGAAAGAACTGAAAAGGCCTGATGGGGACTTAGATGTTACTTGAAGGCTTGGAATTTAGTTACAGCACAAACTCAATTGTAAATGATAGTAAACTGTGAGTAAAAGGTGTTACAGCCACGCTTGAAAAAGCTAGTTTTTCCTTTCTCTTTAGCTGTGACTGTTTTGGTGCTCACAATCTGTGACTGTTGACAACATAGGAATACACTCTGCCTCTACTTCTTTGACTGTAGAGCTTTATTTTTTAGTGGAAATCAATGGCTTTTGCCTTATAACACAGAAAGAAATCTCAACAGCATTTATGGTAGCTTAAACACGTAATTTCTGTTAATGTTAAGGGGAACTTCACGCCTAATCTACCCTGCACAGCTCAAAAAAGTTACTTCAGTACATCCTCTCTTTTTTCTGGAGGTGCCATTTGTGATATTGCTTGTCACAGGGACTTGATACGCAGTTTTACTTTTTTCATTACAAGCAACAGCCATTGACATTTCTCTACCTAATTCGTGTCACCATTATAAATAGTTACATTTGGAACTATTACGTGAACGTACTATTTATACAAGAGAAGATGGGGAATCAAAGCCAATGTTTTCCTGTGAAGGATGCAATACCAGAAGAACATTTTTCTCCTAAACAGATGGGATCAATCAGTATAGGTTAATGTGTATTTTCAGTAATGCCTGTCCTTATTTTACCCTGTGGAACCCTCTTTTAGCTGATTTCAGCAACATGAGCTTCACTTTGAAGACACCTGAAAAGCAGACAGACAGCCTTATAGAAGCCAGATATTCCTTGTTTCAGGTTATTAAGCATCCACAGATTTACAACTTTTCCTCACACAGTTCTTAATTTTTAAAGCCTGTAGTTAAAAATTTCTGCTCTTGCATTTACATAATGACTTTTAACTGCAATTTTACTGATAGATCACCAATTTAAAGATATCTTTGGCCATCCCTAACAGATTGTTCTTTCATCTGATTTAGCAATAAAGTGATTTTCCAGCCTGACTTCAGTTTTGAGGAAATGAGCTGTAGTTCCCAAAGAATATGCTCAGTAGAAATCACTTTAATTGACACCATGGTATATTGGTAGCCTTCATTAGAGAGGCCAAGCACTATGTGACCTGAGCCAGGTTCTCACCCTGAAGAGAATGACTCTAGAAAATGGTATTATGTACTATGGGATACTTCTAAAGTTCTCCTTTTTCCTATAAATTCATTCACCCCCATTAAAAATTCATTGCAATACATACTAACTGTTTATTCCTTCAGAAAGAAAAAGCACTGGCTTTTCAGACGCAAGTATAGCTCTTATAAGTGCAAGGAACTCTTTTATATTCAAAAGATATTTGCAGTTACATACTGAGCTTAATCTAATTTAGGTAGCTAAGCATTAGCTGTTACTGTTCAAACTAATTACCTTAGGCTCCTAAATATGTGTGTTGAATCATCCTTGGGAATTACTGACCAAAACAAATTTTTAGTTGCCCAAATCTTTTTTTTTTAGATAAGAAGAATCCTATGCAGTTTGTTTAGACTGTTAAGTGCTGATAGTCATAGGTCAGTTCCCCAGTGTCCCAAAGCACTGGGGCATAGGACAAACCTGGTACTGATACCATTTAGATACATTTGCATACACTGACATGACATGACTGGGCAGAGTGTTAATGCATTCTGTCTCAGGTGGTTTACTAGCCTGTAGGCACATTCCTGCACTTCTAACACATTTACTTTGGGACCAGGACTGGCTTGCACTATCCTGGGTTGGGTTGTAGGTAGAATTAGTTCTATTGAAAAAGTTGTATAATTTGATACCATCTGGGCAGTGAACTAGGTGTAAAGGCAGCTTCCTTTGAGCACACAGACAGATATAAAAATATCCAGCTTTTATGTGAATACACATGAGGACTTGTGGGAGCTCATCTAAGACTGCATTGAATGTACACATTACAATTTTCCTTTTCTGCTTGGATCCAGATCTTTCTTTCAACTATTTCAGTGAAAGCTTTCTATATTGATGAAAGCATATTCTTGCCCATGTCAGGAGAGAGTTTGTCAGGAGATTAGGGATTGGGTTCTTGTATATCCAGCTTGAAAATAACTTTTGCAGCCAAGCATTTCAAATTGATTTGGCTGTTTCACAATTCCAATGTTTTTATATACTAACATTTGTAAGCAATGAAAATAATCCTTTTTATTTTTTTTTACTATGCTTCTTTTTCTTCAGGACATGAAATATAAAGTGTTTGTTTTAAAAATCTCTCCCCCATCCTCCCAAACCCACAGAGAAGAACCAGAGTATCAGAGTAATGAAAACACAGTTTTGCCTTTGTCCTCAAAATATCATTCAGGCACCTGGATGAACCTTCTGTCATCTGTATTGAATGCATGGACATTATCAGACTGGACAGTCTGTCTGAGTAGAATATAAGTGGTAAGAAAGATTTTGGGGATACTCTATTTTCTCCTCCATCTACATCCTGATAGGAAGAAATTCCAAACTGTGGGAGAGTTTTTTATATAATGAATTATTTTAAGAACTCTTAGGCATAACTAGCATCTTTCCTCACTCATGAACTCTTTGTTTTCCTCTTTCTTCCTAAACAAAACTTCTAACTGTGTCTCAGCACCCCTTTAGCCCTCCAAATCTCAAATAACTACCGCTCAAATCTAAAGTTTAGTTCCTCAGTCCTAAAGTCTGTCCCATCTTCACTGCTCCCTTGCATTCTCAGGATTTCTCGTCTTATCAGCTCCTGTTTTCCTTCTGTTCCCAATGGTGCTCCTCAGTTTCAGGTCCCCCAAGGAACTGCTGGCCTCTTACTACAACCTTTCAACCCATCCTTTCTCCCTCCTTCACCATCCATCTCCACATTGTAGTTTGATTTCCTCTTTGCTTTGCTGCACAGATGATTGGAGCATCATTAATCATATGAGCTACAATAGCATCATCTGCAGATCTTAGCCAGGGTAGAACTTCAGTAATGTTCCTCTTGTGCAGGCACTAGAACTCAGTTGCTTATGCTCTTTATTTGATTGTTGCAATAATCCCTGCCCTGCTTTTCACTTTGGCAGACTAACACTCTAGAAATTATTTCCCAGGTGTAGTAGAGGGAATTATTGCAGGCTAAGGACACAGCTGAAATACATCCAGATTGATGGGGAAGGGGCTGAGAGAATGTCCTTTCATAGAATGGACATAACCAAGCTGTGACAGCTGGGGACAAAAGAAGAGGGCCTGATGTTATTTTCTTTAGTATTGCAGAAAGAGTCAATTTTTTTTACTTTCCCTGTTCTCATATAAAGTTATTGCAGTGATATCTTTGTACTTATATGTGCAGTGTCAAACTGTACTGTGGATGTGCACCAACATGGCTCTGCTGATGGCCAGGGGAGCTCTACCAGTGCCAAAGCTGTAGGTTTCAGGACCTTGTATAGAGCTGTTCACCATTCAGTGTTTTTCTGAAGCCTGAGTTCATGTGACTATGTTACAATATCAGTTTTTCATTAATAAATTAATAGGTTGCCATAAAACCTTGAAAATATGGCTCTTGAGCTCTTAGAACACAGTGTCTAGACTATAAAAAATAAAGAAAAAAAGAACATATCCAATGAGAACAAAAAGTGTTTCATAGGTAATTTTGATTTTTTTTCATTACTTAAAATATTAGTAAAGATTTGTACCAACTAAATTGACTAGATTTCTGCCTTGTGTTTCAACTTGCCATTCAAGTACAACCCCAAAGCACTGCTGACTCAACCAACATATTGGCATGTTTGTTCTTCTGGAGTTAGGATTAGATTGTTTTCTGTACTTCAGCTGCCCAATATAGTAATTTGACCTACCTGCTCAATTGTGTTTGTACTAAAACAATTTGTTCTGCTAAGAAATCCCACATTACTCACTGTTTCAGGCAACAGAGCTTTGGAATAGAATTTTTTTTTTTTTTTTTTTTGGTAGGGTTTGTTTGATATTTACTCTGTTGCACTTTTTTGCTTGTCACTTTCAGAAGATAAACTGACATTTTATTTTTAATTTTATTTTTTCCCTTTTTTTTTTGTGACAATGACTGGCATTTCTGAGCTGAGGTTTTTGACTATTTAGAATTATTTCAGGCATAGGAAGTCTATATGTTGTCACCTTAGTCCTTCCTCTTTTCCCTTTCATTTAATCAATAATCAGCAGGTTCTCAGGGGTGCATCTGTTTACAACAACCAGGTTTTCCCAACAAGAAGCCCGTGTGAAGTCAAAGGAAGCTTGACTCACACAGGATCCAGTCTGCATCTGCTAGCTTATATGGCTTACAGCATTGTCACTCATTCTGTTAGGATAGTACTCCAGTGTTATACTAGCAGATCTTGTGTATTTATAGTTATTAAAAAATATTTGCATTGCTTAAATTAATTTTAATATCACATGTAAATAAGTAGCTGTAGAAATAAAATAAAAATGCTATAAGAGACTTTATATTTGAGTGAAAATTATTTCTCTTTAAAGAAGATACATTAAACTCTTAGGTTTTGCTCACCTACCTTGTAAATACAAATGTAAATTACATCAGATAAATCAGATAATTTTCAGATAAATATGTAGGACAATACTGAATCTTTGTATGTTTTTGAGAGATGTGTGTGAGGGATAAAGAGCCCTATGCACTTCAGGTTTCTAACAGGTGGGAATCCTTATGCCTTGGTTCTTTTTCCAACGATGAGATACAGAATCTCCAGACTAGTTATCTCTGAAAATAGTTTTTAAGACATTTTTTAAAACAGACAGGAGGAGAGCTAAAATGTTGTCTAAGATGAGTAAGGGAAAGTGAACTCTGGACCTGCCTCAATCTAACAAGGTCTCATTAATCTTCTAAATTCTTGCTATGGAAAGATTAGAAACATAGTTTACATGACTATTTAGACTTCATTTTTAGGTGTCTTGTTTGATGAGTCTCAACACATTCATCCTACCTCTCTCAGTTTCTTTTGCAGAATATCCTGAGATCATATGCGTATATCTGCCAGGGATTGACTCAAGCATATATACAGTCATTTTCAAAGCAATCTTACACTCTTTTTCTACACATAGCAATGTAGAGAAATTGTGACCAGATAAGGAAAATAGTGTTGAATCTTCTTAGTTAACACTTATTTCCCTTATGCAATATTCTCCAGTTTTCTGGGTTATTGCTTCTTCTAAATGGGTCTCATGCTACTGACTGAGATCTCTGCCAAGCAAGATAGAAGGATGATTTCCCATGCTTTCCTGTGGAGTTCTAGAAAATGTTCATTCTTATATCTGTTTAGCAGAACCAAAAAGTATTCATGATAAGAGTCACAGTGAAATATGGGTCAGAAACATCCCAAGTGCAGCACCATTGATTCACTGTCTCTCATTTGTTTACAAAGGAATAATGCTCTTCAGATATGATCAGCTTGTAAAGAGGTCAGAACAATGTGGATGGTAACACAGCCAATAAATACTTTATGATAATTGTACAATAATTTGTGGGTACCTAAGAGAAGAATTTAAACCATCATTATCAGATTCTCTCACCAGATGGTTTAGAACACCTACTTACCCAGAAATGGAAAGAGTTAGGCCCAGGGAAATATATCAGGACCAACTTAGAATAGCTCCTGCTGGCATCTAGCACAGCTGGAAATAACTTATGCTTCTCAGGCAGCAGTACAGAGCTGAGTTGAAACGAACTAACTTTGCTCTTTGTAGGAGAAGTTATTTTTCCACGTTAAGAGGTGCTCCATGTTGCCAAGGCCAGACAGCTTCTAGTATGTGACCCGGTTCTTTTGAAGCAAGCTCTCTATTCTCATGAGGGGCATTCCTGGGAGAACTGATCTGTGTACAAGCAAGAGAATCCAGTGACATATTTGTTAACTATAAACATATGGATCAGAAGTGCTCAGATCTATTGGGAAAATATAAAACCCTTTGGCTGTGCAGCAACTTAGCTTGTGCTCTCAGACTCCAGAAAATGTGATTCCTGCTTCCCTGTGTCCACATACAAAAGACTATTCAAGTCTGTGTCTGGTACTTGATATCTGGTCTTCAGGGAAAACTTGGGGAGTACTCAGATTAGACTTCTGGCACTCCACCTAGCATGGAATTTAGCATGGAATCTAAACCTGAATAGAAGCATTTCCAAATCTTGTTCTGTTCACATGAAAAGCAGTCATATAGTCAATATCTTTGTTTTCTTAAAGACAGCACGTCAAACTGCATGAAAATAATCTCCTCATCACCTATCCTTCCCTCCTGATTCCTGAAATAACAATGGATGAAAGTTCATATCAACTGAATCCCTATTTTCTGAAAATGTTGTATGATAATTTTTGAATTACTTCTTGCTTTAAAATAGTTTATATACATTTGTGTGAGTTTGATCCCTTCTACTTCTAATAGGCTGTCAAGGAGACCTGACAGAAGGGTTAGGAAGGGGAGAAGGCATTGTTAGCAATACAATATCCTTTGCAGTCTGTCTGGGCTGAATGCTCTGTAAGAGATAAGATTGAAGAAGTGCTCTACAAGGAGCTCAGTGTGTGATTTTACTCTTTGAAGGTAGGACAATCAGCAACTGCCACTTCCTTGTAATCCTGAAGCACAGAGAGAAGCTACTAAAACTGTGCATTTCTTGTAAAAGGACTAAATTTCAGCTTTAAAATTATTGGAGGAATTAGTCCCATATAACTGTTTATGATTATCTGCAATACTTTTAACTTCAAGCTGTAACCATGAAGCAATTTTTCTTGCCAATGACTTTCTAGAAAAAAAACCAATTATAAAACGGAGGAAGAGAAAGGGGGAAAAGGGAAGATTTTGTTTCTTAGAGGAAGCAACACAAGAAATATATTTTTTCCTGTCCTCCTTTACAGTCTCTACTAGCTTGATTTTACCTCTGACAGGTATACCAGAAGTCAATTAAATGATCTTGCTGTGATATCTCGCAACTTGTTAGAAAACATAAGAGATTTTGATTTTCTTGTGATTATGCTATCATATCAGGCAAAATAGCTCTGAATAATTGGAACACAGTTTTTTAATATTATTTTTTTTTATTTATATGTTCATACATTTATTACAATTCTTCCTGAGGTTTTTTTGTTTGTTTGCTTATAAGGAAATTATTTTACTTAGACTCAGGCTTTTGTTAGCTGCACAAGATTCTTGTCTTCTTGCAATTTTTTGTCAATAAGTTCAGAAGAGAGCAATGAAAGGAATGATTGCTCGGCTGATTGTTGCACTGCAGCTCACGTACACTGAAGAGTGAATAATTTAAACTGTGCTGGCTTGTCAGTATTGGATTTGTATGTGGTGTGAGGAGAGCACAGAGGGAGGTGTCAGATAAATCACACAGCAGAAAAGAAGAAAAAAAAAAACAAAAAAATACTCCCAAAAGGTTGGATCAAAGGTGAAGAGAAAAGAGTTCTATTGTGTGTGCAGCGCAAAGAGAGACAGGAGGGTAAATCCCTTCCTTCTTGTCAAGGAACTGTTTTGGATACTCAGTAACTTTAAAACAAATTGCATCAGCCTACAGCACTGTTCAGATCTTCTGGGACAAAAACACTTTCTGAATTCAGTGGGAGTGAAACAATTTTGAAGGGTGCCTTTCAAAGTCATTACTTTCTTTCTGAACACATTGCTTTATATAGTAACTGTTTAACAGAACATAGGAACAGAAAAAAAATCAGCTGAACATTAGGAAAATAACACGGTCAAGGTTAAAGGTCAGTAATCTGTCCGTTGTTATGACTAAAGATAGGGAAGAAAAAACAACTTCGTTATGTGCCCACTTCTAACCTTCTCCATTTCAAAATAAGCTGCAAAATTTTCCACTTACAGAAGAATCAGGTGCAGTAAAAATATTTCTGTGTAAGCATTTTACTAAGATTTCTATTTGTAGTCCAGGGAACCCATAAATAACGTTTGTGGAACCAGCCTGCCGTCCTCTGACCCCCACAATGGGCAGTTTGCCTGTGTGAAAGCAGTGACTGAAACCAATGAGCACATTTTACTACCAGCCTAGGGGATCAGAAGAGTCCCAAAGAGTCCTTCTGAGGGTTTCTCTGTGTACTGCAGATAGAACAACTGAAAATAATCCCCACCCCCAAACAGCAGTTTTAAGTAGCCCAAGACATTGGTTTGGTCTTCAAGAGTTTTGGCTGTTACACTTTATCTTACTTACCCATCTATTTATCTCTGTTTTGACAGAGTCTTTTATGGCCTTTCCTCCATGTCTCAGACTCAAAATAGAGACTGCAACCCTGTCTTTGCCATGTTCTGTCACAGGGTTTCAATGATTTCCAGTCTTCTTTATCTCAGAGCATCTGATTAACCTCAGTGAGGGGTCAGATCAGATTTGCGGGTTTGGCCATGCACTGGACGTGACATCTTTATCAAATTAAAACACTATAAGGTACAAAATGAAGGTCTGTCTAGCAATCACTGTAATTTTTTTTTTTCGCAGTGCAAGAAATATTGTTATGCTGCTGTATAACTGATAAAAAATATTTGGGGATTAGGAAAAAAACCCCAACAAACAAAAACCCAAACCCTCATGTTTGGTGTTCCCTTATGGCTGATACTGAGTTTTGCTTACTTAAAATAAAAATGTGTTGCTTAAATAAACATGAATCAGGAGGATGGGTTCAGAATTTTAGAAATCTCGAGGTGTTATGAAAGCTGGAAAAGACAGCATTACATTTTTCAATGCAGCACCACAAAATAATGGTCCCAAGAGCACCTATTAAAAAGGTTCAAAAAGCATGTGATGGGATAATATTTAAATGAAAGTCTTTTCAGAGAATTTTTTCTTCTTATCATCTGTGAGAGACTGGAAGAAATGATTAGTGGCTCAAAACAACCAAAGTATGTGTGTGTGGGAGCGGGCAGGGCAAGTTCCATGCCGGGCAGATGTGCACTGCTCCATGTCCTACAGGAGGCCAGAGCAGATAAAACCCACTGCACAGACACTCACATGGTAGCATCCCTATTGTCCTTGGATTTTGTGGCAGCAGACATCACACTGGATCCAAGGCCATAGCCATATCTTGCTTTTCTCTCTCTTTTCCTCTCTTTCCCTCTTTTTCTACTTATAATTTCTGCTTGAAATCTAGGTAATTGAAGGTTGGATGGGTTAGAGTTTGCTAAGTCAATGCTTTGAAAAATTCTGGATCTCAATTGAATGTTTGCTTTAAATTTTAAAGTTGATGATATTCTAAAGCTTGTCAGTAAAGTCTGGGTTCTTTTTACCTCATGAGAACTTTTGTTGAGTTTTCCTTTGCACTGCCTCAAGCCCATTTTAAATAAACTCGTCCAAGCAAGGACCAGGGCTTTACATCATCTCATATGACACCAGGTATATTTGTGAAGAGGGGTCATTTCATACAATTCATATCAATGCAGTTCTCAGCAGTTTCAGACATTGCTAAGACTTGGCCTTTGAATCAAGGTGCCACTGTACCAACACTACACTTTACCTATATTCTTTAATTTTTCAGTTTGGAAAAGTACAGGAAAAAAGGGTAGTTAATATTTATTCATAGATATATGTATATGAATCAGAGCAGTGCCAGAGTTTTTCTCCAGTTCTGAGTCCAGCTGGCAGAATTTGACTACATTCACACTACGAAACTATCTCAGCCTGTAACCAGCATATTTCTGCTAACCTCTGAACCATGCCTAGAATGTTTTTTAGGAAGTAACTGGCTCAGGCCAAAAATTATCCTAAGGAATTCTCTGAAAATTTATCATTACAGGCATTTAAGTTTCATTCCACTAACCTTTTTCCAGTCTGGCACTGATAACCAGTAAGTCCACAGCATGAAACTGCATAAGATTTTTACTTCAGGTACTGTGGAGAGAGAGAGAGATCCCCCTTCTTCAGGTTGTAGCAGTCACTAAAAGTAGACCACAGGACCTGTGCTACCTGTCACATATATCTAATTTATGTAAGGTTCTTTGATTTGGAAACCAAAGGAAACCTGTTAAAATTGTGCAGTTTTAATTATGTTTGTGTTAGGATAACACAGAGCTGTAGAACTAAGTATTGGCTAAATAGTTCTGGGCCAAATTTGATTTTTTAATAAATATATCAAAGAACAACATTATGATATGAAATTGCAATAAAAAAAATTTAAACTGTTCATCTTCTCTAAACCCTTAAGGAAGAAAAGCCCAAAGTGACCATTTTGGTGACCATTTTGGAGAAAGATAATATTCTCTCAGTTTTAGTAGGAATAAATAGTCCCCATTTTTTCACAATGTTGATGGTCACTATTTTTCCTGAAAGCTGCTTAAGTGGACTAATTTTGGTAAATGGGGTATGAAAGACATTTGAAAGAAGCAATTGTTTCTGAATTTCTGTGAAACAAGGGGGAAAATATTATGTAGAATGCTAAATATTTACTTCCTAAACTTTCCATTTATAAGAAAGCTAACAAACTGAATTTAGACAGAAGAGTCAAGTAAATATACAAATATGTCTATATGGTTCCATTGAAATAAGGCTGCTGGAGACAGATGTATTCTGTCATGATAATGGTAGGAGGAAACCAGGGTATTTACCCTCTTACATATTCCCCTCCAATGAAAAAAGAAATTTTAAACACATCTAGTTTAGCTGAAAAGCTCTATCTTTTCACAGCATCCCAAGAAATATCAAGTAAGCAGAACATAAAAAATATCTTGCAGAATTTTAATTATTTTTACAAGTTCAAATCTTGTGGCTAATATGTTAATACACCAAACTGTTCAAATGCAGTTAAACCCACAGTTTTGTTATTAAACTATGAAGGTTAAAGTAAGTATTTTATACATTTAAAATTTATGGTTTGAGAAGTATTCTATAGTCTTTATGGTTTACGTTCGAGACTCAAAATACTTTTTCTGTAACACCACATCACTTTGATATTATGGTAGAATTTCTTTTCGGCCTTAACTTTTGCTTGCAAGTATACTTGTATGATAGTATTTACATGGGATAATTTTCTTCACAGCAGATGAGGGCAAAGCTTGCACAAAGTAAACACAGAAGAAATTGGTTTCCTTGTTGCTCTTAGATTCAGTGCTTAGTTACAGGGTTTAGTTATATCATCAGTCTGTATCTGAATTTAGCATCCCCTTAATGGTCTGGTTTTTTTCTCCTTCAATTTGTATGCTATTAAAATCTAGCAGCATTTATCATTAAGAACGTGCAATACATTAGCATAAAGTAAAGAAAGAAAAAAAAATTCTTTTGTGCCCAGGCAAATCAGGCTACTAGACAGATTGGAGAAGGGGATACCAGAGAAAAACATATGCCTTAAGACTGAAAAATGGTCATTAACAACTAATTTTTCTCTGCTGTCTCTGATGTAGTGTTTCATAAATTTGGTACATGCTTTTAGCAAAATCATGTATTCAATACATATACTCAGACCCTGAGAGTCTTTTCACTGATCCCACTGAGGCTTTGGTTTCTCCACAGTAAGTGCAGCAAGGGATTAAACTAATTCTGTGTTAGATACCCCCCCATTATTCCTCTGAAATAAATGGAATACCATGTACTTACATCAGTTTATAAGAGATTTGGATTATTTTTTATGTATGGTCTTTGCATCTGCAGTGTCAGTGTAATCAGTATTTCCATGAAGCTGATAATGGCAGAAAAGAGGTGAAGAAATAAGAGAAAACTGTCCAATGAACTTTATTGTCTAAAAAAGAATAAAAAACAGATATTTTTTTCACTATTTGACTAAGAAGTCAAAGCCACTTTTACTGCACCCGTTTTACTGTACTGACTATCCCCAAGGAGATTTGGATGCCCACAGTCTCATAACAACGCTTCTTTTCTCAATTTTTTAGCCCTTCTAGTACTCTAACAGCTGTAATTGCTCTAACCAGCAGAACTTTTAAAAGGGGAAAGAGGCATTTTCTACTTTAGCAGGCATTTTCACTGCAGTTTCACCCCTAATCAACTCTATGCAAGTTAAAACCCTGAGGCATTGGGACCAAAGAAATCCCCAGTGTCCCACAAAAAGAGTCAGAGGCACTAAGAGATTGTAGTTGGTAGAGAACAAGAGGAGCTTAAAAACTTGTGAGGTGAGATTTTTTTTTAGGAATATAAGTTTATATAAGTTTATTTAAGATAGTAAGTTCTGTCCTTCATGCTAGGATGTAAAAACTTTTCCAGTACATTAAAAAAAAAGAAAAAAAAAAAAAAAAAAAAGGATTTACTGCATTGTCATTTTACTATTCTGTGAGACATGTGAGCTGGTATTGATTTGGGATTTGTGAGTGCAGCTGTAGTTCACAAGGCTGGACTATAAGTACATATGCTTAAACTTAAATCTTCAGACAAGCTGAAAATTCATACTGAATTTTCTTGTCTTTATTTTTTTTATTTTAAATCTTTTCATTGTAGCTTAAAATAAAACTCAGTTTTTCTTTTCTGAACTTTCTGGCTCAAGGGATTTTAAAACCACTCTGTACCTGAAATCCATTTTAAGACTAAACAAGTGTGGAGGCAGGAGAAAAAAGTACCAGTTTTCATCATGTCTTGTGTGCCATTTGGGATATCAATACAGTTTAATATCAGAGTTAGGATGGAAGTTGTGTGGGCTTTCTACCAGCAGTACTTAGGACTCATAAGTGAACCGATCTTAACATGTCTAATTCCAGGAACAGGTAAATAAGCTTACTTTGAACTTACTTGTCATACAGAAAAATGGGTTTCACCATCCCCCCAGTTTACATGTATTGTTATGTTTGTCTACCATAATGTATATCTTTTTAAATACCCAGTTATCCACCCTGCAATTAAGATATTAAAATATGTATTTTTAATAAATTGTCTAAAGGTAAACGTAATTTTACAATACATAACTTCTGTTATCAAAAAAAAAATTTACTCCACTACTACTATGCTCATTTAACAATTTCCCTTTAACTTTCAATATACTTATATTTTTGACATGTATGACCATATCTCTTGGGCAATTGAGCATTTTTATTTGTAACTGAAGCATATATTTTGCTTGCAAGCTTCATATAATTTTAGCCAAATTAGCAGCAGTTAAAAAATTTTGATCCAGCAATAACAATGTAAGTTTCTGATCACAGATATTAGGACTGTATCTGTAAAACATTTTTAGGGGATTGTATAAAACTGCCAATCTGAGGGGCCAAAACAATGGACTGGTTAGCCTTAGTGTTTAAAAATATTGGAATTACTCAATATAAAGTGCAATATAATACTCAGTATAAAGTGCACCTGATTAATAATATTTTCCAAATTTCTCTCCTTTGGATGTCTGAAAAATTACTTTGCTGTGTTGGTTTTGCATGGCTTAGTTTTTGGTGAGGAGGGAAGAAGCCAGGCACGGAAGTGATTTTCTGTGAGAAGCTGCTAGAAGCTTCTCCCGTGCCTGGTAAACCCAAACCCTGACTGGCTCTGAGAACAGACATGCTGCTAAGCCAATTAGAGAAGTTCACAACACCTCTGTGATGACATATTTAAGAAAGAAATCAAAACTGTGGGCAATTTTTCCAAGGGGTGGGGAAGTGCCACGGTCGCCGCCAGGTCAGCACAGGCAGTGGTGGGCCTTGGCCTTGGCCTTGGCTGCTGGGCCGCAGACAGAAGGGCAGCGGCAGCGGCGGTGGCTTCTCTTTCCCAGCGCCGTGCGTGGCCATCTGTTCTGGGTTGATCCCCATTCATCTGTTTAGCTCAGAAATAAGTTTTGTACCTTTAAAACTGGATCTGAGAGTGAAGGAGAAGTGGTGGAATGTCTGAG
>JAWWMU010000153.1:99727267-99745365 GCA_035048155.1 Cinnycerthia olivascens | reverse complement strand
ACTAAGTGGTGAACACTTTTTTGTCTGTAAATCATCTTCTCTTTGGTTATTATTATTGCTACTAAGCATTTCTTACTCTGTTCCTGTTTATTTTCAGTAAATTATCCTCTCAAGCCATGGTCTCTGCCTTTGTCCCTCTCTCAGTGCATGGGGAAGAGGAGCAGCTTCTTTTGAGTTAATTCCCAGCTGGTTTTGAACCACCTCATGACCCAATTCTCGTATTTACAGAAATCAGATTTTCTATTAAAATGCTCAGTTTTCTACCTGTATTGTTAAAGTAAGACTAAGTTTCTTAGTTGACATATGACTTTTAGCAAGTGCCGTCAACATAGCCCTGTAAGCCTCTCTATTTCTTTGTGCAGGAAAATCTGTAGACAGATGAAATTGTCGAGGCATCTGAAGCTGTTTGTTTGTAGAGAAGACCACAATTACAGAGAAGGTGTTAGGACTCAGTCCTACATCCTTCTGATGGATGCATCAGAAATTACACAGCATTGCTGCAAGCCAGTGCTGGAAAATTTCATATCTGGTTGAGTGACAAAGCACTCTGTATTTTCACCCTTAACTTCCAGCTGCAGTATTTTGAGCAGTGATGTCAGCAGATCACACAGGTTGAACAACCTTGCAATTTCCTGGGTGTTGCCACATGAAGGACAATTGCTGGGGATTTTTTGCTAAAGTATTTTCCAACTATTTTCTCAGTATCTCTGGGGTTTGTTTGCAGCAGTTCTTTTCATGTTCAATACTGTTTTTAGTTTCTTCTATATTCTAAACCATCCCATTAAGTCTCACAATAACACTATAAGCAAAAGGGAAGAGTTTCTAGGGATAATCATGTCTTTTGTTACTAACATTATTTTAGGTCATGTATTTAATGGTGCCAAAAATCAAGTTTTGAACTCTTAATATCTTCAAGGTACTGGAAAAAGGGGGGGGGAAAGTATGGAGATACGTAGATCACTTTTGCAAGTGTTCTCTCTGCTTTTCAGGGGCAAGGATACCTGTTTTCAGGAAAAGCAGAAGCCTCTGTGCACAGGAATGGATTTAGATGAATCTTATGTAAAAATGTGGTGGGTGGATGCCAGGCAGAATGATTACCTGATTTTGCACCTCTGCTCTATCAGAGAACTCTCTGTGCAGGAAGAGCAGAAGAGAATCATGGACACTGTGACTGGCAGATAAGACTTTATTTTCCAGTGTGTTGCTTCAACAAAATGTAACTGTCATTCTTCAGTGAATTTAAATGAGAATGAACATGTGAGCCTTTATAGGTCCCAGTAAGCTGCAGCCTGTTGCTGCTTCTGCACTTTGAATCTTCTGTGAATATGCACAATATGGAAAGAACATTTTATAAACTTAGAAAAAAATCCAGAAAGAAGGATTAGAGGCTGTGACATATGAGAAGAGATTAAGACAATTTAATATACTGTGCTGCTGCTTGAAGGAAAGACTATAAAGAGTGATATGACTGCATACAAATACCTCAGAGGTAAAGAATGATAGTTACAGAGGTTATTATAGCATTTATTATAACATTATTTACTGTAGTGTCTCTTCTACCATCAACATAGGCTATTAACTCTGAGAAATATAAATTGAGTAGAAAAAAAATCAGAAAAAATCTAGAAATTGAATACACTGTAGAGGAATATTTAGGTAATATTTTAGGAAATAACTTTAAAGGGTAAGACTTTTAATGCTTCATCTTGCACCATTAATATCTTTGGGGATCTAAAAAGTGACTTGAATAAAAATTAAGATAGGGCCTTTCAGGCAACAGTCTGAGCCAGCCAGAGAGGCAGTTAATATGTGAAATTCACTTGCATTAAAGAGATTTTAAGAGCTGTGTGTGAGGGAATATCAAAGAAAGTATTAGCAGACGAAATTCTGATTTTTTCTGTAGAGGTAGCTGACCTCAAAGGTTTCCAAACTGACTTTCATCAAGTATTTTAAAAGTGTCAGACAAGGTTTTCTCTCTTCTGGAGAGCCAGCAGATCAGTTACTGGTTATATTCTATATGTTATGGGTGCTACAAGATGTTGGTGCTGTCTCCTGTCAGATGCACCACAGGTGAAGGAGGTTTCTTGTTACAACTTAACTGTAGTTAGTGCACAACAAGAATAAAGCTATTGATATATGAGGCTGCAAAATGGTTTGTTTCTATAAATATTACTATATGACAGACCATTTTCCTGTAGATTTTTTCACAGCCTTAGATGCTTCCACAGCCTAAATGCCCACTACAGAAAAATAAAGCTGCTGTACAAGGCTACACTGTCAAGAAAATATACATGATTTAAATTGGCTGTTTTCCCTGTGACAGCAATTTCATTTGAAACATTTGCTTATTTTGTATTCTATACTGTTCTTGTAAACTGTCATAATTTCAGAGCACAGCCTATAATTTCATTTAAATAACTCTAGTTCTAAGATTTGTGGTGCAAAACTGGTTTGAATAATAGCCAAACCACAGTAAGGCTGAGTTTTTCAAACTTACTAAATGCTGCCCCTTCTTGTGATTTAGTGGGAGTTTTTGGGTGACATTAGCAGTTTTGGTAGTTTCTAATATAATGCACACCTATGGAAATCATTATCTCTGGGTGCTGTGGTTACTAAGACCTTACACATTTCATAGGACGATTGGCAAAATTAACGGCATAGAAATCTACTGTAGGTTATTAAATACTGACAAACCATTCTGGAAGAGGAAATTCTTAATCTTCACCTTATTCAAAGCTAATATAGGCCTCAGTAGAAGTGTCCTTGCCTTCATTTTACACTTGACTCTATGCATTTATTTTAGTCATTATCTGAGAAGAGATTTCATGCTAGGTCAAGTGAGTATGGCTGCCATCAATAAAAGCTACTCACTTTTGTCTTTGTGTATACCTGCAGCTCTCAGATATTTATCTGTCTAACTCTGTGTACAATTCTGTTTCAGTCCTTACCTTGTAAGGTGTCTTGAGAGCTCTTATGTTAACAAGTGGGGGACTGATTTTATAGTGTATGCACAAACAGAACCTGATGGATGACCCATTTGTTAGGGCAGGCTGTTGAAATGCACTGAATATTTTCCTTCTGTGATGAAAGTAATTGTGTGTGAACAATTCTTATCTGCATACAATTTTGATGGATGCTTAAATGCTTCTGTCTCAGGATCAGTACTGTAATGTTTTCTGTGTCCATGGCTATAATAAGAATGGTGTTGCATATACTTTTCTTTGGAATCTTTGGAGAAGGCTAGTTAGTATTCAGGAGAAGGCTAGTGCTGTGAAATCTATCAAGGTGCCACTCAGATAAAACAATGTATGCACTTCCTGAAATTTACAGAAGAAAAAGTATGAAGAAATAGTGCTGCAAAATAATACTGACAATAGTCCATGAACAGATCACATATAAATAAACTACAACATAAATAGCTGTACAAGAAAAGGCAACTGTTTCATCAGATTTCTTTATTGGAAACAATTTGACTGCCAGTTGAACAGTGTTATCCCTGAGACATCACATTATTTACACTTCTCTAGGAAGCATATACCCTCTCATTGACCTTCATGCACTTATGTATCCATTAATGATTTCCTTTGGGCTTTGTCAAGGGACATGCATTGCTTCTGTATTTGACATTAAATGGAAAAGGGACCATTTCCTATTTAAAATTATTTCTTAATTCTTAGATATCCTTATGCATTCTTTCCCAAACACTCTCAGAATTAAGTCCCTTTCAAAGCAGATGTACATTCTGCTGACTCTTCCTCAAAATTACATAACCATTCTTAACATTATTTGCAATCATATAAGACCAAACATGAAAAGGGATTTCTAAGAATAGTTCCTTTAACTGCAAATTAAAGCTCTCTAAAGCTGGTAACACAATGGAAAGCTCTCTTGAGCCTAGTTCTCTTATTGTTACACGGAACAGCACCTTACTCTGTGAGCAAATCCATATGATTTCTTTTCACCCTCATGTTCTCTTTTTCATACTTATTAAATTGACCAAATTCAGTCTGTAATGATGAAAGTCTTTTATCAGAGCAAGGTTTTCTGTAGGTTTTTTGCTAGACATAATTTCATTTGACCTGCAAAACCTGGAAAGGAATTAAAATATGTTTAGTAAGTTATGTTACATATTGAAATAAAACTTGCATACATAAAGTTACAAGACTTAAATTGCACAGAATCACAGAATACGAAGAGGAAAGACCTGTAGTATATTACCTAGTCTATCTTTAGGCCCAAGGATCATATGCTTTATGCATTTCATTATTAATAGTCATCTAATTAGACTTTAAGATGCATATTTTCTTAGGTTCCCATGATGCTCTAAACCAATCTACCCTTTGTGTTACCAGTTTTTATTTCTATATGAATTATTATTCTATGTATCAGTTTGTTCTTGTATATATACAAGTTTAATTTTCTCCAAACTGTCAAGAACACAAAGGTCTGAGGATACACTTTAAAGCACTTCTAACGTGTATTTGAGGAGTGTTAATTCTCCACTACCACTCCCATTTTACAGGTCATACTCCCCTTTGAATTCTCTTTAAAATGAAAATAAAAATGCAATACTTTCAGTGTTCCTCACTGTTCATGTTCTCCATAACTCTGATCTTTTTTCTGAAGTGTTTTCTATTAATCTGAACCTTTACTGACACAGGAAGCCAAAACTAAGCAGAGGTTAATGCAGTGCTGAATAATGGAGAAGGATTACCTACAAGATACACTTGGCTCAGACAACCTGATATGGAATTTCTCTGTTTCAGAAAAGTGTGCTATTTCAGCCTGTCATATTTTATATACGTATTTTATATATTTTGAGGAACATCATAAAATAATAAAGCCATTAGGTGCAAAACATGTCATTTCATATGAAACTGTCTTCTTTGTTAAAGTCATATGCTGTGCCCAGTCCTGAGGATGTTCTGGCCTATTTGTACACTCAACCCCTTCCACTCAATACTTCAGAGAGTGATACAAGATTCAGAGTGATTATTTTGTCAATTATGGCACTTGAGTACTGCAGAGGTAATAAAATGCTGTACAGAGATCAATTTATGGACAAGAAATAGACAGGTTGAAGTTCAGCCCAACAAAAGGCGGGTAAAAAATAGAAAGTGAAGCATATTGAAGATTTAGCATGGCAAACTCTTTTTACATACAATCCATCTAAATCCATTCTTGTGCACTTCCTTTTAAAAGGTATATAACAATCATAGCATTATTTAAGAATATTCTCATCATTTTTTCTGTTTTTTAAAAGTGGTTTTTATCTCATCTAATTTCAGACTTCTGTAGATTGGACATCTAATTTCAAATTATATACTTTTGGCTTGTTAATTAACAATGGGAAAATCCAGGCACCTGTGAGGATCAATTCAATTATTCTACTCAGCGATCCTAAGGGAACTTGAATTGGCATCTGAAAGTACCTGTTTCTTCACACAGGCTAAACCCATGGCAATCTCATACCACCTGTTTTGCCTTAGACAACATTCCTTGAGATACCTATGAGTTCCTGAGATGAAGCCAATACAAAATTTCAGTCCAATCAGATTAAGTGGTTTTAAAGAAACCATAGCCTCAAGTACTAACAAGAGAGAGGGCAGTTTTTACTTAGAATCTTGACCTGAAGCAATTAAATTGCATTTGGCATTCTGTTACATAAGCTGTCTTTTCGATACAGATACAGCCATATCAGATGATTAACATTATTAACATCCTGGTCTTGTAAATATAGATCAGCAAACTGAGACAAAGAGTAAACAACAATTTAAGTCTCTAGTATTAAGAGATCAATACACCAAAATACCACATATATTTGTCATGGCACTTTAACGGCCTTTGGTGGATTTGAAGTACCAGAAGAATAAGATATTATTTGAGATGAGGCCATGCTTGAACTTCAGTAAATGAAACAGCAGTTCTTTGAGTACCAATCTGCTGTTTGTAGATCACTGTGACAGCATGATTGGAAATGTATCATCTTTGCTGCTTTGAAGTTTTAATGCCATCTTCTTTCATTTATGTCATTAAATATAGATGTTGCAGAAGGTTAAAGCCCTTTGTGATATCTTATTTGAAAAAGTGTTTTGCAGCTGGGGAGCTGTTTATGAATATATTTGGACCATGCATTTACATTTTATTTCATGGTAAGTTTAGCAATGATACATGATTATACTAAACAGGGTAAAACCTGATAGTGAAGAAAAATAGGATCAAAGGATTGAAAGAAACTATAATTCGAACTCTATCACAAGGTTTAACAATTTCTTCACTCTTTTGGGATAATAAAAGGTGGACTTCTGTCATATTTTCAAATGAAATCTAAAAAGTACTAAGCAATCAGACCTCAAATGAAATGTCGGATTTCAGTTTGTGAGAAGGGTTCTGGAAATTTAATACAAATTAAACAACACACATAAGTACACAAAATTTATGTACAGAAAATCTGAAGGTATTATTTAAAAATATTTCCTTGCATGTTTTTATTTTTAATATAAATTTTCCTCAGAACAGAATGATAATTAAGACTGAAAACCAGTCATAAATCCAAGCTAAAAGGTAATAGAAAACAAGCTGAGAATTGTAATATGACTAAAGACTATAACTGTGATGTGAGGAAAATAGGCTGTTCAATTTCTGCCAGGCAGTTTTATTAGTGTAAGTTTTGCCTTTGGCTATGAAATTAGTAATGCATGATAATTTCAGCTATTGACTTTGACTGCTAAATATGCTTCATTTATTCTTTGAGGGAAAGAAGAAGCAGCTGTCCTCTAATATTAATTGTTTTCAGTTATTCCATATCTGTGAAATACAGCCTAAGCTTTCCCACTCATAAATTAATCTCTGTATTCCTTTCATAGACTCCCTATTACCCTTACAGTTTTAGTTTCTTTTCTTTCAGAGGACAGAAATAAACCCAGGGCATCTGCCTTAGAATCACTAAACTCCATGATTTGTGTCCCCTAGCATTAAAACACTAATGGGAAATCATTGTAATTTTGTATTAAAGAAATAATAGACTTTATTCCAGTGAAAATTAGTGCTATCCAATGCTGATAATTAAACTCTCAAATAGAATAAAAAATCTTATAGAAATAAATATTTAATGTATTTAAAAATGCTTCTGATCATTGCATTTAATCAACAGTTTACAAAGCAG
This sequence comes from Cinnycerthia olivascens, assembly GCA_035048155.1. Lineage (NCBI taxonomy): Eukaryota > Metazoa > Chordata > Aves > Passeriformes > Certhiidae > Cinnycerthia > Cinnycerthia olivascens. Next base: position 99,738,200 of record JAWWMU010000153.1, on the reverse strand, counting down.
TTTAATTCCATGGAAGTTACTGTCAGCCCAGAATTATGTTGATGTCCCTTTTTATCTCTTCTACTATAATTCTGACCAGAATCCATGGAACATACACGAGCATTTTGATTTCATAGATTTTGAATTTGTAAAAGTTCCTGGCCATCCTCTTGATAATTTCCTCTGGGTTGAAAATGTGAAGCTTGAAAATCTTTAGGAGTTTCCCATGCAGGAAACTGACATGAAAGCCACGGGAAATGCACTTTCTAGGAGGGCAGATCCCATCATGAGACATTTTGGTTTTAACCTACAAGTCTCAGTTCAGTAGTTCTGGAGGCTTTTTTTTTTTTTCCCAGTTCTCGTATGTGCAACTTTAAAATATTCCCATTTTCCTCTCTTCTTTTTCCTTACATAATCATTCACTTCCCCTCAAACCAATGTCACTTGACAGGAAGATATTGAATGACTAATGCCATTGAGGGCACAGCCAGATTTTAGCAGCATCAGTGAGCACCATGGCTGTGTCTAGACCACTCTGAAATTGAGTGCTCAAGATGGGCTGTCAGGTCTTGGCTCTGCTTGTTTCCTGTCTAAAGATATTTGTGATGATATGACAGTATATTATCTACCAGCAAGCCAGGCCCAAGCCCAGGGCTGACATCCTGCTGGTCTCATTCTGTGCCCAGCCTCAGGGAAGTTCCCAATGCCCAAGGCTGCAATGTCCCTGGCCTCCCCCTGGCAGCCCTGGTGGGATGGGTCCTGGTCCTGCCTCTCCCCTGACATCCCTGGGGAGATCCTGCTTCTTCTAGCCCCAAGGTGCTACTGGCTTGTGCTGCATGCTGAGATATTTTACTCTTCTTTCATAAAATAAAAATTCAGTCAAGATCCTGGCTTGGCCAACTGTCTGTCTCTGAGGTCAAAGATTAAAGATGCCTTGAAGACATTCAGAGTGGAGTGGGCAGCCTACATAAGTCAGCCTGCATATATACAATATACACAGGGTGCATCGGAGATAGATGTACTCAGGAATACCAATGAGGGCCGTGTAGGCTGCTCCGACTGCAATTTCACTCTTCAAATACACAGCCCTCTCTACTTGATATTTTCATATTGTAAAAGCATGAAGGCCTTCAGAGTAAATCTGCTTTAATTTCAAATACTTACTCCTTTATCTACACAAAAATAATATCCATTAAAAAAAAGATTACCTCCAAACATATGAAGTCTTAATCAGTTAGAAACAAATATTCTATTGCTTAAATTACTAGTCTTAATGTTTACATGTTAAAAAATAGATTAAGAAACTGCAAAATTATTCCAGCAATATCCAGCTTTGATTTATAAGGGTTTGTGCAGATTTAATCAGTGTTGTTAAAGGGATCATAAATTTCACTCCTTTATTTCTGAAATTTTACTGCTTTATCTAAACACCTTTTGAATGTCATGCTAGGCATCAACTTTTTTTAGCATAAATATCAGCTTTCTAAGGAGAATTTCCAATAAGTTCATATTTAGCTCCAAATTCTAAAACTCTTAGGTAAGATTTTCAAAGAGCAGAGATTGAACTCTGAAAATATTTGCTCTGCAGAATGAGATGCAGTATTGTCCTCCAGCATGACAGAAAAAAGATTGAAAATTCAAGTAATATTTTGAAAAGTTTCAGATATGTAAAGCTGTATGCCTTTTTTTAATTAACAAAATTTGGTATTTGGTTTTACAACAAGGTATCAAATTTAAGTCATGCTGCAGAAACAAGCTGAGTGTTAACATGAAGAGGAGTTATCATGGAATAATATATTTTTTTTTTTCTGATTAATGTCAGTTATTTCAGCATGGAGTCACAAAATGTAATTCAGTGTACAGCTGTTTTATTTGTTTTATTTGTTTCCCACTTCCTAAATATCTTTTGTTCTACACTGGAAACAAGCAGCAAAATCATGAACATGCTTTCAGATATTTTCACAGCTATCTATGAAAATAATTTTATTTTTTTATAGCCCATTCAAAATAGGATCATTCTACCCTGAGATGAAAATAGTGTCTCTCTGATACTGGAAAAAATAGCAGACTGATTTTTACAGTAAATATAAAAGATATATTACTGGTAAAATCTGAACCGCAACTTAGGGATGATCTTCCTCCACCATTTCAATGAACTTTGTTTAATAAATGATTATGTTGTAGGACATTTCACATGTGGCATCAAATAAACTTATTCTGAGTCTCAGGTCTCCTACTGATAATAATAGGTGCAAAATTGTCTTTTCAGTCACCTAAACTGAATATCAAGTTTTCCTACACTTATTACACATACATTCCTATCTCTACTTCATTCTAAAAATGCTCAATTCTTTCCTATATGTTGGACAAAATTATGATTAAGCTCACTGTCTCAAAGAGTCCGACCTGGCAACTCTTGCCGGTGCAAAGCTCTCACTGAATAAAGATTTGCCTTGTAAGGGTTTGGAAGTTCTTTTGCTGCTGCTATGTGCTCTCACTGACTCTTGCCCAAACAGCAACATAAATTGTGTTTGTTCCTAGGCACAATAGAACCAAGTCTTGTACATTTCTTTATCTATATCAGACTCTACAAGTATTCTGATATATTCCTGTTGATTGCATCCTACATGAGTTCACGATTGACAAAAAGGCTCATCTTTTCCAAATATCTTTCAAGCAGCAAAAAATGTCCTATGTTTCATTCTCATGTTTTCTTTCAGTCATCATAAGCCAAGAAATGACCTTTTGGTTAGTGCTTGCCATTTGATTAACAAATTGGAAAAAAGGGTTACTAAAAGAATCAGATGTATTTTGTATTTGCTATTTAATGTCTTTTAAATCTAGCTGAATTCCCCAGATTTATATGTATCACTAATAAATATGATAGTCAAATCTTTTTGACCTCTGCTGTACTGTGATTGAAGGTGACCTGTAGCACCAATTGTATGAACACTGCCTGTAGGCAACTAGCAAACAAATGAAATCTTTGCAGCAAATCTGCACACGTCTTTTTAAAACTGTGACCATGCTCAGAAGTTCTACACTGAAACAATCTGCCTCCCATGCCTACATAATTTATGCAATTCTAGCTGATCAAAGCAAATTTGGAGTTCTACAGTTGAACAAACCAGGATGCAACAACCCTACCTAAGCCTTCCTAATACTGAAAAAATTTTGCTGTTTGTTCCCTTGTCTTTCTTTCCAACAATCCAGAGTATTTTGGTGCCAGAACCATAACCATTGTCTCCTATTTTTAATCTGGTTCTTTCTTAGAAAAAATTTGCAGACTTCCCCCTTTGATGACCTTAGTCACTAATTTCTTTACATATACACTACTCATATAGAAACTTTGTGGTTAGATATCAAACTCCTGACTGTATCCGAAGGAAAAAAAAAACAAACTGGGTTTTTATTTCTAAAATTTAAAGCATAGGAAAAAATCAAACTCTTTTGCAGTTCTCGGCAATCAACATTTCTTTGAAGTTTCTGCTTTAGTGTGTGACATCGCAAAGATTTTTCTGTAAAATTGGCAGCAGATTAAATCACAGATTGGACAGCATCTTTCTTTTAAGTTTGCATGACTAGGTGATTTATTCATGAATGTCTAACAGGTAAGATTTTGGTAGGTTGATTTTTATATCATATGTCACCCGAACAGGTTCTGTAGTGAGCAAATACTTATTGAGAAAAGGCTTGGCAGAACATACCAGAGTGGGATGAATCACAGAAATCTGCTTACAAAATAACAATGTGGGTTCTGTTATCACTTTCCTACAGACTCGCCTGAAGTTGAAGGTTTTAGTGGTCTCTCATGCAAGAGATACATCACAGAGTTCCCAGGCTCTCTGGTATCATCCTCCTGTACCTTACTGTTCTTAGTATTCAGTCTGAAACCTTGACTGTACAATTAGCAAAACGTTGGCAAAAGGACAAGCAATATGGAACAAAGATATCTTTTATTTGCAGAAGATTCTTTGGTTTCTGTTAAACACATTGTACTGGAAAAAAATGTGGGTTTGACTGTGGGAGAGCTTTCCCCTGCAAAGGAGGACTGTATTCTATTTGTTTCAGCAAGCTGCTTTGTGATAGATGTAGCACAAAATATAACAGTATAATGGCCCCACTTGTGACTTCACATCTGCAATTTGATTATAGCACTTCTAAGGCTTAAAATAATACATGCAATTGACTTTATTATAGTGCTATTGGTCCATGCTATACTTTGTTCCCTTGGGTAGAGCAATAAAAAACAAATATTGAATTTCAAATGTAAGAAAAATATTATATCAATTAATTTTAAACAAATAATAATTGACAGTTGTAGGAAATTTTTTTCTAAGAGGTTCTCAGAGCAGACCAGAGCTCTTAACAGCTATTTAATTAACTTAGAAAGAAACTAGGAAAGCCAACTTTGTTCTGCTCTGAAACTGAGAAGCTTCTCAAAAGAATGAAAATTTTTCATTACACAACTCCCAGTTTCAAAAAGAGATGCAAGTAAATCTGAGGGAAATCTGTCAGACCTCTGCTCTATGTAAATGTACATAAACAAGCAAATAAATGTATAAATAAATAAGACTATGCCAGCACATTTCAAGTTTCAAAAATGAAAACTATTTTTCTGCATCTACATAAGGTGTAGGAACATCAGGTTTATGCAGCATTTCATTCTTTGTAAGAAATACTCTATAAATGTTAGGCACAGCTGCTTGGAAAATACATCTGGAATTATTTGAGGCAGGAGGGATGGATGAGGGTAATTTAGATGAAGGTGTGTCACTGATGAATTACCACAGCCACACTGTACATTTTGATCTTCAGAGGCAATTCAAGTATAGATCAGCTTGAATTGAATTATCTCACTGGATCACAGCACATAGTGGAAAAGGTTACACAAAAGGCTCTTTATTCATTAGAGTGCCAATAACAGTAGTGAAGAATATATAATTTTAATGATCTTAAGAATTTCTAATAGGTGTACACTGCAGGAACGAAAGAGATTCTAAGAAGCAGGCAGATAATGATAAGAGAATTCAAAAGGATTTTATACCTAAGCAATCTTCCTACTGTTCTGAAAGAGAAAAATTCTTATCCCATGCAGGCATTGGATTCATAACTAATACAGTTCCTGTAGGCCGTGCCATTGCTATTATTTCTATACAGCTGAGAGTTGTTAGGTGTTTGATCATTAAAATAATGCTACAATCCTTATATTGATGTGTTAACAAGTTATTTTTTTTTCGGAAATGTCAATGTTTTCTCTTAGTTGTCTAAGGGAAAAAAGCTTTTCAGCATCTTTACTGTGTTTACTTTCTATCTGAAAAGGTAAAATATAAAATCAATTTTCTAAATAAAATTATCTGTCATTTTTTTTCACACAGAACTAATCAACTAAAGCCAAGAAAAAAGAATTTAAAAAATCTAACATTCCAACAGAAGTATATCTCAGTAGGGGTTGAATTCATACTAAGACACATAAATATCCACTACATATTAAAAGATATGAATAATTAGCTGGTATTTAAAGGGCATTTAAAAATAGTGGACATGAATATTTAAAAATATTTCTGATGAGATTTGGAGGTGGAAAACAGCCTTGAAAACTAGAATAGTACTTTGAAGCCATGAGTATGCATCTTGTCTTCAAAAGAGGGCCTGATTAGGATGTAATAAAACATGGAACTGCATAGTTAACAATGAAAAGAAACAAAATCTTGAACAGCTGTTCCCAAATGATCATCAGCAAACCTACACATTGAATGAGTCAGGGGTCTTGAGAAATAGAATCACATTTTGGTTATATCATTAAACCAAAATGTACATAAGAGAAACTGAAAACTTTCAATTTTTTTCAATTTCTTACTTGGACTTTTTATCTCCAGTAAGACACAAACTAAATAAGTTTTAGGGTGTATGGCTGTGATTTACATCTCTTCTATCAAATACCTTGGCATTATTTCTAGCATATAGAACCACCTGCAACATTCAGGCTACAGAGCCTTGTGGGACTGTCAATGTTTATTTTCTTATTATATGCTGAACTGATAAATATTAAGTTGGAGGAATATTTTCTGGTTCATCATAATATTTTTTAAATTAATTTCTTTTGGTATATTTACCACCATTTTGTGTTTGCTTTCTTCAGGCAGCCATCTGGCTGAGCTTAGTTACAAGGCTTTCAGTCAGGATTTTGAGCCTTAGATCAGATCCCAAAATCAACCACTCATGGCTATAAAATGACATGATTGCAGCCAACTAAACTAAAGAATACAACTTATACTTGAAAGAATAAGCCACTGAGTCAAATATATTTTTAGAGACAGTAAAATGACTGAATAAACCTTTATATTTGAGATAGTCAATGCATCTACAGATATGTGAAGAAAAGACACATGAGCAATTTTTAATGTCTCGAGAGCTCTGGTTATGAAAATTTATAGAACCGTGGGATCACAGAATCGTTTGGGTTGGAAAGGACCTTGAATATCCTCTAGTTCCATACCCTCTTCCATGGGCAGGAACACCTTCCACTAGACCAGGTGGCCTCAGAGCCCCATTCAGCCTGGCCTTGAAGCCTTAGAGTAAGCACACTATTTATGGCAGAAAGATAAAAAAAACCCTTGTATCTTTCAAATTAAATTAATCTGGCTTCATTTATACATATGAACTTCAAATATTTTTTTGAGCACTGGTGGCTTTTTTTTTTTTTGGTGGCAGGCTAGAGTCATTATTATGGCAGTTAGAAGAACTTCTGAAAGAAAAGACTTGCAAAATTCTCACCATTTTTAAAAACCATCTGTTTCCATTTCCCTGTATGTGGTATCTTCATTGTCTTGGAAACAACATGTGGGCTGTGTACAATTTTCTATATGGAACTGCTCTGTTCAAGCTGTGTTCCAGGAATCATTCAACTGAAAGATGCTTGAAATTACAAATTTTTTTTAAATTGATTTTTGCTCCCAAAGCCTCATCCCTTTTTACATAGTTACTTATTTATGTACTTGTGCCAACACACACGTATTGTCAGCCAAAGGACTTTTACAACACATGCCTGTACATGTTTTCAAATTAAACTGTCATTCTCATAGAAAAGTCCATGACAACAAAGGAACTAACAGATAATGAACAATATTTTGATAATCTATCCTTTGTTTATCTGGTTTCAGAAAAATCTATCCCTGTTTGCACTCAGGCAAACATATTTCAAAATGCTTCATATGTAAAAAGAGTTATATAACAATTTTGCTTCCAGGTCTTATACCTCAGGCTACAGATGTCCATCTGAAGCTTAAAGCTGTATGTCAACATAAATGTACTTTGTATTAATGATGAACCTCCCCCTGTCACTCAAAGGTTTAGATCTCTTTAGGAACTTGAAAATATGGTGTCTAATTTCAGAATGAAAGGAAGATAACTTAATAAAAAAAACTGTCCAGACAGTTGGACTTTAACTAGCAAAACAAAAAATACATCAGTTTCAGCAATATCCATGGCTTCAACAGTGAGATGAGGCAAGGGCATTAGTAATACTCCAGGGGTTTCTCTTGGATTTGTTTTATTAATCACATTTTGCATAATCATTTTGCATCTAATACAGTACTGGATGACTGATAAAGAAGAGAAAAAATATTTCTTTTCCTAAATGTTTTTCCATCTTATTCTTTAGTATATAATTTTCCTTGGATATTCTTACTTTTTACATATTAATACATTCCCATAACTTCAGTGGCTTGTCTTGTCTGGCTTTCTTGCACCAGAATTTCTGTAAATGAAGAGATGTAAGTGGAAAACTTTTATACTTATATAAGTATATACTTTTTATAATGCTTAAATAAATATAATTTCCACTTATATTTGTGTCTATTGTACACATGAGTATTTATATGTTGTATTTTGAACAACATAGAATTGAAAGAAATTCCTTGGGGTCTTTGAGATCTGGCCTATATGTCTTGTTCTTTCACCAGAGTTGGCAGAGGTAGACATATTTTCTTATTAACTGGATGCAGTTTTGCAGGGATTATCTGCAGTTTTAGACTCTCACAAATAGGTGGCACTAATGAATTCTTTATTTGCAGTAATTTCTATGTTCCCAGCTAGGAAAGTAAAAGTGCTTTGTGTCCTCTGACACACTCCATTTTGACCTTTGCAACCAATAGCAAATTTGAACTTAGTTATCAGGGCTGAAACAGATAAAGAGAATCCTGTTTTTCACTTCCATGAGATAAATAACTTCTTCTGAATGTAACAGGAGTTACTCACAAGTTTTGGAGACGGCTGACTATGTGCTGCATTAAAATAAGAAAAGCACATTGCTCTTTAATATAAAAACACATCTAGACTGATATAATGTATTGACAGTTCCTGTAAAAGACCTGATTAAACTAGCTGGACCAGAAATATTACCTGGCATGCTAGAAATAAAAATTACCTTGAACTGTGAATTTGAGTCACATTCCCTGCAGGTTTACACTGAGATAGCCTTCCTAGTGCCAATGTAATTAGGGATGTTTTTCAAATTCAACTATCACAAACTATAGTTTATTAGCATTTTCTGAATAAGATGCTTCCACACATGTTGTTAGGTCCCCAAGCAGAGTGGATCAGTTTATCAAAAACACTTTAGTGTTTCCAGAGAGGGAATCTCACCTCTCTCAATGCATTGCATTTCACACCTATAGGCAGGTGGTTATGTGTGCACATGCACAATACATGTACATATATTTATAGGTACTGAATGACACTATAGCTGCAGAAATCTTGTTTTGTTTTATTTAATTTTATCATGGGATTATAATGAAATTGCCCTGTTTCCATAATAGTATGACTAGATCCTCTTAGAGAAAGAAACAATCAGAATTTAAAGATTCTTGTCAATCCAACTCTGTATTTTAAAAGTTTTGATACTTTGAAGGGTATGACAGAAAATATTTTTAATCAAATCAGTAAATTTTTGCCCTAAGGAAAAGGAAGACCTCCAAACTTTTTTTTAGAAAGACGTGTAAGCCCTAGTAAAAATAGCACAGAGCTTTCAATACCATTCAAAATTTTAAAAACACATTTAGTAACTAACCTTATGTTTGATAGATTAGGGATTTTAAACCAAGACAAGCTTCCAGAGATATAATTTTTTGAAAAACAAAAAGCAATAAGAATTTAGCAAGACATTAGAATTAGAATCAGAAACCAAGCCATACTTGGTGTGTCCACACAGTCCACATTAATGTGAGCACCTTATGCACCACAGCTGAAAGAACACAAGGAAACAACCTCCATCAGAAAAATAATTCTCCATGGACCTTCCATGCTATAATGAAGGTGGGAGAAATACTCTTTTTGATTCTCTCTTGTGATAATCTGAGGTTCTAAATGATGTCAGTATTAACACATCAAGCACTTTTTGTGTCCCTTTGGGTTTGAAGATAGCAGACAAGCTCTGGTGATGTCCATAAAACAGATGTCCTTAGATAGATGCTCTTACCTTCTAAAATAAGATGACAGATTTCAAAATATCTATGGAAAATTAATCATTTGTGTGGTAGTTGACTTTGTCTGGATACCAGGTGGCCACCAAACCATGCTATCACTCTCCTCTCAACTGGGCAGGAAAGAGAAAATATGATGGAACGTTCATAGGTTGAGATAAGAGCAGGGAGAGATCACTCAACAATTACTATTATAGAAAATACAGATTCAACCTGAGGAAATTAATTCAATTTATTGCCAATCAGTCAGGGTAGGATAAAGAGAAACGAGAAAAAATCTTAAAACATTTCCCTCTGCCCCTCCCTTCTTCACTGCTCATTTTCTCTGCTTTCTCTCCTCCATCCTCAGTAACAAAGGGGATGGGGAATGTGGGCTCCAGCAAAGGGATCTCCACATGCTAGAGGTGGATCTCTGCTTCACTGTGAACCCCCATGCAGGGGGTTGACCTTGACCTTGACCTCTTCATTGACCTTGAATTCTGCAGGGCTGTTGCCCTGACATATTCTCATTTTGCTTGTTCTGCAGCAGATTTTCCCCCTTACCTATGTTATACTAGAGGTGTTGCCACCCTTACTGATGGGTTCAGCCTGCAGCAGATCTCACTTGGAGACCCCTGGGATTGGCTCTGTCAGACATGGGGGAAGCTTCTGGGAGCTTCTCTCAGAAGCCACCCCTGTATTCCCTCCCTACCAAGCCCTTTCTATGAAAACCAAATAGACAATTGCTTGTAATATCTCCAGAAACATACAAATGTAGTCCATGGAAGCATGGTTGCTAGCCCAGGCCAAAAATGTGCCAAAACCACTTGCAAGAGATGACAAAATTATGGCGCTTGGCCTCTGATAGTATTAATTTAGTTCTCACATTACTGTTTAAAACAATGCAGCCCATACATGGTTAGGGAAAGGTTGCAGCATTATTTCAGTTACTACTTATAACAAGATGACACAGAAGAAAATTTCAAAAATCTATGCAGAAAGGTAGGAAGAAAAAAAAATAATTTCAATGTTGAGAAGTGTTCACAATGCTGTGTTTTCAAATTTTCACAAAAGTGACAGATTTTTAAATGAATGCAGTAATTTGAAAATCAATATATGCGATATGTCTGATAGGTACAAGAAGCATAGCAGTGTCATTATTGTTATATACAAGGAAACATTGATGAGGATGCAGCAGTGACAGGTTATTGGGAGAAAGTAATTGGAAAAACTTGCAAAAAAAGCAGAGGAATGGTGAGGAAGTGCCATGAAAACAGATGATAAGTGGAGGGAGGGAGGGAGGGAAGAAAGGAAGGAAGGAAGGCGCAGAAGGTGCAGAAGGTGTGGAAGGAAGGAAGGTGCGGAAGGAAGGTGCGGAAGGAAGGCAGGAAGGAAGGAAGGAAGGAAGGAAGGAAGTACGGAAGGAAGGAAGGAAGGAAGGAAGGAAGGAAGGAAGGAAGGAAGGTGCGGAAGGTGCGGAAGGTGCGGAAGGT
>JAWWMU010000153.1:99696555-99726951 GCA_035048155.1 Cinnycerthia olivascens | reverse complement strand
AGGAAGGAAGGAAGGAAGGAAGGAAGGAAGGAAGGAAGGAAGGAAGGAAGGAAGGAAGGAAGGAAGGAAGGAAGGTTAGTTGAGCCAGAAGTCTCCTGAGTCCCTTCCAACTTGAGTTATGATGCTGGATCTCAGCATTAAAAAGAATAGCTTGGACACCAATGTGTGATGGATGCAGTTCCACTGATACAGAAGCTACTTATAAATAGTGAATCCTTTATGGAAATAGCTCTGCCTGCCCTAATCATCATCTAATAAATATAACTTCATCTATACTCACATTGGGACAGCTACTCATTCTTTCCAGGATAGTTACTACAGTCCATGTTTCCAATGAAAAGAAACCCTATACAGCTGAGGAACAAAAAAACCCAACACCATCACTCTCCTGTAAAGAAGCAATTTACTAAAATACAATCATCATCCATCAGCTACTAATCTTTAAATAGCAATAATTACTAAATGTTCTTGTACCTACTAAACTAGACAAAGACAGGATATAAACACATTGGTAAATCACTTAAGCAATAAATTACAATGTGTGCCTTGCAGCTTGAGTAAATACTGTTGACTTGGAGTTCAGAGCAAGAACACAGAGTTGCACAAAGTTAAATTGCCTGAAATAGGAAAGAAGGTCTCTTATATTAAGGCATAATTTTTCAGGGAGAGAAATCTCTATTTATAGATTTCTTTGAACAGTCTTCAGGAACATAAACAGAAGCACATAATTTAAATGCAGGTTATGTCTGGAAAATTTGAAAAAAGAATATTTAGACCTGGGGATTAATGAGTGAAAGTTCTCTACCTAATATCAAAGTCTAGCGTTATACCACTAGTTTCTATGTTCAGATTTAATCCATTAACCACTGCTCTTGAGGCCCAAACTTCTGACCATTTTTTCATGCATCTGGTCATTAAAATCGGGGCTAGAGAGCTATGACAATATTTTAGAAGACAGAGTTAAAGGCATACCCTTAGATTGCACTAAAACTTGAAAGATATATAATGTAAAAAGATATGAAAGTTGATTTATCAAGATGTGAAGTCAATGTAAAAGTTATTTTTTAAAAAGATTGTTCCAGTGCACTTATTTCCAAATAAACCATAAGACATTTTTGTTTATGCACTCATTCATGCCTTTTAATTTTTTTTTTAGTTTCATTTGTATTTGCCTCATGCTACATATTATAAAAGAAAAAGTGCTGTCTGTGTGCTGCATGTAGCATATACACCAAAGGGTTATGTTACCTGCATTGAACACAGTATCACAGAAAAAGAGGCACTGACCACACTTTCATGATCTCTGGTCTTTACAAGAAAAGATTCTTTTTTAGGTTTTTGGAGTATGTTGTTGCTCATTCCTTATTTAAATATTTTTGAAGTATGACAATATTGTCATATTTTACCATGTCACTTTCCTCTATAACGGTGGTCTGCTTCTCACAGAATCAACTGCATTCAGTCTTCAGAATAAATTTTTGTTTGTTAGGTTTTTTTTTTTATTTACAAATATTCACACTGTGTTCTTTGATGAACTGTTATGTCACAATCATCAAACCACTATGCTGCAACAATGAAAACACTGTACTGACAAACAGGAACCAAAAATTAATTTTAAATTAAAACAACTTAGAAAAAATAGGCACCTGCCAGCAGGAAAGCTTCAAAATTTAGTACATACCTGTTTGAGTAAGATGTACTCAAATACTCAACATCCCTCCTTAACATCCTTTAGCATTTCAGCAGATTCTGCCTGGCCACTACTAAGTAACAGATTTTTGCTGATTTTTTTAAATCTTAGATACTTCTAAGCAGTTTTTTGCTTATATATGCTATGAACCTGGACTTCTCAGAGCCATGTGCTGGGTGGGGGCATCGTGGGTTAACTGCTTGAAGACATATGACAACATCAGCAACTGAAAACAAATCTGAGTTTCTTTAACCCTAAGGTAGTCAGGATGTGAACTAGCTTCAGTTTAGGAGAAACATTAGGATTTTCAGGTCAAACTGGGCAACTCAGCTTACTCAGAGAGGTTTTAGAGAAGCTGTGAATGCTGTTCAAGGCCACTTACAGCAGGCGGTTGGAATTGGATGATCTTAAAGACGATTGGTACAATCTCTAAAAATCGGGGTATGTGATCTCAAAATCAGTGTCTGCTAGGTTATCTGGAGACTAAGATGGATTGTGGCTGGTCAGCCCTGGGCACAGCATATGTTTTTGCAGCCAGTTTTGCAGTCTGTAGGCAGTACAAAATATCATGAACACACAAGAATGTTGCCCAGGTGTTGCACAACCCATTACAAAAAATCTGTGAGTGAATCCTAGTCGTGGACATAAGAAATGTTCCAACTTAAAGATTTTATAAGCTTTATTTTGATCTGTGCTTTCATTCTTCTTTAGCTGTAATGACTGAATGAGCAGAGCTGGCACCATCTCTTTCCCAGGAAGGGCAGAAAGTGGTGGCTGGGTCATGGAGAGTATTTCACTTTTCCTGAACTCATTAATAAACAGATAACATAAAGGAAACAAATTATCATTAATGCAAAAAAAAAAAAAAAAAAGTAAAAAAGAAAAAAAAAAAGAAAGAGGAAACAAACATGAAAACACACCAATCAAAAACCCCCCTAACCCAAATCCCAGCACCATTCTCATGTGAACAGGAGGTTCACAGGATTCTCTAATCTAAACAGTATCCTGGCTGGGTCCCAGACCTTGATCATTCATGGAGGTGAAGGTCCTTACCTCATTTTGGCCAGGTTTCAACTAGGACTGTCCCACGTCTCCTAGCCCAGCAATCACTTTTAATAAAGAGCCTGGGTATGGCCACCTTGTTCTGGATATAAAGGATTTTAATGACATGGAACAGTCACCTCTCTGCCAGGGAACAGTCCCTGCCCTCTTTTATTTACAGGTACAGCTGTGAATTCAATGAGCTAATAATGAGTAATGGTGCAATTTTGTGCTGGGAAGAGAAACAAAAGGAAATATTGGATGATGAAAAAAAGAAAACTCAACGTTGAAAGCCATAGGAACTGGCTGGAGTGTGGCAGATGAAGCTCATAAAATTATTTCTCTATTTAGATCACAAAGTTTTTGAAGTATGAGCTGGGAAATAAATAAAAACAATGAATATTTTAAAGGAAAATCTTTAAAAAATGAAATCAAGATAAACTGTCTTAAAGGCACACAGTTTTCCATGTAAACAGAACTCAAGGACTGGAGCAGCAGAACCATAAGAAATATAAGCTCATTTCTGAAAGCCAGACATAAAAGTAGGCCTTGCAGTGTCTCAGTCAGTTGCCTGGATTTGAGACAAAAAGGCTTCTCATAGTAGGAGATATTCTCTGTAGTGTACTGTGTCCAGGGTCCTGTTTCCATATCTCAATACTACTGAAATTTCTTCTGAGGCAAATTCTGTACAAATTTTGCCATCCCAAAATCAAGAATTGTTCTAAACAGTAGGAACTAGCCTGTGTTCTTTAAGGCACTAAATAGGAAAATAAATAAAACCGTAGATTGGAAATGAAAGCTTCATGAGTGACAGACAGCGCTGATGATTGTCTGGTGTATTGCCTCTGTATTTCACAGTTTTTAGCATTATTCAGCCATCTTCTGAGACAAAGTGTGCCTCCAGTTACCAGATTCTCCCTCTCACTTTGCTCTCTTGAAACAAATGCTATTGATCAGTAGAAGTCTTTTCTGAAATTGGCAGAAAGGTATGAGCCTATTAAAACTATCTTATTAAAGTTGAATATGATTGGAAAGGAGAATTGATTCATACTAGATTTATATCTGTTAGCTTTTTTGTTGCAATTCCCTACTTGTAACATTTCATTATACACTTTCAGAAGCTATTTTTTCTTTTTATTTCATTCTGTGGATTTTGCTTTTGATATCCTGAAAGAATTATCAGCATTTTTCCTATTTCTATTCTAAACATTATCTTGTACATGTGAATTTGTAACCAGTTAAATCTTGCAAATTTTTTTTTTTTTTCTCCCAGAGGAGCCTGAGTCAACTGTGTCCACATTGGTTTGTTAGCTATGTTTAAAATTACTGCAGAACATATAAGTTTGTGAATGTATGTCTTCATATCAACATATAAATCCTCTGTCAGGTCAGATTTCTTTGAATATGAACAATGGCAGTCTTTGCTTAAAAAACTGAAAGGAAAAGAAAGTTGGAAGGAGAATGTTTGAAAATTATTTCCGATTGAGTGCCACAGTTAAGGGGAACAGGCTGAAATAAATCAGAACTTCTGACTGCCCAGACTGATTGTGTTCTTTAGCAGTTGCCATTTAAGAGCCCAAACAATGATTCAGTGCAGGAGAAAAAAAAGTGTTTTGAGTCTGAAGCCAACTGTTCAAGAAACTCAGCCCTCTTCAGAACCATACCTTTTTCTCATCTAAGAGAAGTCTGCCAGCATATATATTTTGATTTCTCTTTTAAAAGGGGATTTCTAAAATACACTTTGAAAGAAGTTGATTCCAAAGTTTCTGTCACCCTTAATGAGAATAAAGGAATGCTTAAACTATATCAGACCTATCATGTCTTTTAGATCTCCATAGTAACCATTCATATATATTAAGGTGTTTCTCTAACACAGCACAATGAGTTACTGACATGTCTATATTTCTTGCTTTGTCTTCAGCTCCATTTGACCCCTGAGGGCTCAGCATTGTGTCTGAACAAATATTTTACAATGACTATTTTCTAAAACAAATGTATCTCTGAGTTGCCTGAAGTTAATATTGAATTTAAGCTGAGTTAGAAGAAAGAACAGTATTTGGAAACGAGAAACAAGCCAAGTCAGGTTACAATCATGAGCAAATTAGGCGTGATTTGTAAAAGGTAAGGAAAGTATTGCCTGCTTCTGAACATCTCTGAAAAATTTCTTAACCAATGGGCTGAAAATTACCTTTGTGGTGAAAGAAATAATGAATTTACAAGTTTTGGTCATACAAGCCTAAAATTTTCCTCCTTTCTCCTGTTTAGGGGAAAAAAAAGTACTAGAAAAATGTCTAAAAATGAAAGTGCAATGTTTTGTTTCACTTCTTAGTTCATCTATGAAATTAAACTATTTATAAAATTAAACAAACAAATAAGACACATGTAAACTGTTGTTTATCTTTGAATGTAATGATATGTAAACATTCTCACAATGTGATGTCCTGAATGCTTGATTTGGACCATGCATATAGCCATTGCTGAACTGGAGTCTATTTGAAGCAGTTTTGATTTTAAAAAATGCATTTGAAGCACTTTATTTCAAAAGCGAAATTAAGTGATACTTAATAACTGTGGGGATTGAGGATGTTATTTGTTTAGTTTAGTTTAATTTTTCTTTTAATTGCTCTGACTCCTGGTCTCAAACCCAATTATAAAGCAGTTTATAAAAAAGGTTTTTGTTACATCATGCACAACGAGGCATATATCCTTTCCAGTGCGACTTTTGAGTTTCTGAATCTGTTCTAATTTTTCTTCTAACATTTTTTTTTTCTCCTTTAAATTGCTATTTTACATTAGAATACGATCAAGTTCTTAGACCTTTCCTCTTAATTTCATCAAAATGCTAATGAGTTTGGTTTATTCTCCTTTTAAAGAAAATTTAACTGCATCTTGAAGAATAGTCTAATGATGGATATAAATTTCATAACCTTTTAAAGCTCAATGTAATTCATCTAAAAATATGTTAAAGCAAACAATGTAGAATTTTCTTTACCTGCTATTTTAATAATAATAGTAGTAGTAATAATAATAATGCCCCACAACGCAATAATATTTAATTTATTTGATGACTATGGTTAAATGTGAATATCTAGCTGGAGAAGGTTCAGAGATGCCAGAAGAGCAAACTTGCTCCTTTGCAGGTTTATGTTCCTATGGAGAGTTTAATATATATCCTTCTCATGAATAACACAATTTTTGAGATGATCAAAGAGAAAAGAAAGAAAAAAGAAATTAAAATAAGAATTATAAAAAAACATATGCATGGCTGAAGAAATTATTTAATCTTAAATTATTTAATGTTTTTAGTCCATAATATTTAGCAGCAATATAATGCTATCCCTTACTGAGCTCTGAATTCTTAAAGCCAGTTATGCTCAAATGTCTAAATCCTGGTCCTGAGCTTGTACTCTGGTCTTCCAAGGCAAGTACAGAAAACTGAGGAATCAGGAGACAACCTCATGCTGGTGGACACTGGTTACAGGTGAGCAGTCAGGCTCTAATCAGACAGAATATAATATCTAAAAATTATATCAATTGATCTGACTGAAGAAGACTCAATTATTGTTCCATGACCCATAAACAGAAGGTCCTATAATTACATTTAAAAAATGTTACACATTGCAGCCTTCCCATGCAGACAAAACTGTAGTGGATGCATGACGTTGGTGGAAGATACTTTATAAAAACAAAACCAGACTAGTGCTGAAGTAAGTAATAGTTACCTAGCAGTGAGTACAGTAAACATCTGACATTAAAGTGAATGTGCAGGTTCACTGCCATGCAATAACACTGTGGATATCTGTAAATCTCTTTCTATGCCTTTCTAAAGTAACCTTAAGTTCTATAAATTATGCAGATGAATAAGGATATTTATATGCCCCACTGATCTGCTTAAGGTGCCTAATATGCAATGACATAAATCATCAGATGCTGGGTAACAGTAGCTTCTGCAGGTAGTCAGGACTTGATCACACCATTCATCCCTTTTCTACCTCCTGGGTTGTTTTGCAGGTGCCTCAGCCCTGGAAATCCTGTGTGCCATTGGAGGGACACGTGTGACAACAGCCAGCCTTTGTCTCAGGAAGGAACCCAGCAAGCTGCCCTTGGGGCATTCTCAGCAGTCAGCCTCTAGAGACCTCTCTGGAAGTTGATGCTTGTGTATATATATATATTTTAATGCTATTTTTATTTCAAATATTCTTAAGCAATCAATTTAATCTTAAATATTACTGCAAATAAAATTGGAGGTTCTGTTTGATACACACCACATTTTCTTTTCATTTCACCAAATATTCTATTGTTTACATGTTTAACTCATTGCAGATATGCTTCGGGGTTCTGTTGGTTTTTTAGGGTATTTTATTCGTCAACAAACCAAAATCTTAGTTATGTGGACATTTCTTTTAAAATAACTGGGCCGTATGTAAATTGTTTCTTACTGCTTGACAGCTAATGATACATTTCTGTATAGAAACATGAAGATTTATTACCATTTTGAACAAAATCTTTATTTTCTGCCTAATATAACAGTGGGTGTTCGCATTATCCATGCAAATGGTTAGTTGTTTTAAAGCCTACAAAGCTCTTGAACTCAGCAACCTATTAAGGCAATGACTTCTACCAGTAAACAGATTTCCACTGTGAAAAACAGATGTCTTGTCATGAGTTACAAACCTGTTCCCACAAATTTACTTTAATTTTACATTTAAAAGCATAAACTAACGTCTTTGAGTTTGCTATTTCATTTAATATTCCTACAGCTTTATGTAGATCTCTCTGAGAATGTATTAATATCTTTTCAATTTTTCTTTCTTTGCAGTGAAAAATAATACTTTAAAAAATAGGGATTATTAAAGCAGGTTAATCACAGGTAAACTTTGGGATGAACCCAGAGGGAAAAGTTCCATAGGAGCTTTCATATTTCTAAGAATTATCAAGAAGGCCTCAGGTAGAGATAAAGGGTTGGAATTCATACCTACTTTAGCCAGGATTCAGGTAAGTTAGAAGAGAAGGAAAAATATCAAGACTTTTAAGAACTCTTGTGCCGTTTGCTAGATCTGATGATGAGGCCCTCTGGCTCACTTCATAAGAAAGGTAAGAGTTTCTTCATTCTCCAGTGAGTCTGACTGAATGTATGAGGCATTAAAATGCACAGGTTGAAAGCTTTCAAGAGCAGATCAATCTCTAGACCCACCACTGTGTCAAAGTGGTTTAATTGAATTTGCTTATAGCCCAGTGAATTGAGTTTTGACTTCCTGACCTCTTTTGGTTTCACT
The DNA here is from genome assembly GCA_035048155.1 of Cinnycerthia olivascens. Lineage (NCBI taxonomy): Eukaryota > Metazoa > Chordata > Aves > Passeriformes > Certhiidae > Cinnycerthia > Cinnycerthia olivascens. Next base: position 99,718,944 of record JAWWMU010000153.1, on the reverse strand, counting down.
TCCAATGTCAAGCCTGCACAACACTCCTGCTGGTAAGGTTATTTTCTTGATATATCTCAATAACATGAGTCCCTTCAAAGGACCGTAAAATGACAGATTTCAAAACCTAACAGGAAAGAATTTGCAGCTACAACAGTACCTGATTGTTGGTATTCAAACAGAACTCCTCATTTTTTGAGAGATTTATAATAGATAAGAGCTATGAGGAGGAAAATTGGCTTGCCCAGTTTTATGGCTAAAGAAATATTCCCGGAATTACTAAATGAGGGAATCCTTCCCATTTTATTCTCATAAGTACTCAGTATATTATTAAGCAGGCTTATGCAAATATGCCTCTAATAGTAAAACAAACAGTGTGAGAGGCCATTTTCTGTCTCTGAAGCTAACTTGTAGTCTTTCTCTGCTCCTATGAATTGTTTGGGTCACTAGACCTGAGGCAGGAACAGTAAAGGATTGCTTTGACAGTGGCTTGCCCCTCATGCTGCTTAATCTGCTGGTACGTGCAAAGAGCACAGGGACACTGGTGCAAAAAAATCCATTGACATTTGTGGGGCACTCCTTCTAGGCTATATATCTGTGCAGACATCATGCTGATAGAGCTGGATGTCTACCAGACATCAGTTGGATGGCTGTCCTTGGTCTAGGCCTATTTCTACTATTTCAATCCTTCACAAAAAGGGGAGGAAGGAAAGGAGATGGTACTTCCCTTGTCAATGCTAGTTTAAATCATAAACCATAGTAGAAACCATTGTTCTGTCTTTCTTTGCACTTGAGAGTTGCTAGTGTTTAGATCACAGCTGGGTGTTTTAGGATGCTCTGGTGCTGCAGCAGTCTGGCTGATTTTAAATAAACAGGGCAACTGAGTACTTTTTAGTTTTACCTAAAAAACAATTTTTCATGAATCATAGAATCATAGAGGTTGGAAAAGAGCTCTAACATTGAGTCCAACTATTAACCAAGCAAATCTGTGGAACTTGAGTGTGATATAGAAGTAGCTCATTTCTGAGTCTGGGATGTACTTAACTTGATTTCGGAATACTTTGAAGTAATTCATCATAGTCAGCAGGAAGTAATCATCCCGGAGGATGCCCATAATGTTGTGAACATGGATGGGATTTAAACTCAACTTAGTTTTCCTGTCATGGAGCAGTGTGACATCAATATAAGAAAAAGTTTATCACATTTTTCTGATAAAATAATTGGTTCAGTCACATAATTACTGTTAGTGCTATGTGCTGCTCCTGCCATCAGGTGCTTTGCTCACTCTCAAGCCACTTAAACCAAAAATAGAGCAAATCATCTCAGTATATAACCTGCTTGAGGGCCCCACTATGACTTTTGAACACAGGCTGAGGACATACATGTGCCTTCATTCATTATAAACGTCTCTAACACCTCCACAGAAGACAACCAACCATACCTTGGCTTCTGAAGAAAAATGATGCTGCTGTGCTAAGCTGGAAACAGCGGTTGCAGCTCATAAGGATATTTATTTTCACAACTCTAATTAAATCACTAGAGTAATAGCAACAACATGGACATCAAAGTCATACCTTAAAAAAGCTGAAACACACAAAAATATTTAAGATCAATATTAATAGTATTTTTCTAATGTTGTGCCTTATATGCTGAAATTCTATACCATTTATAGCTCATATTGTGAGGTGAAACAATATATTCCTTTGACAGACCTGTACTTCAAGTATATTTATGAAGTTGGTTTATATTAGTATGAGAAGTCGGATAAAAGCATCTGCATTTCACAAGAGATGAAACCAAGATGAAAAAGGGGCTAACAAACCCTTATTTTTTAGGAGTACATCTTGGATCACCCTTCCCTACCTGTGATGGAACACCATGAGGTTCCCAGAGCATGTTGAATTGAAGAATTCTCATGTCTGTAGAAGAGATATCAAAAGCCTTCAAGAACCAAAGTGACTATGCAAATGACCATGTGTCCTGAATAAGCTAACTTTCCTAAAGACATGCTAACAAAATTGGTTTCAGCTTTATACTTAATATCACAAATTATGTGATAGACGATATCCTTAATTGAGTGGCCTTTATGTCACCAAACAACATTATGGAATTTCTGCTAAATGACAATCATGCTTTGCTCTATTTCTATAATAAATTGAGCAATCCACATAGAGTCATAGAGCATTCCCCTCTCCCTAATTCTTTCTGAGACAACCATCCATTCTGTAAACTGAATGGTGAAAGGATCCTTCACTACTTAAATAATTAAATGCTGTGAAATGGCACTCATGAAAGAAATTAGACTAATAAAGATATTGTTTTTTTATCTATGGGTCTAAATCAATGTCCAGAATCTGACAAGTAGAAAATATTTCCCTTTTAAAAGTATGCCTGTACCAGGATTTTATTTTAAGAAGAATATTTTTCATCCTGGGTGTTACACAAGTCGCATCACATTAAAATCTAGTTTTATAGTACAAGTAACTAGGCTTGATAAATTTTTCTTATCTATTTATTCACTGAAAAACAACCAAATATATGAAATGAGTACTTTCATTGATTTCATATGTTCATATATACTTTCATGTGGATCTTGCAGCAGGAAATATATTGATAGGGAAAAATGCACTGAGGAAAGAGAAAAGCTGTTTTCAGAGAACAGCTATGCAGGCAAACTGACCTCAGAAGTACAGCATAAAACAATTTCTGTCTGTAATGTCATAACCAAATAGTCCTTAATGTGTTATTTATTTCTTTCAAAATGTGCTGGCAGCCACTGCTGGAATACCTGAAAGTCCCAGCCAGGCATGGCTCCCAATCTTGTGAGCAGTACACAAATTGACAGGTAACCCTGAGTCCCAGAAGGTTTGTACTCTGGTTTTCAAGGTACTTAACTGCAAAAGGGATGGGTAAATGGTGTGTGAAGGGACCACTACTAGGATAATATACTTAAGATGGAAGCTGGTGTAAACTTCACAATGGACCTTTGCAGAGTAGTCTTAAAAACTCTATCTTATATCTGAGCTTGCTATCTCTGTCTCTGATGGCTGTTTCTTTTGGTCTGTTGGCAGCTTTGTCCAACAATAAATGTAGAAAGATACTGCCCAAGTCACCATCTGAGATTTTGTGAAACTGGTATGAAACTATTTAAGTAGCAACAATAAAAAAAACAAAACTCTGTATTCTTAGAAACATAACTTTTGAAAGAGAAACTGCCTGCCATTTTGGTATAAGAAATGTGAGATCTGCTTTGATGTGAAAATTTACTCAAACTCAAAAGAATTATGAACATTTAAAATACTTTATTTTGAAAATATATGACTGAAAAATTCTGCTAGAAACTTCTGAGATGTAATTTCATTTGTTACTAAATGTAGTTGAACAAGAAAAGTCTGAATTTAGGTTTTCTTCTCTAAGTCAGTTATAAAAAGCACGTAATAATCTTCAGCCATTTAATGTAATGTTTTGTTGCTTTAATATTATTCTAACATAGATTTTTAGTTCTCCTGTTAATGGTAATGTTTTTTAGATATATATAGCTACTTATATTTTTCTGAATATCAGAATACATATATCATTTAAGTATAACTCAAAACCTTATTTTTACAAAAACTAGCTAAGATATAAAATTCAAAATGAGCAAATGTTCATAGAAAATAAGAATTTAAAATATATTGTGCAGAATATTAGATCCTTTTTCCATTTGCCCTTCTGCTTCCTGCCTTCTCTGTTGCCCACCAGTGAGCTATAAATATAAGAGGAGGAAATACAACTATTGGCTGCAGAGTTGAATTCAGTTAATGTGCCTCACTCTAGCAGGACAATGCATGTAACACAGCAAGCTTAATTTGCTGTCCTTCTCTAGCTATGAATATTGCCACCAAATGTCTGCAGTCAAGTGGTTTTCATTACACTCAAATTCTGTGGTGTGGAATTCTCAGCAATATTTAATGACCTAAGTTCTTATTTGAAAAAGTAGTCTTTTACAATGGCCTTCTACTTGAGCACCATGTGCAAGTCAAGTATATGAAAAAGTAGATCCACTGAAAAAAATGAAAATGCAGCCTGTCATAGTATCTGAAACACAGTGTAACCAATGAAACACTTTTCTAAAGTAGCAGTAAAGGAGCAACTTGCTAACTTTTATATATATATATTCCATGGGAATAGGTTCTTCTAATTGATTGCCAAGTCTATGAGAACACTTCAGTGCATTATTTTCTGGAAGCAGAAAGCATGGCTATGGCTTTGAGAGGTGAATTCTGCTGAATGTGTGAGGTTATTGTTATGTTTAAAGTCAAAAGAAAAATTCAGCAGGGGAACGTTTTTCTTAAAATAGTTGCCACAGTAATAAGAGCCCTGTTTTATGTTTGGTTTATCAAAGGTGCTGCACACAAAAAACTTCTGCTCTATTCAATATCTTGTTCTCATTATTCTTGTTGCTAGTAGCACTAATCATTCCTCTACTTTCAAACCAAGCATTGACATTGTGAATTCACTGTTGAGAAGAGGAAGGAGGGAAAAAAAAGCATTTACCAATTTTTCATTTGTATAAACCTTTTGGGATCATTTATTAAGAGATCAAGGTTGCAGCACATCCATGAACACGTGATTTTCCTAATTATCTATAAAATTCTTCAAGTTGAAGCTCTTTCCTGTGATCAGTTCCTTTGCAGCTTTAGTAAGAGCTGGGAAGAGAAGGATATGTTCTGGTCCATGCTGCAATTTACAGTGCACAACAGAGTAGGTGCTCTTTTGGCTTGAACAGAGCTACTCACAGAGTAGGTAGTTCATGCTTATACAGGGTCTTAAAGAATAACTCAACCTTCCTTAAAACATATGACTGTAGGAGCAGAAAATAGACAATGATGTTCTCAGAGGATAGTTAGTCTCTTAACATCTTAGAACATATAATTATATGATGTACTGTTGGTATTACTAAGTTGCAAGTAAATCAGTTACCAGTTTCCATATCTGAAGGGGTAGAAAAAAACTTAACCAGACTTTTGTGTTCCTGCAAGAAAAGAGCTATAGCTTTAATGGTAAACTGAAGTATTCCTGAACATGTGGCCTACTTAAAGAGGTTTCGTAATCTCTGAAAGTGCCAGCATTTAAATCACAAGCTGCGAAAATTACCTGACCTCTCAACAACTGACCCTTGCAAGGAGCTATTATTTAAAGTGCCAGAATCATAGTAAACATATACAAGACAGTCCAACTCCCAGACTTGCATCAGTGCCCTGGCATTGATTTGGCTATCGGTGAAATTGTAGCGTAGTTCTTCTTGGGACTGTCTCTGAGAAGAAAACTTATAGGTCTCCAGGGAAGGAGAAAGTCTATTTGAAAGAAAGTAACTTACTCCAAAAACCTCTCAAAATACACAGAGCAATATCAAATGTGTTCTAATGCAAGCATGCGTAATCCTGCACTTTAAATTCAGCAAACAACTGGACCAGAAACACAAAGTAAAATGTTAATAAGAGATTTCAACAAATTTTGAGATGTTGCTATTATACACAAACTGCAAGCATATCTAATCCTTTCTAAATTCAGTCAATTCAAATGGAAAGCAATACAAGTAATAATAGGAAAGAAATATCACTTTAAGGACACTTTTTTACAAAAATGTTAACTAACATCTGCAAACCATAATTGATGGTTATGAAAATGACAAAGAACATCAGAATGATGATGATATTGGTGAAGAAAGTAATAATAAAAGAATACTTCATTATATAGACAGCTGTACCCCAGGCATAATGCCAACATCAAGGTGAAATAAATAAAATGCCTTTAAAAAACCCCACAGATATGACTGACGTAGTTTTTTGTCAGTAAAATGCTAACCAAGAAAATTCCTTATCTCCTCATCTGGATGGCATGACCTATGAAAAATGTAACATTTAACAAAACCATTTGAAGTACTGCCCTTAATGGCAACAGCACCATGAACAATATAATTAAAAACTGTTTACCTCCTATGGTCATTGTTCCCACAGTTATGTGAGCTTCATTAAGCCTGAGGTCAAATTTAAACTGAGAATTTGGAGACTAAAAACTCATGAGTTAAAACATAATCAAATTGCCTTGGGATTATTCCAAAGAGAGAAATGGAGACACATTTTACCTTTTACTTTTGTCATTACAGAAAGAGTAAATACCCTGGAAGGAAAAGAAAGAAGGAGGGGTGGGGGAAATAGGCTGATGATAGGGAATGATTTAACAGTGCCTTATATTAAATGCTGACAGTGTAGTCATAGAAGTATTAAACAAGGCCAATATGATTTCTACCTGTATTTTTAACTCTAGTGGCTGAATTAGACTGTATGATTACCAACTAGTAGAAGACATGAATCTGGCAGCTGCTACTCAGTTTTACCTGACAGCATTCAGTATCAAATAACATGCTTTTCTCTATTACTTTTTTATATCACGAGAAAAAAAGAACTTGCTGTTGGCAAATAATAGAAAAGGATTAGAAAAGCACATTTTTCCCTGGTTTCTCAGTTCAGTCTGCATCACAAAAGAGAATTTGGAAATAAAAAAAAAGGAAAACTAGTCATGGTTATTTAAACACCTCTAAGAAACAATTCAAATGAAGAAAAAATTCAGCAATTTATGGATAGCCATTATTACATATCAAAGTTGTTATTGCTCAAAAGGAAAAACAATCCCTACAGGGATTAAAGTGACAAAACCCTCCCTTCCTAAATTAAGTATTGTTTATGTTATACATAATTCAGAAAGTAAAACTCGGTCTCACGGTAAAGCACATTCATTGTTTCAAATTCACATTCATTAATTCAATGCTACTTAGAGGCTGAGTTTAGTTTTAAAAGGTGTGGTGAAGTAACCACAGACCAGTAATTCATAAATTTATGATTATCTTTTTTCCATAGATGTGAAAGTTTTTACAAAATTAGATGGGGTTTTTTCTTTCTTTTTTTTTCAAGGTAGAAATGAATATTTAAATAACTGTTCCCAGATAAAGTTTTGGGCCCTTGTGGGACTAAAAATTTCTAATTAAGTTTATGTAGCCCTTAGGCAAATTACTACAGTATCCTTTTTACTTTTTTCCATGCAGAAATGTAGGCCAGTCAGCATTACCCAAACTTCTGTCCCAAATAAAGCATGCTCTGTTCCACTTCTGACAGCAATATGTGTGCTCCATTAATGGGGTGCTTGCTTGCTCCAGCAGCTCTGTATTAAGTAGGAATACAGTTACATTGAACAGCAGTCTATAATGTTAAAAGGAGGTTGTTAATTCTAGAAATGCACTGAGGGATATTTAAAATAAAAAATCACACCAGATTTTAGCTGTTGGCATGGCTCTAAGACAGGATTCTAGGATCTTATTAGACCAGTTCTGACTTTTCTCAGAACAGTTTGGAGAGGGCAACTACTTCATGTAGACTGCTTTAAGATATTTCTAATGTTTTCACAGAAATAATTGAAAAGAAAAAAAATGCAGGTAAAAGCTGGCAGGTAATTCACGTACGATGGAATATTTAGTCACAACTTCAGTTGCTATCAGTAGCAAAACTACCCTTATCCAGATTAGTATTAAGCACTGTAAAAACGAATGGGAGAAAAAGCTTCCATTGGGGCACATCCCTAGGGCAGGGAAGGGAATCCCAGCTCTATAAACACACTTGGCTGTTCACAGGTGGATGTTGCTCCTGCTCCCTTCCTGCATGCTGGACACACAGTACTGAGTCACTCTAACAATACATGTAAGCCACCTCTTAGAAGTGGGTGATGTTTTGGTCATCCTCTTGTTGATTTTTCCAACAGAGTGGCTAGCACTACTCTTTCCTGCTTTTTTATAGGGACCATACTCTTTCCTTGACCACCATTCTCCTGAGCTTCAGCTTCTGCATCCTTCCGGTTTAACCACCTCCAGTGTCCATCCAATGATAACCCCATCATCATCCACAGGATCTCCTGTTAGCTCCCACACCCTATGGATCTCCAATCCCATGCACAAAACATCCTCCTCTACTCTGCACAGATCTGTGCTCCCTGCCAGGGCAGCTGTGTGATCCCTAGCACAGCCCTGCCAGCATTTGGGATCAGTAGGCACCAATATTCTTACAGTCTCACACTGTCTCACTACTATAGTGTCTTATTAATTGTGGAATCACAGCAGATGTGGCACAGAAAGTTCAAGAGATTGCATCAGGACTGGGTGGAATAGTACTTAATGAGGAAAACCTTCTCTAAATTCATAATAAAGGGGTGAAGATCAGAATTTCCCCAGAACCTTTCTTTTACAAAGATATTTTAAAAGCACTGTGGGTGTTTAGGTTAGTTGTGCAAAAGTCAGGTGCTTCCTGGATAGTGCTTAGATAGTGCTTAGCCTCAGGAACATATTCTGAGTGGGTAAATTCCAGAAAGCTAAGTATGTTTTGTGTAAAAATAGAAATGTGCCCATTTATGAGGTTTGAAATGACTAATTATGAGAATTCTGAAGCATGTCTTTGCTCTTTCTGGGTGAAGTAGAGAGATTAGAAATTCTTGATTTGCATGAAGCATTCATCATAATGAGTACAGGGAACATAGAAACAGAATATATGTAGATAGGGCTGATAAATACAGGAACATAAACTTACTCTTTTTTTTTTTTTTAATTACAGAGCAGTAGTGGGACCATAGGAAAAAACAAAACAAGCAAACCACTGAACACCTGACCCATAGTACATGACTCAAAACATGATGACACAAGTAAACCTTTAGGACACAAGGCTGTCTCTGTAAGTCCTTACCAGTGAGTATTAGGAGACAAGATGGAAAGGTGTTGGTAACACTCTGGTGTTTTGGGTGCTGCTGAGCAGTGCTGGCACAGCACCAGTGCTGTCTCTCCAACATTCCTCCCCCATCAAGGGGCTGGGGGTGGGCAGGATCCTGGGAGGGGACACAACCAGGCCAGATGATCCAAATTAACCAAAGGGGTATTCCATACCATACAACATCAGCTTAGATATAAAAGTTAAAGAAAGGAGGAATGGGGGACATCTGTTATTTTACAATTTTTGCCTTCCATAGCAACCAGCCTGCTGAAGCTCTGCTTTCTGGGAATTGGCTGAACATACCTCACTGATGGGAGATATAGATTAAACTTTCCACCTTGCTTACGCATATGCTAACTTTCACTTTTTTTGCTTTAGTAAATTGCCTTATCTCAACCTATGAGATGTTTTCCATCTTATTTCCTCTGGGAAGGGGAGTGATAGACCTGGCATCCAGCCAAGGTCAACCCACTACCCGGCCTTTGCATATCTTTTTTGTTGTTACTTTTGTTTGAATGACACAGATATAGTGTGTGTGTGTGCATTGTATATGTATATGTGTATGTGTATGTGTATGTGTATATGTGTATGTGTATGTGTATATGTATACGTATATGTATGGCTATACTACATGGAAAATGAATAATAGATAACTCTAGAATAATGAACATATTAAGGTTACACTAGTATTTAAGAGCATGCTAGTCCAAAATTTTCAGCTTAGTAAATGAGAGCAAGAAGAATGACAATAAGCTCTTAGAATTCAAATCTCACACTATACAAGGTTATAAAAATAATCATTAATATTCTTAATTATGTCTGGAAGCACATTCAAAGCCTGAAAGGAATTTAGTACAGTGTCAGTAGGATTGACAAAAATTTTTGTTCTGCATCCAATTGGAGTAAAAACACATAAGAGATGATGATCTTAACTTATTACAGAATATTGAAAAGGAGATATCTTTGAAAATTAAGACTTTGTCTAATTATGAATACCTTGGCAAGTAAAGACATTTCATGAAAGAGCTTTAAAAGATTTTTATTACAGCTTGCTTGCAATACTTTTATTTCTTGTTTTTCAGAAAAAGCAAGACCTGAAGACCTATTTTGATTCTTCCCAGAAGCCACGAAATGAATACTCTGCCTTACTGATTTAACTTCAGTAGGTAGTGGCTACTATTATCAAAGGTTTATACCACATTAACCCACAATATCCAAATCAAGCTAAAGATCCTAAATTTTAAAGCATTACATTAAAAGAACCATTTCTGGACTATAAAGTTATTTTGATATTGACTGTTGTCAATACTCTACTGCAAATAGTGTGTCCCTAGTCTGACAACAAAATGGCAGCAGATAGAAACTAAGAGTAATGTCCTATTTGTTTTCCATCCTAGAGTAATAAAGTCCTATTAGACTCTAGTTTGCCTAGCATTCCAACAAAAAGCATCTCAAATAAAGAATACTTGTGTTTTCTGTGCATAAAATTCAATAAAACAGAAGAAATAAGATAAAATTATATTGTTATTTATTTTTCATTATGTTGCTTCATTCAAGCAAAAGCTGGCACCCACCTGATATTTTAAGTTTTCAGCAAATTATATCCCCAGATGTTTTCAGTGGCTGAATCACCATAATTTTCAAGTTTTATATTGAAAATCTATCATATTAACTGTCACTTTCTATTATTAATTAAAATATGAAGAAGAGCTCAAATAGAAGTATTTTCTCTAAACCTGACAATGAATACAGGCCAAGTTTCCATACTGAGATTTTATTCCTTCAATGGGATATGTAGACTGGTGAGAAGATTTAAACTAAACTAAAAACAATATGCATATGTCCTCATGCCACTGTCTTAGGTTTTCATTTGCACTTTATAAAAGTGCTGTACTGTCTTCAAAATTTCTTTCTCCACTCCAGACACACTACCCAAGAAAATACCAGAAATGACAGGAATAGAACCTTTATAAGATGCCACTTGGAGCTGTAATCAAGCTGCTCCTGATAACTTCAAGAAAGAGCTGGAAACTGCTTGCCACGGTGCCTGGAAGCTGTGCCAATCATCTCTCCTAATTTAATGCTAGAGTCATCCAACTTTCCAGCATGGAAGGCACACTTCAGCAGTACACTGTCATTAGGGTACAACAAAAATTTAGATATCTAGGTATTTATACTTGGTTACAGTTTAACAAAAAAATATAATCTCATTAATAGTTACATTGCGTGTTGTCTCAGTCTATTAAAAAGAGCAAAAACTCTGTCCTCCCAAACAGGGAGACTAAGCAACGTAGTTTTTACAAAGTTAAAGCCATAAAACAATTATATCCTTCCACTAACAGGTTCCTTTTCTTTTTAAGGAGAGCATGTTTTAATAGAGAAATTTAAGTGATGAAATCTCTTCAATTCCCCATGAAAATCTGCTAAAATTTTGAAATTATTCAGTTTAAACAGTATTGTCCTTAGATTTCTGCATAGTTCCTAAGAGGTTGTGGCCATCTTTAGCACAGAGATTGCCTTCTCCTGTAAGCAAATATCTGTGAAACTCATTAAGTGAGTGTGCATCTGTCACATTTGTCTAGCATGCTGATTTTCATAATGGATGACAGCTCACAGGTGTCTCTAGTTGTTTTGTATTAATTTATGTGGTCCACAGAGTGGACCTATATTTTCTACCTTTGAAACTCTGTATAAAAAGCAAGAGGAGTATGATAGTTAAAGCAGTTACTTTGTGACCTAGGCAGCAGAGAACTTGCATGGGAATACAAATCTCTGATTGTACTTCAGTCAGCGAAACTCAGAGAACAGTACCAACTACACAGTTCTCATTTTCTAGCTGCCTAACATGAGTCTGTATGGTCTGATTTATTAAAGTGCAAATGCAGACAACAGAAATTGTGCTTTGAATGCATAAAATGCAATATATACACTCGTCAAAATGAGATCCTACATTTTTTATACTGGACACTGAGAATTTCTAGAAACTCTTGAATTTAATCAATCAAAGGGCAACAACTTTATTCAATACAGTGGGTATAATACTCTGCTTATTTTACAGGAACTTATGGAAATAAAAATTCACAGTTTTATGTAAAAAAAGACAAAATTCTGTACGGAAATGGGGGAAATGGCACAAGATATATAACATTGTTTTATGAAAAGCACTTAATGTAAGACCATATATTACAAAATGAGATGTTTTAATATGAAATAAATCACAATCACATTCAATCACATTGAAAAAAAGTTCACGAACATACAATAAATATTATTATACAGCAGGATTAACAATTTAATTTTCAGTTTTCCATTAAAATTTTTAAATGCTTAGTTAGAGCTCTATCATGATTCTTTTTTCCTTTTTAACTCTTTAATAAATATTTATTTTTTAATTTAAGAAAAGTTTTCAAGTTATACTGTGAATCATGTAAAATTAAAGAAAAAAAATGCGACTGGTGTTACAGATCAAGCTTTTACTATCTTCTTCAAATACTCAATACCAAAGCTTGTGTCTCTCTTCATATCTGGAGAGAATTAGGTAGCCCAGTGAGGTTGGGATATGCTTCTACACAGCTGTGAAGAAATGCAACAAGGCATTTCTGTGATTCTATTTTAAGACTGTGAATTACAGTAATTTTGGGTGTATTTAGTTCCCATACATCACAGCAGAAATTTGTGCACTGTACAAAGTTAAAAAAAAAGAATCCTTTCATTTAAGCTGGATTCTCCTTAATTCAAAGATTTTCTGTTGCCTTGTGGTTCCTGATGTTTGTTGTATTCTTTCTAGAAACTGTAGTTTTTAGATTATTTATAGTCTTTAGGCAGTACAGAATACCAAGTAATATAAAATAATGTAAAGTCAAATAAAATCCCTTGGTAGCATTGTGTCAGCTAGATACATTATACTCTAAAAAATAAATTCATCTTGCCCTGAATTAACTGGTGTTTACTACCTACATTAAAAAATGTACTAAGAAGCTAGCATGATTTACGTTTTGCAAGATTTTTGCAGTTTCTTTCCTTCAAGAAATGAACCAAATTAAATAATTCCATTTACAAATATAAATAATGTAGATATCTATATAAGAAGGTTATCTGGAAAAAACCTGTACAAGCAGATTTCAACTTTACTCAGTGAACAATATTTCACATTTTTATTTTTTAATATGGTGCTATGGAATATCAGTCTTAGCTGCCTCTTCTGAAAGTTGAAGTCCCCTATTTCTTCAAAGAAAAAAAATATATGACCTCTGTGCCCATGGTGTAAACACGCTTAGCGGGCCCTTGAGGGCCCAATCCAACCTGGCTGGAGACAATGTCTGTTTTTTTGATGGAATTCAGTGTATAGTTGAATTGGACCTTAAGGGTAGGGCTGACTAAAAAGTGAGTTATATCAAACTCTAAAAGAAAAAGCTCGTCTCAGCCACAGTCCAAATCTCGTCAGCTTTAATAGCAGCAGAATCTGCCCTCAGCCCTGGGCTGCTCTGTGCACCTCACCAGCAGAGAGTTGTTTAGTGCAATACTGGCACGGAGTATGCAAAGGAAACAAAAATCACAATAAAATTCAATGTAAAGGATAAATAGATTCTTTTACCTCCAAGAACATTGCTTTTCTAACTAAAGTCTACAAATCCTTGTGATTCTCAACACTTTGTGCATGCACCTGTAAATAACACAAGGTGTGACATAGTCAGAAACATAATTGGATAAGTCAACATGGGTATTTTAGAATACGCAGACAAATAAATTTCTCAATCTAATGTGACTTTTGATAGAAAGCCTTTAATATAACTGTTGAAGTAAAGGAATAGCTACATAGGATACTGAAGGCTGAATTCATTACTTCAATTAAAGCAAGTACTCAACTCCACTCAGAGATGTGGATAGCAGCAGCCTTGCTTGAACATCTCATTTTAATTGTGATAATATTGGCATTCTCCCTATGAAAAGCTTTAAACAGAGAATGAAAAATAATAAAATATATTCTTTTAATCGTATGCAAAGAAGAGAGGAGAATTGTCTCAAATATGAGAATAGAAAATAATTAACAAACACACAAAATGATAGCTTTGTTATGCTGATTAAGACACCATGAATGAAGCTTGATACTGGAATTCATCAGAAAATCAAGCTTTCTCTTTTTATAAGTGTCTGTGCAATGAGGTAAATTCAGGTTATAGAAACAAAAGGAGATCTTGTGGATTTGGTTTTTATTTTAATTTATGGAGGACTAAACAGATAACATATTTCTTCACTAACCAGTGAGGGGGAAATCATTCTGTATTTCCCTAAAGCAAATTAGTAGCACTCATTGAAATAATGGGCAATAACTCATGGAATAGTATCAGTCTAGGCAGATTTGCAGACGTTTTATGTCAGGAAAGCAGTACAGACCAGATTAGTAGGCCTGACTCATGACTTCTAATGAACTTGACAGCAAATGGAACGAGAAATTTAGTGGCAGTTGAACAGATAATCCTTTCTCAATGCTTCAATTTTTGCCTTTTCTTGAAGATACATAAAATGTTTTCCAGATATCAGAAGAAGTTCAGAAAACTCCGCTTTTCTGTCACAAGTATGAGGAAAATATGTAATTCTAAGATTCAATCCCTGTAATGAATGAGTTATATATAGTCTCTAAGACAAAAGTTCTATTTTTCAAAACAGACTTTTGCTAGAATTGATCCCTTGGGGATTAATTTCCACTATTTAATATCATCTAAGCAGAGGTTCTCTTTGCTGGTACACATTAAGTAAATATAATTTTATAACAATAAAGCAGGTTCAACCAAAGAAATAAATGAGCTTCCCCAAGGAAGAGACACTATTCCAATAAATGACACTGAGCAAGGAATCCAATAGTTCCCTGTGCAACCTGGAAGATAGTAATGTTTCAAAGACTGAAATGCAGCCTGGTGTAAATTTGTGTTCCACTTAAAGGTCTCTAAATTGCCAGAAACTTTACAATGGTATTTTTCTCCCTGAAAGGCATATTTCAGTGTGGATACTACAGAGGGCTATTGTGTGCTGCAGGGTGCTGGGTAAGCTGAGGTTGGGAAAGGCTCCCTCTGGTCTCACAGATGTCAGCAAACTCGCCCAGAATCACAGTAGCTTCAGGGATAAACAACAGAGACTTCAGCTCATCCTGATATTCGGAATTGGCCTGCTGTGAGTTTGTCAACCTCAGATATGAGTGAGAGGCAGAGATTACAGTGACTGTGTTAAAAGTACCAGAGCATTGTGCTAGAAGGAGAGACAAGAATTTTCTCTTATCAGTGAGGTTCAGGTAAGTGGAAGAATATTGAGTAGTTTTAGTGATAAATTTGGCTGGAATGCCTTTAAATTGTAGACCCTGCCCAATGCCAACCAAAAAAGAATGCACATAGTGTTGAAAATTCTCTTCAGTCCATTGAAAATTCTCTTCAGTCCATTGAAAATTCTCTTCAGTCCACTGTTTCTCTCAGTCACTGGGCACATCAAACTGTGTATTGAGACTGTGACTCTTCAACCCAAAACATTCTCTCCTGAGGACTGTGGTCTGGGAATCACTAAGCCCATGCATAATATCTGAACACCTGAGAGGCATAATCTTTACACTTATTTATATGCCTGAAGAGTTCTTAATGTTTTAGCAAAGCCATCTCAGGTGGCATTTCTGTAAGGCTTGTAAAGCTTGTTCTCCACTGGTCCAGGTGGCTTCTTTTACAGTAATTTTCATAACATGTAACTCAAGGGATTATAAAAATTTAAAGGTAAAGTCATTAAAACATCTACTGCTGGTCCCTTTGGACCAGGCTGAGTTTAGCATTGCTCCATTGGCCTTTCTCTGGCCCATAGGTCCCTTAGGGTTTTACCTGCTCCAAGTGAAGCTTTATCTCTAAGGTGCAGTCTCTCCAGGGTTATACCTGACCTACCTTGGGCTAGTCTCATGCACAGCCACTGATTCTTCAAGGTGGTGCAACATGAATTGTTGGTATTTTGAGGTGTATCTTCTCCAGAATGGACTTATCCTCAGGTCCCTTCCAAGGTTTACCTGCTGTGGTACAGTGCTGGAAACATTTTAGGAAAGCTCTGTAATTGCCATCTCATCAGAATTCAACACATTACAGAAACTTGCACAAGACTTCCCATTTCTCTTCCTTCTTCACATAGAGTGCAAGGCAGGAAGGGCATGAAAAAGGAAATAGCAACAAGGAAGGTTCTTTCATAGCTGTCATGAAGCTTCCTCAGGATGCAAATCAATGTCTGCAAATAATGTCCCGTGTGCAGTTGAAACGTGACAGTCCTTTTCTCTGTTTGGTAGTTATAATTTTTTGCTCTTCTTTCACTGATGAAGAGTGGAAGTAGGCACACGGAAGAAAAGTCACAATAATAAGAAAAATGATTCCTACAAACAGTTTTTCACCTTCGTAAATTCAAAGAGGTCTATGAAATTAAGACTGTGAATGCATCAGTATAGAAAAATAACAAATCTGACTCAGTTTTTTACTTGACACTAACCTTTTAAACACACTTGAGGAAACAGCATGTGTTTTGTTTATTCAAAGACCAGTAAACTGCAAAAAAGATCCTTTTTCTGCATCCTCTGAGATTTCACAGTCTTGTCAATGCACCTGCAAAAGAAAATAGTCCTTGACTTGAAAAGCAGGTCTGTGTTTAGCAGCTTCAGAAATGTCCTGCTGGTTAGGATAAATGTGGCAATGTCTGGCAGGTGGCAGCACATGATGGTAGAGTAAAAAATACCACAGCCTAGTGCTGTATTCCAAGGTACTATTATATTAACTACAAAAATATTTATGACCCATACTCAAGGCTCATTGATTTCTGGCTTCCCACATTCCCACAAACTTGTTTTGCTCAGTTTGTTGCTGAAGTTCCCTGATTCAGCAAATCGTGTGAGTATGTAATAGCATGAACTTTTTTGATTTGTTTGTCTGCCTACTGGCCAACTACTGGTGACCTTCACAACAGTAGGGATGGGATACAACACATGGTGGTGACACAGTAGCTCAGCTGCTCTTGGCAGGGGAGGTCAATATCTCTGGCCTGTCCATAGCTTCCTCCTCTGCTTCCAGAAAATCTGCATCTGCAGAATTATGTGCTTAAATACTTTTAGATTCAAATAATTCCAAGAAAACATCCAGTTCCAAAGCAATTTGAAAACTATGAGTGAAATGAAATCAACTATTGCTATATATTGTGTCTATTTCAGAGAGAAAACAACCTTGAGAGAGATCAGAACATTAAATACAACACAAGGATGTTAATTTGGAGTCTAATCATGCATTTCACCAGTGTTGTGGCTCTCAAAATTTACACAAAATAATAGAGAATAATAAAATAGATCTGAAAAATGATCCTAGTGTCATTCCCATCAGTTGTTAATCATTTACACCTGTCAGTGCCTAGTTAGTATTTGAAAAATAATCCAGATTCTTTTTCAGTCAGTTAAGAATGTGATGAATCAATCTGGAAGCCCTCCCTGTGCACATGGATTATGAGAAGGTGATCAGGAGTAATCAGCATGGATTCACTAAAGGTGAATCATGCTTGTCCAACCTGATTGCCATCTGTCATGAGGGGAGAGAAGTGGACATTGACTTCTGTAACCCTTTCAGCACTGTCTCACACAACAACCTCACAGGAAAACTCAGAAAGTGTGGGTCGGATCAGTACACAGTGAGGTGGATTGAGAGCTGGCTGAATGGCAGATCCTAGAGGGCTGTAATCAATTTCACAGGGTTGATTTGGAGGCTGGCACAAGGTGTGTCCCTCAAGGTTTAATACTGGGGTGAGATCCAAATGCTTGTTGGACTTGAAAGCAATATGATTTGATTTAACTTCCTTACTAATGCTTAGAGAATACTATAGATTTCTATGGTGGAAATTCTGTTGTTGCCAAAAAAAATGTAAAAAAAAATATTTTAGGGGCACACTTTTGCCTTTTTAATAATACTCCAAGGCTATTAGAAAATAATCCAGGTTGATATTTCAGTCTTCATACTCAGCATGGCCAAAAATGCCATATCACTATCAAAACCACTTCAGAATCTGGGATAGAAATGTGTCCCAATGCTGGTATTCTCTATTGTTTTAGCTTGCTGCAGTGGAGAAGAGCAGATATGTGCTGGACAGAGACATTATCCTTGTACAGTCTGCTGCTACAGAATTATTTTGAATACACCCATGCCCTAGTTCAGCAGAGGTTTTATACAGGGAGGTATTTCCAAGTAAAGGTGAAGTAGGAATTTGTGCAGAGCTCTCTCTGAGTAAGTGAATCTCCCACAGCAAGCACCCGTCAAAATGAGGTCTGATTTGTCATTTGTGCTTTTGTTAGCCAGAATGGTCACAAACCTGTTTCAGTACGAACAATTGTGAGCTATATAGGAAAGGTGCAGGCCTCACAGGAGAAAGCACTTAGAGAAAATTGCTTATTGAAATCCCTGCAGCTGGTTGTAGTTTAGAAGAGTAGAATAGAATCACTTGGTCATTGAGGATTAAAAGGGGTATAAGGATAAATGTAGAGGGGGAAAATAGAAGATAAAATTGTTCTGAGAAAGGTTGTGGTTGAATTTGGCTATTAAGAGCACTTATATTTTGTTTTTTAAAAACTATTCTCCAATTAAATATCTGAAAAACATAGCAAATAAAATGTATCAATTAGTTCAGCATAGACTCACATGTTAATTAGAAACTTGGTAACTATGCAAAATGAAACTATGCAGTACCTAGAGGGGGGAAAGAGGAGAGATCTTTAAGAGTCTGCAAGAGAAAGAAAGGGACAATATTTCCTACTGATCCAAATGTTCCTGATAAGCAGAAAAGTGTGTCAAGTCCCTTAATTAACAAGGGCGAGGTCCTATCTGTATTTACAGTGTATGTCCAGAGATGGTCGATGTTAAAGATTGTAATAAATTAATTTGTCTTTGGATGAAGCCCACGATTCACTGACCATAATGCTTTGAATTCTCAGAGAGCACAGGCACCAGCAAAGGTGGAGAGTACATGAGCACAAAGCACTTTGATCACTGTTGCTGTTTTGTGACACTGCTCTTTTCATAAATGACTTCAAGCCAGACAGGTTTCATGGATTCACTGTGAGTGATGAATTCGTGTCAAATCTCATAAAGAATTTTTTTTGTCATCTGCTTAGAAGTGTAACATTGTCTGCACAGAAGAAATCATACTGCTTGTTCACACATTCCAAAATTTCAGATGTCTGGGTCTTGAAACTAAGATTCTTGGTCCAGAGATCTATTAAAGCAGCTCTTGTTCTCAGTCATGTGCAGGGAGCTTGCTGCATTACCTGGAGGATTCCTGCCAGGATGCTATGAATCATTACTTCAGATACTTAAGCAAAACCTCATTTGTAAAGTATGGATGTTTCCTTATTTCCCCTTAAAACATTTTGGGTCGTTTTTTTTTTAACTGCATTTTATCTTGTCTCTATGAGTGATTGGGAGGTCTGTATATGTGCTGCAGGCTGTTGCTGATTCACCTCCAACCATGACATTTCCCATACTGGCAGCTATTACATTGACACAGAAGGACTTTATAAGCTAGGATTTATACTGAATTTTTGTACAGAGGCATCTATTATTCCAGCAGTTTTAATCAGGCCTTGCTCGAAATGCATGAACACTCTCTAAGCACATTATTGTGTGTGCAGATGTTGCAGAACCTGTATAGATCTAGAAAGGGAGAAAACAGAAATGATTTCTGTAGAAGTAATTAAGTTTGCAATGAGGTGACTAGCTATGATGATATCCTTGTAAAAACCCTTGGAAAGTGAGCCTTCTGTGTGACTGGTAAAATATTTCAGACTTTACAACTGTGTATTTCTCCATCTGTACTGCGAAGGTGCATTATCTAGGGGGAGGGTTGTTTTTGAAAAGGGAGATTGTTCCCTGAACCCATTTACTCTGTCTTATCCTTATCACTGCCTAAAGGAAATTACAACAATTACTTTGCTGAGAAAGTAATATTAAAAGAAATATTTATATTACCTTCAATAATATTTAGTAAGAAAAAACAGAGACAGCTAGTATCATCTGTGCAGCATATTTCCTTTAACCTCCTGAAATCAGCATCACAATAAAGAGCTCTGTCAATCAGGTGTCTGGAACTGTTGCTACAGTTCTGTTTTCTCTGACCCTACCATTCAGAAAGCAAGAATTCATTATCTGTTAATGTCACAATCCAACCAAAAATCTTTTCTGAAATTTTGCAGTTGGACAAAGTGATATAGTCAGATGTTCTGATAGAAATAAATATGTTTTTAGTAATTTGCACTAGAACACTCTCAAGTGTAGTTCTGAGCCAAAAGTGGAACAATTCTATATGCTAATCCATCCTTACTCTGGCAACAGTTCTGCTGCTGTTGACATATATACTCATATGGCTAAATAACTTTCAACAAGATCAAATTTTTAATATTTGGAGCTTTATTCACAGTTTGAAACCTTTATTACGTGTAGGAGAAGCTAAGGGTAACAAAATAACAAAGGAAGACCCTATTAAGCTTGAGAACTCATCTGAGAAGACCTATGTGCCAGGCCAAGGGAATACATCATTACACCATTAAAAGTTAGTACTTTAGCTAAGAAAGATTTGTAAATATCATTCTCGAGCCTTAAGTCAGGGGTCCAGCTGTTTTTCTGAAAAGTCCCTACTTAGCATATCTTAGATAAAATGAAATAATGGCTAATAAACTGGAAAATAGAAAAGAAAAACCTTTTGGACTTAAAATTTACACTTTATATTGAAGGGGCATCCTAGTTATTAAGTTAAAATTAAAGCAAAAATTTGTACACAAATACTTGGCAATGTCTTACTAATATAAGGAAAGTATAGTAGCTCTTCTTAAAAAACCTTTAAAAACACTGTGAAGCTGTTTGTAGAAAAAACCTAGAGTTGCCTTAGAAGACTTAATATATTGTGTCCCTGTAATTAATCTATTGTAAAAATAAGGTCTTAGTTTTGCTGAAAACTTGGCATCTAAATATCCCAAACTTTGGCACGCAGAAAAGCAAGTTGTATTGATGATTATTTAAGTACAAGAAACTAATTTAAACAGAAACAATGTTACATAGCTCAAAACCATTCTTATTGTAAATCAAGTGTATTAGTTAGTTAATAGTATTATCACAGAGCCTAGAGATACAGAAAATCAAGGTCCATTGTGCTTGAGAGTACAGGAACACAGGAGATAGCCTCTGCCCTGAAGAACTTTCCATGCAAATAGGCAACTCAAACTGGAAAAGAAAATAATTTCAGTGGAGGAAATGAAGCACAGAGAAATTGCATCACTTTTTCTTTGTATCTGAGAAGGATTTTGAAGTGTTATGCACTGCATCTACCAATACTATTTTTATATCTATATTATTTTTATATTTATTATATTTATACATATATTTTAATACACGTAAAATATCCATATGATGTAGTCTGTAATATATTCTAATCCAAATACATTTAAATAACCTTAATAGTCTGCCAGAAACTATCAGGCAGTCCACGATGGAGTTACCTCAAGACTATATAGGGTAAACCATCATTATTATGACTTTATTAAGTGACATATTTTCCTTTGGTACAAGATGAAACTTTTGACCTTGTAATGAGAATACCCTTTCTGCAGTTATGTTTAAAGTGTTATAGGTAGAATTATTAATAATAAAAATTCATAACCTCTCACTACAGAATACAGATTGAGATTACAGAATATGATTTATTGAGAATAAAAATACAGAAATAAGAAAATTTGACTTCTCTGTTAAAATTCCTTACATTTTTTTCTGCCTAGCAAGTTTGTAGATGTACAGATAAAAGTAAGTTGGCTGCAGGTTTAATATGCATGTTTTTTCTTTATTGCTTGGGAACCGACATATGCCTAAATTGGCTCAGTCTGCCACTAAATCTCTTCTCAGGATCTCATTATGAGAGGTCAAGATAAATTAATAGCTTGGTAAGTCAGTTCAATATTGCCTAAGAACAAGTGATCATGATCTACTTGTGTTTAACGTGGGCAAACAAAGAAACATCCTAATAATTTGTAAATATGTGTTCATTGCTTTCAAGTGGAAAATTTCCTAAATCTTGAGGTAATTCAACCAAGAAAAAGAGAAAAAAGTTATGAATTTACAGGTTTTTAGGGAGAGTTCATTGCATGTCTTCACAGCTAAAATTCCATAATCAGGGGAGAAGATGACATTAGATAAAATTTCATTAAGCAAAAGCAACATTAAGAAATCATAATATTTTATGAAAGAAAGACATGGAGATGTGTTCAACAATGCATATAAATTAAAGGTTAAGGATATTAATATTTTGATAAGGGAAGATAAATGTCATGTGAAAAACGGAGAACCTGACTCTTAGTGAGGGGAGATTTTCTGTATCTGCAGTGTTTGATTTGTCTGTCAGCACCCCAGGAAAGCCGAGATCCTTGTGCCTGACCAGCCTGTCACTTATCCCCCTGTGGGGACACTTGTTCTGGTTTGATAAGCAAAACCAGTGAGACACTCCAAGTCAGAAATACAATTTATTAGGAAAAAGGGAAAATAAAAACAAAGAAAATAAAATACATGCAATAAGGAAAAAGAGAAAATCACTGACAGAG
>JAWWMU010000153.1:99668229-99688428 GCA_035048155.1 Cinnycerthia olivascens | reverse complement strand
GGACCCGGCCGAGCCCGGGCCCCGCCGCCTCCTTCAGAGGCCAGAAGTGAAGTGAGGTGCCCCCTCCTCTGGTTTCTTCTTTGATTCAAGAATGTGTCTTTACAAAAAAATGCAGCAGCCTCATTGGTTGAATTGAACAGCGCCACCCCACGACACTGATATAGATTTCTTGTAACTGACTCTTTGATGGCATATTCTCAAAGAATGAATATTAGGAGTCTTTCCAGGTTCAATTGTCTTTTTCCACCTCTTTCTTATTTTTGTCCATCAGAAGCAGGAGAACAATTGTTCTGACTCAGGCATGCTTTTCTGTTTATTTTTTATTACAGAGTAAGAATTTAGAACTTCATCTAACAGTTGTGATGTTTTCTAGTGTAGGTAGCAGTGTAAAATAGACAAATCACAAATGTCTAATTAATGTCTGGTTTAGGTGTAATCTTGGGAGAAATGGTTTGCTAGGAAACACGTCATACTCTGTGTGACTCTATATTAAGTGTCTGATTTAGATTATCCCATCTAATCTGTATCTTGTCTAAATAAATTTCCCACCCTAACCTCACTTGTTCAGAGAAATCATATTTTGATATATGAACACAACCTGCTTTCAAAACCTTCAATTTTTTTTATCTTTGTCACCTAAATCTTTGCCAAAGAGACTTCTGCATCCCATTAGGTTAAATAACCTGTAATACATGTATCGGTCCAACCCAATATTGTACTAGCTAACCAGCCCTCTGTAGTGGGTTCCCTGGGGTAAACACTCCAGCAGAGGAGTTGATGGTCTTGGGCAAGTCACCCCTGCTCTAATGGGCCTTGTGCTCAATTCAGGCTTGGGAAGGCTGAACTACCCTTAGCAGGAATAGCTGGTGGATCCCCAACCCACAGCACTGTAGAGCAGGTGCTGGCATGCCCCAGGCTGCTCAGTGGCACTCTGGGGGACATTGCCCCACCCTTCCAGAAGAAAAATGCTTGATTTAATACACACTAAAGAATGTGAGGAATACTGAACCACTCCACAGGTGGAATGTGTGGAGCAAGCTGTGGGACTTCCCCAAAGCTTTGCAAAAGTGGAGCTCCCAGCATCTGAAGGGATGTAAAATATATGTACTAATTATATTTCTCTCCCTCTTTTTATCTTTTCTTAAATCAATTTTATTACAGTATTTCCTTTTACACCTTTCTGAATAAGATCCAGACAGAATTCTGCAGCCTTCATTCCCTTGCTGCAGAGCATCCTCTGATTCTTCTCTTTGCTTTCCATTATATGGATACCTGCATATGGGTGCCATATAGATGGTAAAGTGGCATGTGTTGGTCACTGCAGTTTGCAAAATGACTGTTTGCATGAGGCCAGGCAAGCCAAAGATAGACAAGTATAACTCCATTCCATATTGGTGCAAACTGGCAGAGTTTCACTCAGTTTATCCTGTTTAGGGATTCTGATTATGAATATTTAAATCTGTTTAAATAAACAAGCAAACTGCAAAATGCCCCAAGTCCCATATTTTGATATTCTG
Organism: Cinnycerthia olivascens; assembly: GCA_035048155.1. NCBI lineage: Eukaryota > Metazoa > Chordata > Aves > Passeriformes > Certhiidae > Cinnycerthia > Cinnycerthia olivascens. The sequence goes on along the minus strand of JAWWMU010000153.1, from coordinate 99,686,911 downwards.
GATTTGAAAGAAGTGCTCCTCCCTAGAAGTGTTCCCTTCTAAAACAAGATTAAAGTAATCTTGCAGTTCAGAGAATCATAGAATCATGGAATATTCTGACCTGGAAGGATCTTCAAGCCAAACTCCTGGCCCTGTACAGGACCACCCCAGAAACCACTCCATGTGCCTAAGAGCTTTGTCCAAATACTCCTTGGACTTGGCAGACTTAGTGCTGTGACCACTTCCCTGAGGACTCTGTTTCAGTGCCTAAGCACTCTCTGTTCAATGGACCTTTCCCTCTACAGAGATTCTCTAGACTCCAGACCAGCCACCCCAGCATTTTTCATTAAAGTGTTTGAAATCCAGAAGCAGGAAGGTGCAGGACATCCTTATGTATTTTCAAGCCTTGGAAATTCCATAGCTAATTGAATTGTTCAGTTCTTCCTACCTACTTTCTAAAATGCACCTTCCACAGAAGATCTAACAGGATCTAACTCTAACAGGAACATTTAACTTTAGAACAATTATTTCCTGCACAAAGAACTGTGATTTCATAATAACAAGCTAGTGTAGGAGACTAGATTCAAAAGCCCTAATTATTTACCATCTATCAAGATTAATTATTGCACTTAGCCTAAAGCACATCAGGTTAGTCTCTGTTTTCATTTAATTCTCTTTTTAGTTATTTTTTAATTATCCTGTTTCCCTATCAATGCTAATATATGTAGCTACTATCCTGCATCTTTTTCCTTTACAAAGGAGAACACAAATGGTTTTTGAACTGCAGCACAGCTTGTACCAATGTTTTGTCAACGTTACCTATGTTAGGAGATCTTTTCTTTGAAACCACAGATTTCATCATGGTAAAATACCACCAGCACAGTTACTGATTAGAGTAAATAGGTTGTTTAATTATTTAGTGAGAATTATTATAATCTGAAATGTTACCCTGATGATTACTCTCTCTTTCATTATGTACCTTTGCATGCATTAAGCAGAATATTGGCATGTGAAGGAGCTGGGATTGACCTTTCAGTAACCGCTCATTTCCTTGCCAGTGAATAAAAGATCATGCCATCATGGAATAGCTTGAGTTGGAAGGGACCTTCAAGATCACCTAGTTGAAAACCCCTTGAACAGGGTAAGGAACCTTCAGCTAGACTGGGTCATTCAGAGCCCTGTCCAATCTGGCCTTGAATACTTTCAGGGAGGGGCACCTACAACTTCTCTGGACAGCCTGTTCCAGTGCCTCACATTAAAGAATTTCTTCCTAATATCTAATGTAAGCCTACTCTCTGTTGGTTTGAAGCCATTCCTCTTTGTCCTGTCACTACATGCGCTTGTGAAAAGTTTCTCTTCAGCTTTCTTGTGGGCTCCTCTCAGGTATCAGAAGGTCACAATTAACTGAAGTCTGAAGCCTTCTCTTCTCCAGGCTGCAAAATCCCAACTCTCTCAGCCTTTCCTTACATGAGAGGTGTTCCATCCCTCAAATGATCTTGACTCTCCTGGACTGGCTCCAACAGGTCTCTGTCCTTCCTGTGCTGGGCCCCAGAGCTGGATGCAGCCCTGCAGGTGGGCTCTCACCAGGGCAGAGCAGAGGGGCAGAATCCCCTCCCTCACCTGCTGCCCACGGGGCTCTGGATGCAGCCCAGGACACGTTTGGCTTTCTGGGCTGCAAGGGCACATGGCTGGGTCATGTCCAGCCTCTCACCCACAGCACCCCCAAATTTTCTCAGTCAGGCTGCTCTGGATCTGTTCATCCCTGAGACTGGATTCGTACCAGGTTGTCCCAACCCAGGTGCATCACCTTGAACTTGGCCTGTCTGAACTTCATGTGTTTCCTGTGGGCTCATTTCTTGAGCTTGTCCAGGTCCCTCTGGATGGCATCCCATCCTTCCAGGTGTGTCTATACCACCACTCAGCTTGGTGTCATGTGCAAATTTGTTGAGGGGCCATTCAATCACTTCACCTATGTTATTAAAGAAAATGTTAAATAACCCTGGTCTCTATATGAATCCCTAAGGGACAACACTGGTCACTAGTGTCCATTGGGAGTCTGAGTTATGGACCACTACTCTCGAGATGAAACCATTCAATAAATTTCTAATCCATCTAACAATCTACTCATTGAATCCTTCTCTTTGATTTAGAGAGAGGAATATTGTGGGAGAACATGTCAAAGGTTTTGCAGAAGCCCAGATAAATGATACCTGCAGCCCTTCCCTCACTGATGTAGTCACTGAGGTGACCACTTCTATGAGACAACCCACACGTGCTTTGGGTTGTGATTGAGGACAATGTTTTGCCTTAGCACTTTTCCTTTTTTTTCAACAAGAACATTAACAAGCAACAAAACAAAAGAAGTCCAATTTCATAGTAAACTGCAAGAGCTGGCCTCTTGGGCAGTACACGTTAAATTTTGCCATTCTCTGCTACAGAAGGTGGATAAATTAGCAGAAATATGGGAAAGCTGGATAATGTTACAAAGGCTTAAACGTTGGTGACTATTCAGTATGAATTATGCTAAAATAGAAATTACAAGGAAACTGAATGCCATGCTTCATTGGGCAGCCTGATAATGGAGAGAGTGTAGTGTATTTTCTGTTTTCTGTTAATTTATCAAGAAAGATATGCTTTATGTAACAAATGGAATAAAATAAAAAAAACCCTCAACCAACCCAAACAGATTGCATAAAGCTTAGCTAGAGCTAGGAGCTTTGGTGAAGATACATCTACACAAAATGTGCCAGCCTGATAAACAACAACTGTCAAAAATCTGTCAAATATCAAACATCAACAATGTGGCAGCTGCTAGCCCCAGCTTCAACCCTCAATGTCTTGTACCAAAGCTGAAGACATTTAAGCAGAGGTGAGCAAGACAGCACAGGAGAAGAGCTTCTGTCTTTATGTTTTCATACTACTATGTTTGGTGATCACATGAAAATGGAACATAACAAAGAGATATTGGTTCATTTGCCCAGAGTTTCTGAGTGTTTGGTACACTGCTGAGAACAGAAGTACCAGTGTCAATGAAGTAGGTACATTCCCAAATGGCCACGTTGATGATGTCACACACTTTCACATATCATATGGAAGAGACAGCAAGATTTCTTCCTTTTCTTGACTCAAAGCAGTGATTTGAGCCTAGGTCTTCTTACCAAAATGTGCTCATAGTGATAACAAAATAATTTATCACAGAGACTTTCTTCATATTGCCAGTTAAAGCAATGCTATTCTGCTTGAAAGAATTAAATATTTTGGCTACAAACACCCCATACACAGCCCTCCTACCTCTCCCTTTGCCTGATCCCACCTTTGATTATTTTGTGACTCGTTCAGCACGGAATATCTTCAGAGCAGCCCCTGGTCAGGAGCCCTCAGCAACTTCTGGAAGAGGATGTTGTTCCCTGCTACCCACACAGAGAGCCTGGAGCAAATGACTTTGGCCCAGGGGCTCTGAGTCCTCTGTCCCCACCTTGCTCTGTGGCACTGAACCCAACACTCTGGAGTCTCTGCAAGCATGCCAAGATCATTCCACACTCCCTCCTGAGAAACATCTACATTCTGTCTGCACAGCTGCCCAAAGCTATGAAGGGAAAGGATCTCATTTTACCTTTTGCTCTGGAAAGGGGAAGATACTACCAAAGAATATGTTACACAGTGTTGAAGAAAGAAAACTCTGCTTCCTGCAGACATTGGTTTGGGCAGAACTTGACACCAAAACATGAGGAGAAATTTGTAGTTTGCAATGTTTTCACTTGCCTCTCTAATAATAATTGCAGATGAAATTGTGTGCAGCAGTGACACTGCTTTTTTGTCAATTAGTATGAGATGAAAATGTCTGTTGATTCCAATTCTGCATGTATCTATGTTAATTTCATGGTGTGTTTCCAGATTATATCCTTCAGTTTGACAGATATTATATGTTATATGGCAACATCTGATTTATTTCGTTAGAGATGCTGCCTAATGAGAAAAGTAATCAGTCCCACTAGCCTCTGCTTTCAAATATCAGTTCCCATTAGAGATATTTCTGTAAACCCTTACTGCTCTTCTTCAGTCTATTAAGTGGAGATTTTCTGACTGAGAAAACTTCCCAAATCCAGACTTCATAATTTAACTGAAATATAGTTATTTTCTGCACTATATGTATTTCCTCTTCTATTTTTTGCTAATAGCTTTCTTTTGCTGTCAATATTTGAGCAAAGATTTTTTCCCCCACCACACAATTATTCTCATTTTTTTAAAGTGGCAGTGGAAGCACAATTAATCCGCAATCTGTAATGATGCAGCCATTGCCATGACAATACCTTGTCATACTTCTTTTATGGAATGAGCTGTAGAGATTTGTCATAACTCAGAAAATTCTTCCCTGAAATGTAACACTTTTAAGTCTAACAGAAATTTACAGATATTAAATTAAAAAAATCATTTTAGCAGATTGATAGATTATGTTCCTTATTCTATAGATAAGTGCTATAGTACAATTTCCAGTATCATTCTTCAGCCAGCTGGAGAACTATGTAAAAAAGTAGACTCCTTCCTCCTAAATTTATGTTAAATATATTCTCTTCCTCAATCTTTCACTACTTGCACATTACTTATGAATGTAAACCAATTGGTGACTTAGTCTAAAATTATAAGAACAAATTACTGTGTCAATTTCAAAGGACTAGATATCCCACTGGTTATACTCCTAGTGGTACAACTTGGATTATTTTCTTTGTATTTTGCCAAAGAGGAGAATTTAGCTATAACAAAATTACCAACCCCTGCAGTATTTAAATCCCAGATCAGCTACAAATTAAGAAATTTGCTTTCATATGAAGAGAAAATATAAAAATACACTAAAGCCTAATTTATGATCTTATCTATGTGGTTCACAAAGTCCAGATTAATAATTATTACATATCTACTGATAACTGCAACAAACGTCTTCATTGTAGAGGAATAAAATTTTTAGCATAAATAATTTTCAGAAGTTCTATGAAGTGCTACATAGTTTTAAGAAAGTTTCTTCTCAGTTCCTTATTGAATTTGTAACATCTTGTAAAAATAGCTCATGTATTTATCTGAAATTTTTAATAGACTTTTTGCACGTTGTTTTCTTTAACACTGGGCTATGTAGCAGCTCACAACTTTCATTACCATTGCCTCATAAAATGTCAAAAGAACCAAATGCAATGAACCTGTTATAATGTACATGACATACTTGGTATTATTAGTGAAAAGTTCCTGTAATAAAATGAGACCATTTATCTTTGTTCAAATCAGATGCACATGCCCAGACTGTAGAGATAAACTGGCATCCTAAATGCACTCTTGTATACTGAATCATTAAATTTCATGTTAAAAATGACAGAAAAATGTATTGTGTAAAAAGACTATATTAAGAAAACAATAAAAATGACTCAGAGGGTGCAAAACATCTTGAATCATCTTATATTCCAATATTGTGCAGATTAATAAAAGATATAAATTCTAATCCAAGCAAACAAAACATTTAACAACTCAGAATCATAATTCTTCAAATTATTTTTCTTCTCATCTGTACTCCCTACCCTTTTAATTGAAATTTATTTTTCATGTAAGAAGTTGAACATCACAGTTTCTTCTAGAGACCCCCAGCATGTGAACTCAGAGGAGAGGAAAATTCAATTCACAAGGGTTTTGCGCTGAGAATTTCAGCTGCTTATTCTCCAGATTTTCTTTTCCTCTCCCTTTAGAAATAAAGCACAGAGGAACGTGATTTTTCAGAGCCTTGGGCTCTTGGACAGCCATGAACACCATAAACCCTCTGGACTCTTAGCAGGATGATTATCTAATCATCCAAGAGAAGAGTTATCTATCCTGCTGTGTTTTAAGCACTTACCTGAGGTGCCTGATTTAGGAATAATATCATTAGAAGGGATCCCATCATCCCTGAAGTGCTCTTCATGACTGGGCTAGGGAAAATTTAAGACATGATTCCTCTCTGAAGAGGACTTGCTTCCTCTATCACTACAGAAAAAGTGCAGGCATCTAAGTGCTCAGCATGAGCCTTACCTGCCTAGCCAAGGACATGCTCAGGAATGAACTAAATTTTTACCTCTTAGGCTCACTCTCTAAAGAGTTCTTCCACAGAACTACTATGTGAATACATAGCAGAAAGGTATCAGTCCATCCTTATAGTATTATTCACACCCTCTCTTAATTTCTAGTCTTCATAGACCTTCAGTTTAACATATAAAATTGTATGTATGTTCTTACAAACTAAGTTGCTAATTTCTCATTATGAAAGGGCAGATTTCAAGTAGGGAAACATTGGACATAAACCCTACATTAAAATTTCAGCAATCATGGGCAATTTAATGTTCAATTGCTAGTATATGTGTTTCTAGGAAGTTATAGTGCCACTACATTAAAAATCAAGATGTGATTTGGAAGAGGAGGAAAATTGGAAAAAAAGGATGAATTCTTTCTATAGTGTCATGCCACCACAGGACTCTCTTTTCAAGACCCAAGGTGGTTTTCTGTGCAGTGGTATGTGGAATGGGGTACATCTTAAGCATCCAGTGGTTGTTTCCACATTGCCCGCACATAGTGCTTGCCTTGGCAGGTTTGCAACACTGTGATGCAATTGATCTTCCAGGTCTCCCCATATTTCTGTTTTGACCATTGTCCCCCATACCACGGGAACTTTATCTGCTTCACCTGCTTGGCTGCAGCACATGTTTCACAGTTACAATAACCTTTGGATATAGTATCCATGGGTAATTTCACCCCTTGGTCACAAGACCATCTGTATGTCTCATCTCTTCCCCAATGACCCAAGGCATCACGAGCCCACTGAGCTAGAAATTACTACCTGGTATTTCCAGTCAAGGTCAATCTGAGACAATTTAATCTTGGCAGCTTGATCCACCTGTCCATTGTTGCAATGCTCTTTGGTAACTTGACCCTCAGGTATGTGCACATCTACAAGACAAACTTCTACAGCGTGTTTCTCTACCCTGGCAGTGATGTCTCACCACTCTTAGCCAAGATGAGTTTTCCTCTCTGTTGCCAATTGGCTTTTTTCCATCTTTCCAGACAGGCCAATAGAGCGTTTGCTACCATCTACAAGTCAGCTTAGCGGCAGAGTCTTGGCCACTTCTCTCATTCAGCTGTATCTAAAGCCAAGTGGATGACTTTAAGCTCTGCAAACTGATTTGATACACTTTGTCCCTCATTAGCTTCTGTGTCTCACCACACAGGACTCCATCCATATAGCAGCTTTTCATTTTCAATTTGCCCCTATGATATGGCAGGAAAAGTCAGTGAAGACAATGTATTGCTTTTTATTTTCTGGTATGTGATTATATCGTGTGGCCTCCTCAGCACATTACCTCCTTCTCCTCCTCTTCTGATGACATGGAATATTCAACTTAAGGCCAATTCATGATGATCCCTGGGTAACTGAGGTTTCTTTTCTGAGCTTGCAGTGTAAGCAAAGAGATCCTCTTCCTCCATGTGGCACTTGTGGCATGACTTTACCATGTGGAAGGGACTTTGCCTTAGAACATCCAGCACTGGCAGTCAGGGTGCCAAGAGGAGCTGTTCTTAAATAGATCAAACCCCTTATAAGCTGCCAAGTTCTTTTTCAGTTGTGGTGTAACAGGCCTCAGATCCCTTTTATTTCCAACCCTAGAACCCCATGTGTCACTCTCAGGTCTCCCTGGGTGCTTTTTGCCAGAGACTGCAAGAAGAACCATTCCCTTCAGCTGCAGCATAGAGAACATTTTCACAGATAAAGACAAGATGGACAACATTCCTGCCCTGCTGGGTCCCCCTCCTATCCCTGAACCTGAGAGAATGGAAAAAAAAATATCAAAACCTAGACCATCTGCACCACACCACACTGCGATGCCTCTGCTGCAGTGGGGTCAGACTCTGCTGGGGTTTTTACTCTGCTCTTTGCCTTCTCTGCTGAGCTCAGCAGGATTTGGCCACTTTCCTTCAGCACCACATTCTGGACTTACATAATTTCTTTTCTGTTCTTGGAGCAGGTCACACATTCTGTTGAGCTCAGTCTTGCTGCCCCTTTTCTCAGAGCAGAAGCTCAGGGCTTCATTCCCAATCCAGCTGTGTTTGCCACTTTCAGAGCTGTATTCTCAGAGGACCAGAAGGCACAGGCAGAGATGAGAAAGGGCAGGGTGTTCAAGGCCTGGTCCTGGCAACCTCTCTTAGGAAGAGATAGAAACAAAATGCAGCACTTCCAGGAGTGTACTCACCTTTTCTTCTTTCTGAAATCATGTTCCCCAGAGATGATGTGCGGGGTACAGAACAACCTGGCCACACCCATACACTCGGCAGCCTCTCTGCAACATAGTGTAATTTACATTTAACCAAAGAATGCTAAGAAACCAAGGCACATGCAGGAAATCTACATAATATTTTGGAACAAGTATTTCACAATGGCTATTCTATATTCTGTTCATCTGGAGAGAATTTAATTGTGAAATAAACTGAAATGTGCTATTCAAAACAGTAAGCAGCCACTGGGAAATTGCTCTGAGGTAGAACTATTTTGGATAAATCAAATAATGGAACATAAATTATTGTAGAAAACTGATCAGTTTCCTTCCTGTAGACCCATATCTTCCTGTTATACAAATGGTCTTGCTGTAGGATCCAGAGTGAAAAGTCCATGTTTATAGAAGACAAAGCTATAAATGAGGAGTTGAGCATTACTATTTTGCAAAACCAAATCAAACCAAAAATAAAACAAAGGAAAACCCGTGGGAGAATAAATTGTGAGAAATTAGGAATGGGGCTGCCACCAAGCCTTATCCCTAATGGGTTGCAGCTGTATAAGGCAGGTGAACAGCACTGAAGCAGAAAACGCTCATGTGTAGTGACCAATCACAAAAGGCTAAAAGGGCACACAGGTGTTATGCATGTGAGAAGGATATAAAAGGTTGGACTAGGGAGTAATAAAGTACTGCTACTTGAAACCATTCATGGTGTCTGTTGTGTGTCCTCTGTCAAAGAGCGTGGAGCAGCCTGGGAGTTTACAGAGAAAAGGCATGAAGGTTTTTACTATAGGATAATAAACTGATGGCATTAGTCAGTTTGAGGCCACTGTCCAGAGATGCCAAGCACGGATGCCAACAGAAACTAAAAAAGAAATAAAATAACATAATAAAAAGTGCCTACATAGTTCTTCCTGTTATAGATTCTAAAAATAATGAAAGCAGCTGTAGTAGGAGTTGGATAAATGAGAACCAAGCACAAAAATCACAGAAATATCAGAGATTAAGACACTGTTACATAGATCAGACAGAAAAGAGTCTTGGCAAATACTGAGAACATTAGAAAAATAGGAGATTAAATACACAAACTTATTTTGCTTTTGTTAGTGGAGACTTCCTAACAGAAAACTTTGTGACATTGTACAATACCAATACTGGAGAAGTAGGTGACAGTAAAATCTGTATAGAAAATTGTAAAAAAAGAAAGAATTACTGGGAAGGTTTTTACATGTTTCCATTTTCAGTATTTGTTTAAATGAACAGTCAGACAATTCAAATTTTGTCAATTTTCTGGGTTTTTTTGTTTACATTCAATATTTACATAGGCTATAAATATAATTTCTTATACATTAACCAACTATGTTAGCAGTTTGATACTTGAGAGTGCCATATAAGGAACCCTTTAGTCAGGTTTCCTGTAACAACATTTGTGTAATTAACTACTGTACTCAGCAGTAGCTATTCAGTCCCAAGATGGAAGGCAGTGCTCACTTATGAAGAGCACTGTGGGGATGCTAACAGACAACTACGCTGTCATTATTATGAATATATCCGTAGGATGCAAACAATGAAACCCACTTCAAACACAGAGACTGATTTAGAAAACAAGATTTGACAGAACTAATACAAAGAGAGATTATGCTGCTCCAACAGGCACCTTTATAACAGAGGTTAAATTAGTCCTAAAGCTAAAACTTTTAGTTAACTTCTTAAAGCATTTAAAAGGGAGTTATGATTTATGATTTATTATGTGTAAAATTTCAGCTCACATTTCCACTACCTATTCTTGAATTAAGTTACTTATAAAAACTGTGCATGCTCCCGTGGTGGATTGGTGAAACTGATCTCAGAGAAGATTCCCCTCTGGTTTTGCTCCAGCTTCTTGTACAAGAGCAGGAGGATGCTCCTTGCTGAGTCTCACATCCATTTTTGAGTGTATAATGGGCAGCAGCAATGTAGGCAGTAGGGTACCAAATAAACTGGACAGTCAGGAGATGCCTCTTCTTGTGAAATAATTAAAAATGTAATCCAGTGTCTGTTCAGTGCTGTGCTCTCAGAAGCTTGGAATAGAACTGAAATAGACTCATATAAAGATCATACCAGCTATTTTTAATTATCATTGTAAGAATTTTTCTGAATATGCTGCTTAGCAGGACTTTCATTTTACCTAGAAATGTACTGAAGGGAATGCAACCTGCCAACCCAACCATGGAGAGAGGACAGATCCCATGTACAATCTTTCTTCTGCTCAAAGACACTTAAAAAAATGCAGAGTCACTACAAACACTTTTTGATGCAAGCATCCTTACTTATAAATACTACTTTGGCTTTATCTCATCAAGTTCTGCTGCTTAAGCTGAGTTTTAAAGATGCTTGACTGTATGTTAATAGAAGTGCTCTTGTTGAGTCTGACAACTGAACACCATAATCTAGGTATTAGTAAGTATGGATTTAAAAAAAAACAACAAAGTTTCCCCTTATCAACTAACAAAACTGGTTTTTGATAGGAGTCGTAGTGCATGGTGCTTACAAAGCTGAAGCAATGAAATCCACTGGGTTGAATTCCAGATATGACCTGGCATACCTTCCTACTTCAAATACAAATTAAACTTCCTCAGTTAAAGGAGAGTCAGTAATAAGGCAGCATAATGGGTATTTTTAAGGGATACTGAGATGCATACAAACACTTGAGGTTGACAGGAATGTAACACTAAAACATATCCTGAGATGAGAAAACCCTTCTACAAGGTTTCTGTTACCCCGGGTAATAATGATACTGCTACTGGATGTAATTTGTTGATGACTTTATCTCATTTATTTATCTGACAGAGGGAAGCAATTTCATTCACTTGCATAAACATTAAGATGTTATCAAGAGTTCACAAACTTGGCAATTAAAAAAAGAGAAGGTGTATTTTTCTGTAAATTGAATTAAGCCATATGACCCTCAGATGATCTGCAGGCTAAGATCTTAATTGCTTCCACCTTTGTTTCTTCAGTTTTGTTTGGGTGTTTTTGTTTAATTTAACACTCCAGTGAACTATTCAATGAAAAAAATCTTATCAAATATGAACTTCCGCATTTTAGCTTAAAACAACAATGTAAGATAGTCCATATAAATCAATTTATTCTTTTTGTGGTGATTCCCAGATGTAGGCTTTGATATTTCATGCATCACTAAATCTATCAAGCAACAATTGTTTTCTTGGTGCTAATAAAGATGGAGCCATTCATTTTTCTAGTGTCTTTTTCCTATTGCTGATGTGAAGTTTTGCCTTAGCTGTTTCAGACAGAAATGAATGGCTCTCCCAAGGCAGAAAGAATCTGTAAATTTAGCTTTGTATTCCACCCCAAATCCAATTATTATAACAACCCTGCTACTACTGTTCTAGTTAAATGCCTGTCAGTGTTTCTATTATAACCCTTTCTGTGGAAGTTTATAACACAACCATTTTAAAATAAAGTCCTCCAAGCTAAACCTTGACATTCAGGGTTCCAGCCCAGAATATATTAAAATGTAAACCAAAACAATAAACCTGCAAAGCCTACCATGCCCCAGCTTTTTATAACATCTCTTTGTTGGTTTTTCATCTTTTTTAAATCATAAAATAAAAAAAATCAAAAACTGAAAAAGAACATTGAAGATGTCATTCATCTTGTTTGCAATTCAACAGCAAAATAAGACAACATCTGGACTAAAAATGTGAGAGCAATTAATCTCTGTGTGAAACTGTTGATTTCAGAATCTTCCTGGGTGTTATTTTGGTTGCAGACTGCTTCATGCCTCAGTGTCTCCCAGTGTAGGCTGCTGTAAGGGACAGCTAACACCTATCTGTTACAGGTACCCAATTCAAATATTGATACAGAAAAAAGAGAAAAGGGACAACAGAAATAATTAAATGACTTTTTCCCACATTTTAAAAAGTCCCAATATGAAGCCATAGAGGATAAGATCACTCATTGATACATGATGTTTTTTAAAAATCTATAGCATCATAACATATCAAACTCTGTCTTTGCTTATTGACTATAAATAAAGTCCCTTCATCTCCCTCTCCTATAGTACTATAACTTGTGAAAAACAGCACTCATTGAGCAATTCAGAAGATCAATTTTGAACATGGAGAAATCAATATTTGGGATGGGGATAGGAATGGTCACAGATGTGGTCTTAAAACATAGCCAGGAGCAACATTTTCTAATATATATCACTTACTGAAACACTACACTGGGGAACATTGGAACGAGCTATGCTACCTTAGGAGAAAACCTTTTCAGGGAGCTTTGATTATCAGCTTTTTTTTCTGAGTTTGTGGTTAGCTGGTGGTACTTCTTATTTTGCTGCAAAGCATTCTTCATCCTTTGTTTTGTTAACTTTTTTAAAATTAATTCAGAGGAAATTAAAGAGGTTTTGCAGTTACAGAGGCTCCCCTAGGTCTGCTTGAGTAGCTCAATAGGTTCTGTCCAATTTACCTTACTTTGAAGTTGTAAGACTTCCTGTACCATTGTTCTGTGGCTTTAAAACTCTTCATAATCTCACTACATACTAGACTCAACTAATTAAATGTGCCATCAGCAAGCTGTCACCTCAGCATGACCCTTTACAGATCCTTAATTTATACATTAGATTCTACTAGCCTCAGTATAATATTTGCTTTCCCTTACTTAGCTTTTGGGAATTTTGAAATAGATAGTTGAAAACTCTCCCATTTTTTTTGTGGTTTTTTATGTTGTGTTTTTTGTTGTTGTTGTTTACTTGTTTTGTTTGTTTGGATTTTTCTTTAGTGTTAAACTTTTATTTACACTTCCCAGGCTCGCAAATTTCTTTGAGAGTATTTTTCTTTTTTTTTTTCCTTATCTTATATGAAGTCTAAGTATTTCAATGCTCTCCTTATAGGAAGGAAAATGATTTTATATATGTGGATGCAGTTGGCTGGATGGGGTGGATCCATTCAGTTCTAGGAATTGCACCAATTAACATCAAGTGAGGATTTACCTCAATATATTTTGTACAACACGTTTAGCATTCTGAGATGGAGGCAGATACATGTCTATTCTTCAGACATGTTTTTACCTTTTATTGGACTTGAGCAGTCTGCTTGATTATTATAGCCAGTATTTTATAATTTAATTTAAGCACAGTTCAGTGCTATAATGCAAACCATACAGTTTACTCATTATTTCCTGAGGCTGCTACAGGGTATATACCTTGCTGGGAGATGTGACATACAATATTTCAGTGATTTCATTTACAATGCTAAATTCTTACTCTGTGTAAATACAATCTAAATGGCATGAGCAGCTCTTAGAAATGTATGGAAACAAAGCCTTTTATTTATATTGCTTTGATAAGCTGTTGCACTACAGAGGTTAAACATACTTGTAATATCCTACTTTGATATTTGCACTTCATTTTACAAGGAACTCATGTGAACAATGGGAGTCCCCTGGTACCAAGCTGTCATTATTTAACTCAAGTCAGCAACTAAACTGCACAACCACTCACTCCCCTCACAGTGAGATGGGGGAGAGAGCTGGAAGAGTTAAAGTGAAAAAACTCCAATGTACAGAACACTAAAGAAAATTTTGTGCATTGTCCTATTGCAATTGACAGTGTATGGATAAAAGTCTGTGAAATTTCTTGCACTGTCAAGTTTAACTTTCTGAAAGACTCCTCTTGAAAAGCAAGGTCAAATTGCAATTTTAGAAGGAGAATAGGTCTTGAAAACTCTGTCATCACCTCATTTTGCCTCTATGCAAAGAAAATTGTATCTTGTGTTCCAAGTCACAGTACATTTATTCTCAGATAGTTTTACACTGCATTCACAACCAAATATTTTCTGTCAAAATGTTTATATCAACTATGGAAGTCCTACAGAAAGCAACTACACTTCTACGACTTGGAAGGAACAGATTTCTTCTGGGGTTGGGACATCTTCTGTACAACAACATTACCAAAATATTTCCAAACATTTAAGTACAGTGTGGTGATCAATAAACAGGAGCACAGCTATTTCTGTACTGTTTATATAAAGGTTATAACTTCTCCCACCATACATGACATTAATTGATTCATGATAAAGCTGAAACCTAATCAGGTTCTCCTAAGAATTTGAGTGTCATGAAACAGAAGCTCTTCAGACATAATAAAGAAAATATTTTCAAAACATAATAGTAAATAAGATAAAAATAATTACTTCCAAATGATAAACTAGGAATTAATGAAAATTAAGATTATAGTAAAAAAAAAAAATTCACTGCAAAGGCTTAGATTTATTTTTGCATTATGTATTGAAAACATCAGGGTTCAATTTAAAAATCTTTACAAGAAAATAATCGATGCTTGAATTCTAAAACATGATAAAGGAAAAAGCCCAAGTGTGCACTCACTGGCACTGTGGGCTGGCTGGGTATATCCCACACTACTGAGTCTGGCCAGAAAAGGTAGGAAAACTTGTTTATGAGATAGCTCCACAGCAAACCATAACCCAAGTGGTCACCTGTCTGTGATTTATGGTCTGATTTCATTAATCCCTGCTGTGTAATCTTCACTCATTCATGCTGGTGAGCAGTGAAGAGTATTTAACCTGAAAACATATAAGTTTCAACATGGAGAGATATTGAGATGGTGCTAATGACTCAAGGATTCATGAAGAAAATACAGATCTTCATTAAAAGCTATACCCCCCCTAAAAAACTCTCACAAACAGAGATGATGACTCAACATTACTGTTTAAAGAGAGTTTAAGGCAAGGGAGGATGACAGCGAGCATGGGCAGGTTGGTGGCATGCCAGTCCTACCTGTGTGTGCTGTTGATTGTGCATCTCTGTTTGCAAAGTCTCTACACACAGTAAAGTAGCACCCCAACAAAGATGTTTGTGAGGAAGGTTACTTTGCCACCTCATAAGATAAAGCAATTTAAACTCAATAGATCAACTGGATATGTCATTTTGTCAATAGCATGGAACACAAATCAGGGGCAGGAATCACAGCTTCTGAGCCAACTGCTTGTCCTACAGACCATACAGATCCATCCTAGGTCACAGTCCAGAGCAAGAAAGCCTGTGACACAGACGTAATTAAGTTGGCATTCCTCGATTTTTTTTTTGTAGTGGTGTTGTATGTAGTTTTCACCTTTGGATGTCTTTGTGATTTTTGATCTGATCATGAAGCTTTTCATTGAAAATTGAAATCTATGCCTTTCTATATCCTCATTTATAGATTCACAGGGGAGAAATAATATCAGTAGGTAGTATCATCCATGTATGATATTCCCCAGGAGACCAATGTAAATCTTCATAAAGTTTGAAGGGTCACTTGTATGTTCTTTTCTTTTCACCTGCAGAGGGTGATTTATAAAGGACAACTTTATGATTGAATGCATTTTGCTTGTCCTGGTTTAAATAAGTGCATGGAACAACTGCTGTATTTATAAACATGCACTGGTAGTTATTTTTTATCTACTTTTTATCTCCTGTTGAACCTTTCTGAAGGGAGCATAGGCTATTTTAGGATTTATTTATTCAATTAAAAAAAACTTAGTGCTTCTGTTATTTAGCATGTTGGTAATCTTTTTATATCTTCAACAGTCTTCATCATCATAAGTCTCACTAGTTTTTAGCATGCAAATAGGTAGAGTTGTTGTTACAGAAATTGTAAGATTCATATCTAACAACCTCAAAGCTGCTGAAGTGAAATAGAAATGCTATTTATTTCTCACTATCCAAATTCACTAAGAGGCAAGATTGATCCAAGAAAGGACCAATCTATACTCACCTTGATTAATTCCTGTGTATAAATGTATCTTACTAATGTTGGTCCACTCTAGATTGGATTCAACTCTTGCCCATAATGCTATGAATTTCATTGCAGCATTTTAAAGGTCCCTCACTCCCTCGGCACATATTTTGAATAATCTTTTCCTTTCTCCACCTGGAGTACTGCATACAGTTCTGGTGTCCGAAGAAGGACATGGAACTTTTGGAGCAAGTCCAGAGGAGATCCATGAAGTTTGTAAGAGAACTGGAGCACCTCCCCTATGAAGAGAGGCAGAGACAGGTGGGGCTGTTCAGCCCAGAGAAAAGAAGGTCACATGGAGACTATTTAGAAACTTGCTAGTATCTTGAAAATACTAATAAAGTCATAGTAAGTGGAAAGTCATTGCTAAATTAAGTATCAAATTCACATTTAAAAAGATCAAATTAAATTCAGCACCGCTATCTGAAGGGCACCCACAGGGAAGCTGGAGAGGGATTCTTTATCAGGAACTGTGGTGATAGGACAAGGAATAATGCGTACAAATTGAAAGAGGGGAAATTTAGTTTTGATATTAGAACGAAATTCTTTACAGTGAGGGTGGTGTGACACTGGAGCATGTTGCCAATGAAGGTTGCAAATGTCTCAACCCTGGCAGTGTTCAAAGCCAGATTGTATCAGGCTCTGAGGAACTGGTCTAGTGAGAGGTGTCTTTGCCCATGACAGAAAGGACTGGGACTAGATGAATTTTAAGGTCCATTCCAACCCCTTAACATTCTATTATTCTGTGATCTTGCACTATTCTTGTGGAGATAGACAGAGTCGAGACTATTTTTGTGATAGAATCAATGTGGAGCCTGACTTTCTGCTCAAGCACATCCATCCAACCACAAAAAAAGATAGTTTGATTGTACTTGCATTAATGTGGGGGTTTATTGGCACATCCAATTTATAATTCTACAGATTAAGTAAAACTATTTGTTTTAGACCACAGATGGTACCTAAAGTCTCAGCTCTCTGACTAAGGCCTGTAGCTTTCATTCTCTCTGTGGCACATGTGAGCCTTTGTTTGAACAGCCATTTGCCATGTAATTGTAATATCTCATCAATAATATGCAGGGATTCTTGTTTGTTTCTCTGTAGGAATGACAATATGACAAGGAATGTGATGAAAAATTTGAATTTAAAATATGACAACATGTTTAAATTGTTCAGTGGTTTGTTTTTCAAAACGCTTTGAGGAGGACATAATGAAATGGTAACAAGAAAGACATATCTAAGTAATAAAAAATTAAAGAATGAGAATTTTTTTCCTGGGGATTAATACTAATGTTATGGAAAAATCATCCTGATTCTTATAAAACAAAGTCTGAATATAAAGAATTTTTAAAGGAGTCAAGAGTGAGAGGGCAAGAGAAATAGTGTTCAAAAAAGTCCAATTAGTTTTCTCAAAGGTACTTGACAACATTCTTCAATTAAAGATTTTGGAAAAATGAGAAAAAAAAACATGAAGGGAGAAACCATTAGCCTTGTAAGTTAATTACTAGTTAGAAGATAGAAAATCAAGGATAGGAATAATTACACTGCTTTCACAGTGTATGGAGGTCACTTGTGGAGACCTACAGGGACCTGTTCTAAGGCTTTTTCTTTTGAAAATACTAATAAAGTCATAGTAAGTGGAAAGTCATGACAATGTTTGCTAAATTAAGTATCAAATTCACATTTGAAAAGATAAAATCAAATTAAATTGAGCACCAACAAATGCCAATTATGTACTTGAATAAAATCCCCTATCTTTGATTACAAGGTTAAAATCCCAGAGTAGTTATATAAAAAAGATATACTAGACATAAAATGGTTCCATCAAAGCACTGTTGCAGTGTTTGGAAGTGGTCAAAAAAATGCAATTGGATATTAATAATTTCTAGGAGCAATTTCTTGCAGATTGCATGAGATAGGACAGGACCAAAGCTCACTAAAGGATTTTGTTATGTCTGAAAAACAATTTTTGCTCTTGCAGATTTCTGAGTCCATTGGAGTTTTAGAAGGTATCTTAACTCTAAAAGCAGGTAGACTTTTTATAACACAACTGTCTTCAAACTTCCATACTCCCTGGTACAATTAAAAAGAATAGAGTAAGAAAATAATTAGAGAAAATATAAGTAGAAAAATATCCTAAAATGTTAATAATGTAAAAAATTTAAGTAACTTTGTAGTTATTTGTTTTAAGATTGTTGGGGATAGAAATTTTAATGATTGTGTAAATTGGACTAGCAGCACTAGTAGAAGACAACAGATAATATACTTAAAATTCTAATAGAATTCTAATAAAATTGCGAAAATGTTGACTACATGTACTGGTTTGAAAAGCAAAGACCAGTGAGAGACTCTAAGTCAGAAATACAATTTACTAGGAAAAGGGAAAATAAAAAGAAAAGGAAAACAAAATACATGCAATAATACAAAGGAAAAAGAAAACCACTGACAGTCAGAATACAACCTGACATCCTGTTGATCAGGGTGTTGGTGGCAGTCCAGTTGCAATGGTGGCTGCAGCCCTCCTGCAGCAGCAGTTTTGGCTCTGTTGGAGCAGTGATCTGGAGAAAGGTGCAGCCCTCCACTGAAGGTCCAGTGGTGATGGATGGGCCTGTCCTTCCTCTGGGAGTCCAGTGGA
>JAWWMU010000153.1:99593486-99668129 GCA_035048155.1 Cinnycerthia olivascens | reverse complement strand
ATGATGGAAGTTTATCAGTGGACTCAGTGGCCCATGAGCAGAAGACCTATCCCTGGAGAGAGGATGGGTCGTGGAAGAGAGAAGGAAACTGCTCTTGATGGTTTCTTGTCAGCTGGCCTATTGATAGAAGATTACACCACCCCCCAATCCTAGTTCCAACAGATGGTGATAGAATAACACACCTTTGATTACATTTTGCACTGCAACCCATGACACTACAGCTAGACAAAACTGTGGATTTGTTTCAGAGCTTTAGGTAATTGGTATATTTTTCTTGATGCACCTTATTCTACCCCTATTATAAATAAATAAATGACTTTATTTTCTAAAATGGATTTCAAGACAGAAGTGTTAGCTGAGTTATGCACCGACAGAAAAAATAATCTTTTCTGAAGTGCTTGTAGAGAATATCTAACTTCCCTTGGAACATTCATCTTTAAGGCAGTTATCATAAAAAATTAATAAATAAACAACCACTGACCTAAGTGAAAGGAGGATGGAAAAGAAATATTTTTAGTAGAAAGAGTTGTACAGCCAAGGGGTAAGATGGGTCAAGCCAAAACTATCAGCACCACAATGAAAGAATCCTGATAACAGTCCCCTAATACAGCACTGACATCTTGCCATAGTGGTGAACTTTGTGACCTTAGGAAGATCTACTGCAATTTCTTAAGAGAACTCTGTGTTGACCTATAACCTTGCTGATACTCACAGGAACATATTAATGACATAGGTGTGCTACTAGGTAGAAACATAAGCTTTTTTTGAAATTTTTCAAATCCCATTGTTCACTGCTAAGGAACAGGAATAAATACATTTTGTATGACACAGAAGTGTCTCGGTTATAGGAAGGAGAACATCAGAAAATTTCATGAGCTGAATGTAAGGGAACATTATTACATAAAACATGTCATGCAGATCATCAGCTGCACTTTTAAACACTACATCTGCAAAACCATGAGGCATTTTTTTAGAATGAAGGTGTCATGAGCCATTGCATAGACTTTGGTCTTTGAATATTCATCTGCTTGGGAAAGTTGATTTTTCCTGAATCATTCAGGAACCTGACAGATTTAATTTAAAGACACTTTACCTTTTCTGTGAGAAGTTATTTTTTAGGGGTAGACAATTTCATCCCGAGTATGAATAAAATAGTATACATATTTATTTAGTATACATTTTTATGAATTTAGTATGTGAAAGTGTATAGCAAGATCTTATTTAGAGAGTTTAATGGAGAAATATAAAAAAAAAATATTACGGTATATGTTAAAGCATAATGGTCTCCCTAGGGTGTGAAAAAAAGATTAAAATATTATAATTGGCTAGTTAAGAAATAATTTGTGTTCTTCTCCTGTTGGTAGGATATATATATAACAATTTTCATTAAAGAGAAGCCTCACTATCAAGAAAACATAATTTGCTCGTAGGAGACAAATGTATAGGCAAGTAAAAAGAAGGAACATTCAAGGTGATAAAAGAAAAGAAAGTTCCTTTCTGCTGCTGCTTTCTTAGCCAAATTTATAATTTTCTGAAAGCACAATCTCAAAAGTAGAGGACCTTTTTTTTGTGTTATAGTATGTAAATACAGTATTTATTACTGCCATACATATATATATATATGATATTACATTTTCAACAGCCCTTGAAGATTTTAACCTCTGCCTATTTATAGTGGCTCAAAATTATCAATCTGTTTCCAAAGTGCTTGTATAATTCACATTTTAAAATGGAAAAAAAGGCCGCAAAGCTTTAATGCATGTGACAGCAGTAAAATTAAGCATAAACAGTATTTTCCTGTATGTAGAAACTATTCATTACAAAGTGACAATAAGTTGCTTCAGGATTCTAAACTTCTTGTGATTAATGTATTTCTTGTTAGCATCAGCTTCACTTCATGCCTTACTAAACACCCAAGGTGTCCATTAATCAGCACTGCTACGTAGTCTGTCATTTCTTGTTGCTTAAATAACACAATCACTCATGGTAAGAGGTATGTAGGACTACACCAGATTTTTCCTCTTTGAGCTTTAGAATTTTTTAAATGGCTTTTGCAAGACATTTTATCATCATTCTAGCAGATTCACAGACACATGAAAGTCTCATATGGAATTAGAGCAGCTGAAATTTGTTTAATGTGCAGATGCCCTTGTTCTCCCCATGAGGACTTTTACTCAGCATACTGTGCAGTAAGTTGTGGTTGCTTTATTTGACACTCTCAGATGCAGTGGAATGATACTGAATTACATGGTGGTTGTAACTTAAAATACAATATTTTTGCCACAATGAAGCCCCCAAGGATGACAATAACATCACTGTGAACTTAATAAAAAATAGAATAGATACACTAAAATCTCAAATACATTCTGTCAAATATTACTGGGGATAAAAAGATAACCATTTTTAATAATGGTCCCAATTTTTTTCCACAAATACCATAAGAACCCCAAATTTCCTAATCCATTGATTTCTCCATTTTCTAAGGGACTATCTCATATGTTGTAGCATCAAAAGAATGTTTCTCCCAATAAAGGAATTAAAATAAGAATAATACATTCTTTTTGACATGGGACAAGCAGTGTTTTTATCAAAACAAAAATATATTGGTAAAAGTAAGAAGAAAAAATAGAAGAGTTCTAGTTGGAATAGAGTAGAGCCATTTAATCCATTTAATTTGGAAGGAACACACAGTCATGATCCAGTTCAACTGTTTAACCACTTCAGGGCTCCTGAAAATGTAAAGCATGTTAAGGGCATTGTCCAAATGCCTCTTAACCACTAACAGGCTTAAGGCATTGACACACTCCCTCTTAAACCTGTTCCAGTGTTTGACCACCCTCTCAGAAAGGAAATACTTTCTAATATCCAGCCTAAATCTCCCCTGGTGCAGCTTTGAACATTACCACGCATTCTATTGCTGAATGCAAGGGAGAAGTGATCAGCACCTCCCTCCATAATTTTGCCTCCTAGGAAGCTGTAAAGAGCAATGACATCACCCTTTAGCCTCCTTTTTTCCAAAGTAGACAAACCCAGAGTCCTTAGCTGCCCTTCCTAGGATGCTCCCTTCAGTCCTTTCACCAATTCTGTTCTTCTCAGGACACATTCAAGGATTTTCACTTACTTCCTAAACTGAAGATCCCAGAAGTGCATACAGTATTCATGCTGAGGCTGCATCTACACTGAATACAGTGAGATAATAATCTCTTTGTACTAGCTAGTTCTAGAATTTAGCCCTTATTCCATTAGAAAACTGGAGAATGTTCTCTTTCTTTGAATACTAGCTGAGAGAAATACAAGCATCTAGATTTATGCTACTGGCTTAGGAAAAACTCTATTTATCTTAAGCACATAAAAGCTGAAAAAAGATCATGAGCAGCTTTTAGGAAAATTAACTTATATAACTTATTTCCATTTCTAGACCCTTGAGAAATCTGTTACTACATCTTTGGAAATTGTAAAACTCATTGTCGGGGGCAATATATGATAGGATCTGCTGTTGTAATGATGGTTTAAAACCCCCACCAAACCATACATGAGAACAGAAAAACTTTGTATTTAAAAACAGTGTTCTTTAGAACTACCAGTTCAATGAGAATCAGAACAATTAAGCAAAAGAGAAAGGTGAACAAATATTTCCCAGCCATAAACCAAAGCAGGGAAAAACAAGAGATTTTTTAAATTGAAGAACGATTAACTGCAATTGTGCTCTACTTGGATTCAGAAGCAGCGCTCCACACTCATTATTTATTTCCTAATACTAAACTGAGATTAATAAACTAGACATATGCTTCACACAAGGATATGCAATAAATTCCTAGACCTTTCATGTTTTTTGCCTCTGGGAGGTGACTTTGAGGAGAAATTTGCACATTAAAAGGTGTTTTGCTGTGGTTTAAATTGTTTTGCTGTTTTATACATGAAAACACAAAACTCCACACTTGCCAACAACTCTGGGTAGGCCATTATTACCTTACATTCAGAAGATCTTTCCATCATGACAGTCTTGTGGTAACATATTCCATTGCTTGGCTCTGTTTTATTAATGAGGAACTGAAGCAGAAAAATATTTGAGTCCAAACTATTCCTGTATTATGTTCTTTATCACCAGTTTCTTCTGACCTCTGGAGAGCAAGTAAATCAGAGAACAATTTTAATGTATGTTTTGCTGAAAATCTCTTGAAATTTTGTTGAGATTCGAAACAGAACTTAGTATCAACCTTCTAAATGAATTCTAAACATAAAGATTGTCAAGTAGGACTTTAGTATTGTGTCATGTCCTAAGTTGATATAAATTCCATTATTTAACTGTTTTAAAGAAATTAATACTATAAAAATCTGTTTCTTGAGATTATGCTATTAAAATAAATAAGCATTGTATTTTAATAGATATTTTAAGTATGACTGAAATTGAAATTTATAAAGGACTCTAAAAAATTCAATTGTCAACTAAAATTTTCTTGCTTAGTATTCAGACACCAGAGAGAATTTGTATGTCATTATGATAGGATGTGGTTTGTGTGCACAGCATGTAAATAATTTTCCGAACACATAGACCATGACAGATATGTAGAATGCAATTTCTATAAAGACTATTCATCCAAAAATAAAAAAAGAAAATACATGGGTATGTTTTATGTGGTAAAGCACATGGAGTTGACTTTGGTAAGTACAAGCAACTGCTTTGAGAAGAGCCAAGTCAAGGGATTATTCAAGCAATTTGTTGAATATTTATGATTTAAAATACATTTTCAAGATGAGAAATTTATGCAGAGTGTTCACAGATTATTCAACTACTTTAAAAATAAGTAACCTCCTTCTATTCTTTAGAATGTTTCTATTCTTTATTAGAGGGGACTGTGAGTTATGGAGTGTTCATAGTACCTGTATTCCCATAAAATAAGAATTTTTTAGTGGGATTTCTATGGTAGAGAAAATAAAAAGTATGACAGGTGAAACCTGTGCCTTTATTGTATGCAGATAATAAATATAACAAAACTACAACAAAAAAGTAGGATATAGGTCAGGGAATAACATAGATTTATGACTAACATAATATGTCTTTACAGAATATTTTAACAAACGCTTCATTTCATATTCTTGGCTTGAGCTTTTTTTACAAATTAAAGATAAAAACCATTTTAAAATATATTTGCATAAACAGATAGAGTTATCAGAAAGAGAGTATGAGAGAGTTTTTACATAGTCCATAGGTGAGATTGTCTGAGACCCAAGCTACCAATGCAACAAAAGGGAAGGAGCATTCATTAGAAAAAAAAAATAAATTTAAAAAGTGGACAAGATTCCACCAAAGCTGTACAAACCTCTTTCAGTTCAATATAACAAAAGAAAATAATGTTTGATATCTTTAATTACAAAAATCTATATAGATTATAGATTAACATAGGCTGAGAGTAGGTGTCCTGGTTTGAGCTGGATTAAAGTTAATTTTCTTCCTAGTAGCTGGTATAATTCTCTGGTTTTGATTTAGAATAATGTTGGTAACATATTGATGCTTCAGTTGTTGCTGAGCAGTATTTATGCTAAGTCAAGGAATTCTGTGCTCCTCATCCAACTCCACCAGCAAGGAGGCTGTGGGTGCCACGGAGCTGGGAGGGCACAGAGATGACCCCAGCTGATCTAAGGGATATCCCAGACCATGGGATGACATGCCCAGCATGTAGAGATGGGGGCAAGAAGGAAAGAAGGGATGTTCAGAGTGATGGTGTTGTGATGACCTATCCTTAAGGGAAAGGAAGCACCCCAGATTTGTGAATGTGCATTGCTTGAAAGGACTGGAAAAAGTCAGAGGATACGCACAAAATTAGACAGTTACTAGTAAATTACATACTTGGTATGGAAATTGGTATGTTAATCCCTAGTCGACTATATAAGCACAGAGGAGTGCATTTTGGATAGGAGTAGGCTGAAAGAGAAGAGAGAAATTAAAGAGGGAAAGATTAATTAAGGAAAATTAATTAAATTAAATTGAATTAATTAAATTTTAAAAGGGAGAGATTAAAGTTAAGGAAATACAGAAAGAAAGAAAAAGGGAAAGAAAGAGGGAGAGGGAAATGGAGGAATAAAGAAAGAACAAAAGAGGAAAACAGAGAGAAAACAAAGAGAAAAAATGATCACCAGTCCTGGTTCCAGCATCAATCCAGCTGGTGAGATGTCCTTCCTGGTTTCAGAGACAATCCAACTGATAAACTGATCAGTGCTGAGTCAGCTGTGTCAGTCTGGTCAGTGAGCTGTCCAGGATCTGTGAGTGCTGCCTGACCTTGGCAGGGCACCTTTTCATGGAGAGGTTTCTCCACCCAAAAGACAGATCTCGTGCTTGGTGGTTTTAATTCCACCCTATTGTCCATGTCCGCTTCTTAGCACTCGTTCTTGCACTTGCAATGTACGGTGCTGTGGTTCTTTCTCACAGAAAATTGCTGCCCTATCTCCACCTGTCTCTCCTTCTTCAGCCAAATATTGTTGTTTCTCACAGAATCTTAATACCAATAATCCTTTGTTGGCTCCACAGCCATCTGGTTTTCAGTGTTTGAGAAAGGCACATTAGCTCCTTATCTTCTGAGAACTGAGAGCTCAAATGGGTCTCACTTTGCCACCACTGTTTATAGGATAACAAGAGATGGGTTTTAGTCGTAACAATTATGCATCCTGGCTGCAATTCTAGCCAGTAACTTTCTCTGAAGTTTTAACAAAAAAGGTATTATGCCACTTGGGTTGTTATTCAGGCGAGAAAAATAAGTTTCTCAAGGCTGTTTGTTTAAAGACAGGTGTTCATTAGACAACACAAGTTCCTGGAAGCAGACTCTGTTTCTCATAAGCTCAAGAGGGGTTTGGTCCAGATGCAGTTTGTCAAGGCCAAGGCCTAACAAGCATTTCTCAGGTCACAGTGAGGCTGGGGAGGAGGGGGATGTAGCACCACAATCCACTCTGTGACTAAAGTCAGCTTCCCTGGGCATTTGTCTTCCCAAGCCATTGTTAAGTGTGATGGTGCTCTGCTCTCCTGGGGATGTCTGAACACCTGCCTGCACAAGTGGATTTGTGAATTAATTCCTTACTTTACTTTGCTGCAGTGTGTGGCTTTTCCTTTCCCTATTGAACTGTCTTTATGTCAACCCATGAGTTTTTTTTAGTTTTTACCCTTCTAATTCTGTCCAACATCCCACTGGGGGAGTGGGCGAGAGGCTGTGTGGAGCTAAGCTGCCAATTTGGGTTAAACCACAACAGCAGAAAAATGCCAACATTTGATACAAATCCTTTGGACATAAACATTATAATAATATAATACTTGATGTTTATGCTGGAGTTAAGCCAAAGCACTCATGATTTATTCAGCATGCTGAAGAATCAGCTTCAGATAAAGGAGTAAAAAGCCATCATACGTGGTGATGGTGGAAGGAAGAATACTTCATTTTCTCTAGATATAGAGATTTAATAGACAATAAAGCAGAACCACAAAAGAAAAAGTTTAAATCTCATTTTTTCAGTGAGTGTCACAAAAAAAAAATAAAAAAAAATTCCAATCTCAAAGAAAATAAAAAAAAATTCCCCCTGAAAACTATCAACAAAAACTCCATTTTAATTCCTGTCTCAGCTACAAGTTTACTGTGGTATTCTTATGAGTTACATGAGAAGCCTTTTGTCACTATGTTTTGGTAGTGATTTAACTCTCATTTATGACATCTTGCACAGCCTCAAAACTTAATATGTATAGTGATAATCATTCACACCTATGATTGATATAAATGGGAGAGTGAGTGCCTTGAAAAGATAACAACCACATTATCATATTGCTGGGTGGTTATGGGTCTAAGATGTGCTGCACAACCAGGACTACATAAGAAATTATTGGTTCAGGCTTGTCCTTATTTCTGAAAAGTTGTCCTGCACCAAAAGGGCATCCATAACTGAGATGTCAGGTCTACTACAGTTTGAAATTCCAGGGGGCAAAATAACTACTTATATATTTTGTACAGCATTTCAATGAATATAAGTAAATATAGTGGGATTGCCTTGGAAAGATGTAGGAAAAACATGTATCAGTCTCTGTTCTGGGTTGCCACTAAATTATTATACTGAAGTTATCATGGATCTTATGGGGTTCAGGAAAGGACAGGCTACCAAAAAACACTATAAAAAGTATTAGGTGATGTTTCCTGAGTAACATAAATTCTAGTAACCCTTAATTAAAGTCCTTAACTTACTTTCTTAAGAGATATTTTTTAAGAATCTTGTTGGCATAATCATCTACCTCATTAAACTGGTTCCATGCCAGTATGACTGAACTCCTGTCAACAGAGTCAAAGCAAAGCAAAACTTGTGCAGTGAGGTGAAGAATCAGGAGTAACATGAATAAAACAATCAAACTGAACTTTCACCTTGTCAGAGTTTTTTCGTGTTAATTTTTATATAATTATGATGATCTAGATACATATGAGGGAATTAAGATCTGAAAAGAATGATGTAAAACTGCTACAGTGTCCTTTCTGGTTTTTTTTTCTTTTCTATTTTTTTTTTTTTAGGAGAAGTGTTAGGTTTTTCCCATCTTTAAAATAACCTGCCAGCTTCTGGAACTCATTATATTCAAGTAATGAATGAAACAGCACAATGCCCAGTGAGCATTTCAAAGTGGAATTTACTCCCAACAAGATGATAATTAAGAACTTGTATCAGACCTTTCCTTTACAGTGACAGAAAAAGACTCCAACTTTTTCCTTACAAGATCTCATAGCTGAATAAAATTAAGAAGACATGTACTACTGAATAATATTTTTCGTCTTGAAAAAATTAAACTCTGAAGTTAGAAGCACTTGAAAAACTCACAAAGTCAGTATTTGAAAGTGTAGCATACTGCCCTTTATTTCTCCCAACAGATCAGTTAACTCATTGGGAACCACATTACCAGTTTCCATCTGCCTAGGCATCAGAACTGCAGTACTCTGAAACAGGCTATACAGTTCCACGTGCTCCTTTTTCCTGGAAATATTTCAATATTCTTTGTGTTAGAAAAGGAGTGGGTGTAGGTAGATGTGTGAAATGTGCCCAGGCTGCTGCTTGCACTGACATCAAATAGCAAAGAAAGCACGTAGCTCATGCTTGAGCTACAGCTCTCATCCTCCAAAGGGAAGCAGCTGCATGAACACTGTCCTCTAGAAACTGTTCCCTCTCCATGATAACTTCCATCATTTACTCAGGAATTGCTTAAGGAAGTTCTTATTGGCCTGGACCAAGGCAGCACCAGTCACACTTTAAGAAATTTAATATAATAATCAGATTCCAGTACCTATTTGATGACTTCTTTATTTTTGACCAATATAAGCATAACCTCTGTATTAAAGTGATAACCATAGCTCATAGATTTGGATACATGCAAGAAGATTAAGAAGATCCTAGTGGCAGCAAATATTTAAAATGATACTATGTATTTTAGATACATAATCTTAAATTAGGACTTACAACAGATCAGACATCTGAACCCTTGACTGTAAGGAGAAAAGTGACAATAGGGAGAAAGTTGTAACCTGAACATATGACCATGTGCAGTATTGGCTGATGAGTACCCATAAAGTGTTACTAGAAGGAGCTTATTCCCTTTGTCGCTTCGCTCCTTCATTTTATGCAGGGCAATGAAATTGTCTAAACCTGTCAGAAAATAAAATAAGTCAGTCAGGCCAGAGTACTTTTGTCCAATAAAGAGACTTCTCAAGAGTACCATGGTATATAACAGTCTACAATGACTGGATGAACATCACCACAATTTTGACAATTCTACACAGACATAGGGTAGGCAGAATGTCCTGATTCCTGGGCAAGGCAGTGTCACTACCTTTTTGTGAAACTAGCTTTTGATGTCAAAACCACACATGGATGTTTATCCACAATACAGCAAAACATCCAGATGTATACCTGGACTTGTTTATAGTTTCCATTTATCAAAACACTTCAAAACTAGAAAGGGAGACAGCATCCCTGCCTTGAAGAGTTTAGAGTTTGTCTGGGGGACGTTAAATGTAGCTTAATTTAATATATCCCCCCCTCATGATTAGTAGAAATTCTTACTTTGTAATTTTGTAATCTCCTTTGGAAAGATATCACAGAGCTGTGGAAATAACAGTTATGTACATGATTCAAAGACGACAACTCTATGACACCCAAATCCATTTACTAGATTTATTCAATGCCTCAAACTCCTTTGCATACTAGGAGAAAATTTAGAAGGTGAAAAATCTTATAATTTTAGTGTACAAAATTTTAAGCTTGAACATCTGCTAAAAAGACTCCTCAAGACTTACAGTGTTTTCAGTGTGTGTAAGATTCTGGAAGGACAAAATGCAAAAACTGAATTAATCAAAATGTGCAAAAGAGAAAGGGTAGTTAAGCCTCATTATTGTGCTTCTGATAAAGTAAAAATGTGTAAGATTGAACTAGGGATAGAGGAAAAGAAAAGAAGTATACAGAATAATTTGATTTCAGCAGATAACCTGAATTAGTGAAAAACACGCTTGTATGAATAAAACACATGCATAACGCAAGTGTTACTAAAAATAAAAGCTAATTTTACAAACATTTTATTCCCTTGTACTTCATTTAGTTCATATTCTAACACAAAAGAAAGAAAACTAATGCAGGCTAATACAGAACTGCTTTCATGATCCTAGTTATAATCATAACTGTATTTCTATCAAAAGTTATTGGTAAGCAAACTATTCCTTGCACATTTTTATTGTTTTCCTCCACTGATTTATGTATTACTCCCATATTGCATTACTCCCACACTGCATTACTCACACAGCTTTTTCCTTTCCCCTACTGCAGTTCCTACGAAATAGTCCTTAATGATCACTTTTTTTTCATTGGCTGGAGGGATAGACATGATAGTTTTCCTGAGCTGCTGTGTTAAATGTGGAATAGCATTGGGTGTTTTTTATCAAAGCTTTCTGCAAAATTAAATCAAAAGACTTTTTAAAAACAATTTAGGGGGAAAGAAAGGGAAGTGAGGGTGAGAGAGACACAGATCATGAAAAGAAAGAGTTGTCTGTTTTAAGAATTTATTTCACCTTCTGAGTGTTCCAAGATGCCTGGTCATCATGGGTACTTTTCCAATGACAGTCATACTGATAAGGTCATAAGAGATGAAAATGCAAAATGCATTGTTCTCCACAGTTAAAGTTTACTGGTTTGGGATAAGGAGACCTTGCTATTTTCTAATCTCAAGACGCTAAGAAAACAAAAAACATTTTAAGTCTCTGACTAGAACTCACTGGTTATTAACTACATTTCAGGGGATTATCGTCATGATGGAAGCTGAACTGGGGTATGGCAACAAGATGAAAATTCTTTTTTCCCAACCCTGCCCCAGAGGGACACATATATCAGAGCACCAAAACCAGCATGTGATTACTTATAGGCTGCACCAGACCAGAGTCTTACCCTGATTAAGCCACTATAAATCTAGAGTAATTCTACAGAAACCCTATTTTACTCCAACTAAGATGAGAATGTATCTTCCTGCGTGTAATCCTTGATTTTCAGGTCATGATAGTCATGGCATTAGGCAACATTAGGAGACTTTCAGGGTTTTGTAAATCACAGCAACGTGGTGGAAACACCCAGGATGTGGAGCCTAACACAGTCATTTCTGTACTTAAGCCCATTCGACCTGATACTTCAGGAATGCCATGAGGCTACATGAAGTTAAAATCAAGGAATTGTTGGATAAGCAATAGACATAACAACTTGTTTCTTATAAATTTGTTTTTCTAGACCTCCCTTCTCCTTCTCTCTTTCCCCTAACATTGACTAGTTTGCACCAATATGATAATTTCACCCTCAAATTCCACCCAGCTCTCTGTGGTGTACTTGGTACTGGCAGTGAGATGCTGCACCAGACCCCCAGCTGCTCTATATGTATTGCCAGAGAGTCAGCCAATCAAACAGAAAATACAACTATCAAGTCAATTTTACAGCCTTCTTTCGTCAGGAGAGAGAAAATCTCCTCTAACTAGTGATTTTTTTGTTAAGAGACTGGAAATTCAGACTTGTGAAATCTCTAGCCTTCAGCTATACTTGTTAAAACTCAAGGCTTTTATATATTATTTGAGGTAACAGGCAGAGAAGTCATTCTGTCTTCCCTTAGTTTGTTTCTGGTTCAGGAAGTCAGAATAAATACAGAGTTGAGGCTCCTTCTGTGTGAGAGCATATGATAATTCATTAGTAAATTTTTCATTTTCCTGGTCTTATATAACATTCAGAACATCTCTATAACATCTCATCAATTCATTAAAGGAAGTGTGAAATGATACTTCTAGGAGCCCATTTCTTCATTCTAGAGCACGATCCTATCAGCACACATCATTTATCAGCTTCTTAAAACCTTAAAAAAGAGGAAAGTATTTATAGTCAAATCTCCCCTCATTTTTCTAGACTTATTAACAGCTCACAAAGAAAATGAAAATGCATCCAACTAAAACCACGTCTGCCCACCAACATCTTAAAATGGAATCAAGACAATGAATAAAACAGATCTAAAGTTTTAAATCAGTAAATTTTTTAAATTTTCCCTTAACAGAATATTTCTCAGACATTCATTTCTGAATCAACTTCTATTTCTTTCAGGTTTAGATACCTAAACTTTGCATTTCTGGAAGAGAAGAACCTCATGAAAAAATTTCCATAATTTGCTCCCTACCCTACGAAAAGCTGCAAAATTTTCTGCTTTCCCCTCTGCTTTGGAAATTTGTTGCATTGCTTCTTCAGTGCTGTCCATTCAATTTGCTGAACCACTTTAAGGCAGTGATGCACTAAAGGTGTGCGATGGACAAAAAAAACTTTCAACTAATTTGAGGTTGAAAGATTTTTATGTTTATTACAGTGCTGGAACACAGAGGACTAGCGTCCTAAAGACATTTGCTGAATTCACAAAGCCTTGATTCTCTATCTATTTCCAAAAATTATGCATATTCATAAAGTTACCTAACACGCCTATACATATTCATCACCTGTCCCTGTGTTGTATGTAAATTAGTTGGATGTCTTGTTGCAGTTGCACAGTGCTCTTTTTAATTGAGGTCGTGGTCCTTTTGATTTGAGTCAGTGGTCGTGTGGGAGGAAGTAAAGATGTCTTCCTCACCACTTGGTCCTGTTGCCAGGTCTTCATGGCTGAGGTCCAGGCTCTTTCCTTGGCTTCAAGCATTGAAAGTCTTGGTTTTCTGATTTCTTACAATGCTAAGTGTCAGATACATGATAGAGTGTCTTGCTCTATACCTATGTATTAATGATTAAACCCTTAGTTTCTTCTTTGATCCTCTTATTATGTTAGGCCCTGCTATATGCTGGCTATATTTCCAACTCTTAAATCTTTTAAATCTTTGACTCAGCAGCATTATATTTGCTGTTAGTGGCATCTTCTTATTTACTGTTTTGGTCAAACATTCTGTCCCAGTCAGTGGAGACTGGAGTTCTATAACTTAATACTTTTTGATAGGTTTCCAGAGGTTATGTTTAAAAAAACCAAAAAAGTCTTCAGAAGGGAGACATAAGTTCCCTTCAAAATCAAAGAGTGAACTGGGTTACTGTCTTATTTATGATCTTCTCACAAATTTGAAAAGTGTCTGACTTCAGAAGGCTTTACTATAATTCTCACTTATTCATTTACATAAAAGTCTAAGTGAAAATGAAGCCCTTTATGTCAGTAACCATGAGTGTTTTGTTTTCTTTCATTTTCCAAGCATTCAAGTCTTGGGAATTCAAAAATACCAGAGAAAAAATCCTAAAAAACATATGCAGGCAGTAAATGCAAGGAAGCAAATGAGTGAAAAAGAGATTACAAATGCTTGAAGAAACGTTCATAGGATTTTTTCTTTCTTCATCTATTCAGTATTCCAAAACAATCAGCTTTTTTGAGAGACACATTTTTATATTAGAAACTAAGTTAGAAGAGGGATCTTGTCTCATCTCATATACAAATGTAACTTAAGGTTATCATGTTTCATATATTTCAGTTTTGAATTATATTGTGTTTGGGGTCTCAGCTGCTTTATCATAAACAGCAAATACAATTTTTCTCATCAAAGTAACAACATTTACGAGAACTGAAGCCTCTGTCTTGCTCACTCACAACTGATCTTTCATCAAAAGCTCACAATACATCATGCTCAAGTACAGCCAAAATTTTATTTTATTAAGAATATGTTACTCTGCATTTCCTCCTGTGAATGCACAAAAACCCAGACCTTTGCTGACACTCTGGTCTATACCAACCATATGCAAAATATACCCTGTGCTTCTTAGAACAGTCTGTAACTGCCCCCAGGAAAATGAGGCAATGTTTATTGCTCTTCACACATAGTGGTTGCCAGTCTATGTACACAGGGCACAAAACAAAGAATGATTTATTGTTTTCCATTCAATTCCAAACATTCCTCCTCAAAAAAAATGATATGCTTAGATTACCTCTGGAAAGTATAATTCAATCTCTTCTATTCATTGGATAAAACCTTTGTCCCAAAGTTTGAGGAAGTGCCCTAGTTTCTAATATTAGGTCATGCCAGCATGGGCTCATTAAAGGCATGTCTGAGTTAACCAATCTTATCTCTTCTAGCACAAGGAGACCCACTTAGGGAATGAGCAAAGGCTGTGTATGTTTCCTACCTGGGCTTTATTAAAGCCTTTAACACAACATTCTCTTGGAGAAACTGGCTGTTTATGGCTTGGATGAGTGGGTGCACTCTTTGCTGGGTAAAAAAATTGACAGCTCAGCTTCATCTCTTTGTTGTCAACCTGGAGGTGGGATCAACACTCTGTCCATTTGCAAACTGCACCAAGATGGGTGGGAGTGCTGATCTACTGGAGGTGGGGAGGTTCCCTACAGAGAGATCTGAGCAGGCTGGGTCGATGGGCCAAAGCAAATTCCATGAGGGACAGCAAAGTGGAGTGCTGAGCACTTGGGTCACAACAGCCCCATGCAGTGCTGCAGGCTGGAGAGCAGTGGCTGGAAAGCTGCCCAGCAGACAAGGACCAGCTGGTGCTGGTTAACTCCTGGCTGAGCCTGAGCCAGAGCATGCCCAGGTGGCCAAGAAGGCCAATGGTACCTGGCTTATATCAGCAATAGTGTGGCCAGCAGGACCAGGGCAGTGATTGTGCCCCTGTACTGGGCATTGGTGAGGCTGCACCTTTAAAGACATTGAGGTTCTGGAGGATATACAGAGAAGAACAATGGAGCTGGTGAAAGGTCTGGACAGTCACTTTGCTATTGCTGTGATACTCAGTCTAGGAAAAATCATGTAACTAATTTTTTTTTCCCATGGTTTGTTTTGTTTGGTTTCTTTTTTTGTTTTGTTTTTGTGGTACACATTTCTATTTTAAACTTTTTACTGTTAGTCTATCATTTTATAAACGCTACAGTTTTATTCTTTTGAAGTAGCATTGATTTGGACTTTATGGTTTAATGTCACTGCAATTCCTCTGGTAATGACAGCTTATCTTGTTCAAACACGAACTAAATTTCTGGTCACATGAGCTATCAGAGAAGTATTCTGTTTACAAAATCCATAGGCAGCAGTACTTTTTTCTCTATTTTTTTATAGTATTCAGTGATTACTTTTTTATGTTGGTGTAGAGTCTTTACCTGTTTTATAATATTATATTTTAGGAAAGGGGACACACATGACTAATATAAGCATTTCTAGAAGTGAACTTTAAAACTAGTAAAAAATATTATTTACCTGTTAAAGAGTGCCTACTAAATGATCATAAATGGTTTCAAAGACTGGGTTTCATTTGTGTCAGTGAAACAATTCAAATGAAGAGCATAATGTGTGTTCACTGAGTGACTTGATTATGAATTTTACACAGTTTACAGGAATTTCTTTCAGACCTGAGATTCTGGAATAACACTAAGTTTGGATATGAAAATTTTTATTTTAGTAGTTTTCAGTTGGCATGGGCATGTAAAAAAGCTTTACTAACTGAGAAAAAGCCAGAAAATCAGGAAAACCAGGAAAAAAACCCATAACATTTGAGAGTTGACAGAGATGCTGATTTCGATGTTGGGATAGTTTTTACAGAACTAGTAAGCTCATGAGCTCATTTTTTACTTGAAGCTCCAGTTTTCATTAAGGTCCTAAGTCTCACTTTTCTTGAAACAAGTATTGATGCTTTTGCATCTCAAAGAACCACAGGTGATCTTTGCCAAGATGTTTTCATTTGCATTGAAAGATATACTCTCAGTGGGAAAGACTCTTCTTGTTTGTTTGTAGGTTTCATTTTTGTTTGTTTTCTTTTTGTTTAGGGGTTGTTGAGGTTTTGCTGTTGGTTTTGTCTTTCTTCCTCCAACTACCACCACCCCCTACTCCCAGAGGCAGACAGGACAGGCTGCTGCATTATTTCATGCTCTGAATTAGATAAATTTTAAGAAAACAGATAGTACAAAACCAAAAGGTGGATTAGGGATATTGAAGGGATTGTTATGTGAAAAAACAAGAAAATATTGAATATATAAAAAACAGAGGGGAAGCTGAGCCTAAACTGTTAAAATAATTAAAAATAAGACAGGTATAAATAATTGTAAAAACACAGTGATAGAAAAAGTCAATTAGAAGAAAGTACTTGAATCTTCTGAGTAGTTAGAGGCCCAATGTTCTGTATTTGCAGGAACACAGACATGGAGATGACCTGAAATAATGGTCAAGAGGTGACTGCTTCTTGAAAGCTCAAAAGTCAAAAGGCTCATTTTTTAGTTCCGTGAATTAATATAGTCACATTTTTCCAGGGAAAAATGGAGGGAAAGCTGTCAAGCTGTTGGACTGCTTGACTTTGATTTTGCTCTTTACACAGGGATGAATTGCACACTAAACAACCTCAATATGATCTTCTATAAATTATGCTTACTTTTTATGATGTACTCACATTTTAGAATTAATTGAGTGAGATTCTGCTGTAAACCATGGCAAAAAACATAGTTGTATTAGAGGGAGAAAAAGAGGAAAGGAAATAATTAAAAATACATAATTATATAGATTAATAGCAACCTTTTAAGCAAAGCAGAAATCAGGAAATTCTAATTTGTTTTTAAACTATGTAGTACAAGAAACCAGCATTTCCATTGGTCAAAAACCAATGTGGGCATCTGAATGCACATCATTAGATTTTATTCTATTTTGTTTTGTAAGAGACGATTTTCTATTTTATGATTAAGTCTTTTGGTTTTGTCTGGGATAATTTTCTTCATAGTAGCTGGTATATTGCTTTCTTTTGGGATGAGAATAATGGAGGCAAACACACTGATGGCTTAGGTTTTGCTGAGCAGTCCCTACTCTAAGTTAAAGATTTTCTGCCTCTTCCTCCTCCCCACCAGTGAAGGGGCTGGGGGTGCACAAGGAGCTGGGAGGGGTCACAGCTGGGACAGCTGACCCCAGTTGACCAAAGGAATTTCCCAGACCTTATGGGCTCATGCTGAACAAAACAAAAAAAAAAAACAAACCTGGAGGACATGGCCAGGGAATAGTGGTGACTACCTGGGATCTGCCTGACAATTGTATTTTTTATCATTATTAGTAGGACTTCCTCTTCTGTTTTAATAAATTTTCTCTGGACCCATAAGTTTTACCTTTCTTTTGATTCTCTACCCCATCCCATCGTGGAGCAATGAAGAGATGAAAAAAGTGTTTCACTACCTGTGGGGTTAAACTACAGCCTTGGTCCATGATATCTTGCAGTATTTGTCTCTTGGGTTTTGGGTTGTTTCTGATTTTTTTTTTTTTTTTTTTTTTGATTATTGTCTTACATTTTGTCTGTCTATCATATATTTATCTAGGAAATATTGGGTTAGCTTTTTGATGCCATTTGGTTAAACTCAGCCTGAAGATGTCTGATTTTTAAATGTTTTCATCAATATCTTGATCTAGAGGGCACACTTCATAAGCTGATATAATAATTTTTGTGGTGATGAAAGCATTGTGTAAGAGAAAATTTAAATTTATTTCAAATAATTTAGAACATCAAAGGGAATTAAAAAAAAACCCCAAAACTATTATTTAACTAAATAGATTTTTTTTTTTTTTTAATCCAGAAGTGAGGATGAGGAGTTGTAGTGTTTCTCTCTTTAAGCACCACTCAGCTGCTGCTTCCTCATGCCCCTCTTCCCTGGTAGGATGGGGAAAGAATCAGAAGCCTAAAAGTGGGAAAGAAACAAAAAGATTGAGCTAAAAACAGTTTAATTATTGAAAAGATATAACAGCAGCAATAACAAAAGCATATAATAATAGTAGAGGTAGTAGTATAGGAAAAAAGGAGAAAAATGTGAAACTTCCAAAATTGTGAGAAAAAAATTGCAAGAAAATAAGGGCCCAGCTTGGCACAATGAAGTCACAGGGTAAAAGTTTATTTCCCTCTTTTAAACTTGTGTTTATGAAGAAGGAAAAACAGGAGTTAAGATAAAAGGGTAATTGACTTCTGATATATCCTTTTAAAAACTTTATTATTAGATAAAAATACAAGTGAATATGCTTAATGCACTATTTATGGGCATAACTGGCCTTTAAGTTTATGAACTGTATATTTTATTTCATGGATTTTAGGATCTAATGTTTAAATTTAATTTGTGCTCAAGCCTAGGAATATCCATGTTGTTCACATAACATAAAACAATATTCTCTTGTGCAAAAAGAATGAAGTGGATTTAAATAGCATCCTAAGTTTCAATCCTGATTATCATCACATATTTAAGACACTAAATTAAATTTTGGCCAAAATCTGCTCTGTGAAAGCCTGATGGTAGTTTTTAGAATAGTTTGGATCATATTTGTTATTGGCAAATAGCAGAATGCATGCTATAATACACAAAAACCAAAACACTTTTTTAAGAAACCTTTTTTATTCTTAAATTGAAACAGAAAGTAAAATTCATAACTAACACGTAAGATTTGAAGATTTTAATGCTTTATTTTTTTATTTTTCCAGAATTTTATGCATTAAGCTCTCTTTTAGCACCATGTTTCAGATTGTAGATGAATTTGATTTCAGATTTATCCATCTACTTTTGGGACCACTTTGTAGATAGCTTAGTGTGGATTTGGGTAAATCTAGGTTACTCCATCATGACTTATGGGTGTCTAGAGAGGACACGTTAGATTTCACAAATTTTAGAGTTGATGTTGCGTATTATTCATTGATTTTTCAGGTACTGGGGAAATTCTAGGCTTCATTCTTTAAATAATTTTTGTATTCTTCTCCCAGGCAAACAAAAACATACATTCCTTTAAAATTGAGTGTAATAATGTCTACTTAATCACCTCCTCTTGCTGTTGCCAAACTTTTCATGTTCCCTTCACATTATACGGAAAAAAATTAAAGGAGTTAAGTGTCCTGGGTAACTCCTAGTCATGCAGAGACAGAGGCGTGTACAAGGGAATTTAATTTCTCAGATTCATTGATTTGTGCACTTGAACAAATAATAAACATAGACTTGGGCTTAGCAAAAGTTTTGCAGTATTAGATTGGAAGAATATATTTATTAGGAAGAAGAATTATAAAGCCCAAAGGCCACATAATAAGGAAAAAAGATGTTTAGTCTTCAGGTTTACTATGAAAAAGAGGGAGTTTCTTGATGAGATGTATATTTAGAGCATGGTGTTAAAAATGCCAAAGTTAAGGGTTCAATTCCCATACAGGCCGTTCACTTAAGAGTTGGACTCAATGACCTGTGTGGTTCCCTTCCAGCTCAGAATATTCTGTGATTCTCTATTGGTTTGTAATAAAGTTTCTCCATTCAATTCTCAGGTTTTGACAATATTAATGAAATCATCACCATATATTAGAAACAGCATGTTTGTGAAAACTGCAAAATGGTTAATAGTGAGCCTTGACTTCGATCACAGGCAAAATGTAGATTCTGGAATAAGATTAAGTTTCTCTCTAGACAAAGTATTTGACTCATAACATTTAGTCATATGTTAAATACTGCAAGCATATTTCATAACTTCTGCTAAAAGTTATTAGAACTCCATCTGTGTATTTCTTTCAGCTTCTAAATTGAATGTCAGTTTAGTTTGCAGAACTGTATTTCAGTCAACAAAAATTTACTATGACTTGCTATGACTCAAATTCACTTTAAAGTGATGAGTTAAAGAATCATCTAAACATTTTTCTGATTCTTTTCTTTGGAAGAACAACATTATGTGATTTTTTTTTTTTTTTTTCTGCTTTGTACCTACTTGTGTAGAGTTTATCAAAACCACAAGTTTTGCTTTGGTTTCATATAAAAATTATGCTTTACAAGAAATGGTGCAAAAATCATGAAGGCTGCTTTGTATGTTTCAAGTTATTATGTTCACGTAATAGCAAACTTTGTATTCAATTAGCTCTTGATGTATGAGTTTCAATTTTTATTGCAATCCATCAGAGGTTTTACAGGGTGAATAAAAGAACTGCTAAATATGACAAACACATCAAAATCACGGAAGGATTACGATCTGGTATGAATATTATACCTGTTTCAATAAATAACAGCAGAGTTAGAACTGTTTGTCAATACTTTGTTATAAATTACCTACTCTTGGGGACTGTAGTAGTGTACCCACGTGTATGGTTCTTAAGGACCAAAATTCAAAGGCTTTCTAGTGTGAGGTCTCTTCCCTAAAGTAGCTATTTAATACCCACAGTATCCCTCCTCAAATTTTAACAATTAAGAGTGAAATGAAAATACAAAAATGTATTAAAATTATTCTGTTTAACAATATGTTTTTGTTGAAAAAATACTTGTATTCTATTAACACCGTAATGGCCAAAATTCACTGAAGTTACACTGAAATACTGATAAAATAATCTGGTCTGTCCTAATTGCCACTGTCACAACAGTGTTGTTGCTTATACAGACAGCAGTGATGTCTAGGTAGGAGGTATGTAAAGGAATATAGTATATCCAGGGAACTTCCTAGTTCCAACATGGTACAAATGCAGCTAGAGACAGGCTTCCAAATGAATTCTATTATTACAAAATAACAGGATACATTAACAAGATTATTTAATTTTCATTCAGTTCAGAAAATATGAAAAAATTCTGAAGAACTGGAAAACATGTAAGAAAACAGAGTGTACATTCATAGATCTATTTAAGTATGAGAGAAGTTTTTAAGGAATTATGAACCAGTTTCAAGCCTGTAGCATGATGGAAGAATAATAGAATGAAGATAATTTTCAAAACTTTTATACTGATAGAATTGCTGGTCTACCTGATAAATACTTCTCTGTGGATGTATACTTTGATTTCTCCAAGATATTTGAATAGTATGCTAGATTTTGTTCAAAAATATTACACTATATGTAATTATCACAGCAATGAGTAGATGCAATTTATAAATGGTTTGTTAACTACAATTCCCTATAATCCAACAGGGAAATAGCATGGTAAGGCATTATTTTTGAGAAGTATCTTTTGGATTTTTTCTTCTAAATTTTTACCTATGATCTGTGTGACATAGTAACTTTCTCGTATGGCTCCTAAATTACACTGGTTGATGAGGGAAGCATTGGTAATAAAACTAAAAAAACTTTTCCCCTTTAGTAAAGCTAAATCCAAGTGATTGCAAATTTTGCATTTGAGAGTAAGCAATACATGTGATATACATCCATATGAATTCTATAATTCTGTATATCAGTAGTTTAAAAGAAGACTTCAACATCAAAGTCAGATTCTACATAAATTCTCACTTGAAAAAAAATCAAATTCTCGAAGGAAAAAAAATGGTAAAGAAGAACACCAGAAAGGAAGGCTTTTCACTGTAGAGAGTATGTTGAACTGCTAAAATTCTGTACCCAACTCAAGACAATAATGAATACTGTAAAGTGTTAGGAACATCACCTGAACTGTGGTCACAGTTCTTATGAGTAGTGTGGAAATCCTGATAGAAGCTCGGTTTCTGTTGCTCAGCTTTTATAAAAAAGTTAGGACAAATGCTTGTGATCTGCTGTTTTTAAGATTCCAAATGAAATCCATGTTCAGTATTGCTGGAAGAACAGCACTACAGTGTAATCTTTTATTTAAAAATGTTAAAAACCAAAAAATTTCATCAGGAAGATTAATTAAGAAAAATACCTGATAGTACAGAATTTTCAGGCTTTTTGGTAACTACACAGTGAATCCCAATGATTGGGAGGTTTCACCAACTTAGTCTTTAAATGTAAGAGATTTAGTCTCAATCACTTTGTGTTGGGAAAAACTTGGAACTTCTAACACTTGAGCGTGTTCAATTTGTGACTATCAAATTCTACATTGAGGGAATAAGGCTTTTAGAGTATAAGCAATTTAACATTGCCAGAGTTAAATCTTGAAAGCTTTGGGATCATCAAAACTTGCAGTAAGTTCAGCTTAACAGGGGAAATGGAACCATATGATTCTCTTTCCTAGGACACTGTTTTCCTTCTGGTTATCGGCTGCAGGTCCCTGGAAAGGATGGGATTTTAGAATTGCACAGTTCAGAGGGCAGCAGACCATGACCAAGTTTCATTTTCTGTTGCATGAGGCTGTTGTCCTCAAAGGTAGAAAAAGAATACTGCACTTCATTGTGCACCCTTAAACTCACTGATGGCTTGATGTTCTCTTTTGGCTTTCCCTTATCACCTTCTTAAAAAGGATCAAATAAATGGCTACACCCAGAGTAGACTGATAGTGTAGAACATGCTAATAATGAAACATTCCTGATAATATTATATTTTTCAAAAATTATTCCTCAACTTGTTAGTGGCTCTGGCTGCATGACCTTTGCTTCTATACCCACCCCACTCTCTACCTGGTAAGAAAGATTAGAAGACAAGTAACCTCATTACTTCAGTACGTGTACCTACCGATAATGTAGCCATATAGCAAAAATGTGAGTGAAGACAGATGAAATATTTTTAATAAGTCTTTAGAAAAAAATAGTCAATATTCAGCTTTTCATCTTGGGGATCATTTTTCATGATTATGGTGCTTTAAAGACTTTTCTAAGAGCTCCTGTAGGAGGATGGAATTAATGTGATTAACAACGTCATTTTCATTCTGAGTGAAAGATTTGATGTCTCCAGAGTAACAGTTAACATCAAGTTCCTAAAGAAAAATAATGCAACACAAATATTTTTTTCATTGGAGATTTATTAAGCTTTGTAATATTTTCAGTCTTCCATGCTCCATAATGTAGTTAGTTTTTCTATAAGAAAGAATAAATCCTC
This sequence comes from Cinnycerthia olivascens, assembly GCA_035048155.1. Lineage (NCBI taxonomy): Eukaryota > Metazoa > Chordata > Aves > Passeriformes > Certhiidae > Cinnycerthia > Cinnycerthia olivascens. The sequence continues at coordinate 99,644,915 of JAWWMU010000153.1, read as the reverse complement.
AAAGTGCAATCTGTAGTCATGACACTGACATAAACATTACTGTAAGGAAAAAGTAGTGATATCTTTGGGGAAAACTTTACTTAGGCAGTGGTACCTGTAGCAGGATGTTTTACCCCTGATACAGCAAAAGCTTATCTCCCCATAACATATAGTTAGATTAGACTGGAATGATTTTTTGTGTGATGAATTATCTTGGCTGAGAACCTCCTTAGCTGGCAAAACACATCCTGGCTTGAATGATGAGAAAGCAAAATCTAAAATTAGTGATTGCAGAACACAAGCATTTATACAACTATAAAAGACTACTACGATTTTTATAAAATCAGAAATCTCTTATATTCTGAGTGTGAAGAGTTCTTGACGTTAAGATGTTGGCATTGAGTTACTTCCCTGGGATTGAGGGAAACTGGGAGATTCAGTGCACGTTGTTGTCATTTGTTGGTAAGTGACATTAACTCCTTAGCTGTGCTATTTCTTAGCTAGCTGTAGCATAAGGTACCTTTACCAATATTATTGTGAACTGTATTTTCTTATCTACTAGTAGTGTTATATCCTGTCTAGTAAGTAATCTGTTTAAGACTTATGTCTGTTTCCTTGCCCTATTCAAATAAATAATTCTTGTTGTAGTAGGCCTGATTGGTCATTATTAAGAACTTGCCAGTTAGAGTGGGTTTTGGGATGCTGGCTGCCTCAATAAAGCTTCTGCCTACGGCCAGAAAGGCAGGGATTTGTCTAAGCTCTCCCCTCTCCATACATAACAGTACCAAAGAGGCATTTCAGCCTAGGCAGAACTGAATGTGTTTTTAATAACCAGATGGGACATGAATTACTGACTGGGATTATATTCACAAACAAAATTACGAAGATGCAATCATTAAAACAAATAGACTTGGTCATAAGAAGTTGTGCAATAAGGAGTATGGAACATGAAATAGTATGGACAATGTCTCCTGCTTAACAGGAGATCTTTTTAGATATCCATTGTGTCATACTAATATTAGTGAAGGGCTGATAAAGAATTAGTCTCCTTCATTATCTGTACTGTAAAATTAATGGGAATGTGGATAGTGCAGCTGTCAGACAGTGCAAATATGTATATAAACCTAGAGTATATTCCTGAGATTCATCAAGCTTTTAAATTGTTTTAGTAATTAGATAAATGCTGAGTGTGGATTTGGGGTTTTTTTCTCCTTTTTTTTGTGAATATAGGAGTAAAATAAATTTTAGCATCAAATATAGTTCTTAAAAATGTATGCTGTTAAGTGATCTGTCACTTCCTGTCAAAAGTTTTGTTGTTGGAAATTTTAGTAATTCAGATAAAAGAAGCTGTCATTTATGAGAAGCAGAGCAAAAATATTATATTTGTAATGAACTTGTTAAAAATACTCATCAAAACAAAAAATTAAATCTAAATATTTATGCAATGTAAATATAATTATATATGCATAAATTGGAAGACCATTGTGACTTATTTGTGGTATCAAACTTTATAAAAAAAACAAAGTCTTAGAACTACTAAATTTATAACTTAAAGCTAGCCATTTACAGAATGTATCATTTAAAGCTGTTGACATTATAACAAATATTTGATAAGCACTGGTTATGGGCTCCTAGATTGACATTTATTTAGATTCCAGTTTGAAACTCTGCTGAAACATTCCTTTTAGGACACTGTATTGGATTAATTATATTTTTATCCAATACTACTTGAACAATAAAAAAAAATTGCAGTTTTGTCTTTAATAGATTTCCTCATGTGTGAACAATTTTGGAAATTTTTAAATTTTAATTATGCTTAAAATGCTTCTGTAAAAATACAACTGTAAAATAAACTTTAATTCTTACTTTATCAACTCATAAGTGTTGTCTTTTACCACCACCTCACCTTAATCCACTAATTGTCTTCCTCACTCCCAAGACCAATTAATTCCTGCAGTGTGTAAATACACACACAAAAAACTATTCACTGTTGGACAATATTTGCAATATGCATTTCAAATTCAAACTTGATCCTTTTTTCCAGACTCCACATGTATTAGCTCTCTTCTCAGTGCTTATCTTTTCTCTCATGTGGTTATTCTGCTTTTTTGCCAGCTTTCAAAAGCAAGTTACAAGCTCCCTCTCCACGGTGTGTTTGCAGCATGTTGCAGCTGATCTGACTAAAACTGCTGCTTGAGAAATGAGACTATGGCAGAGGATCAGACATTTAATATGCTTTTGAATTTGTAAGGGAGATCAGTACTAAAGAACTGAATGTTAAATCAAATCAAGCAAAAGGGAAAAAAACAAGCCACAAAAACAACTGTCAAATAAGAAAGAGGAGATTTAACAATTTATTAAATAATATCCTTTTTAGTGCTTGTTGGTCTCTGTGCTTTGTCTCAACATGATTCCTGACGTTTTCAAGTGTGGAATCACACCCAAAAAAACTTTTGTGTGTTGATTGTAATAAACCATAAAACATGAGATAGCCATGAAAAAATTATGTTCACATTGTTTTATTTATAGACTGATGGACGGATTTTTTTTAAACAATGAATGAATTAATTTTTTCACCTATTAGGAATATAAAAACATTGAGTTTGTTTGTAGAGATGTCAATAAGTAATAACAGCATAAAATTGTCAACAGTATAAAATTGAATTAAGACACAGGTGATCCTATTATTATAATACATCTGAAGGGCAAAACAACAGTTCAAAGTTCTAAAAAGTAATTTAGTGATGGTCATTCATCAGATAGCTACTTCAAGCAGAATGATGGAGGTGCACAAATGATGTGCACAAATAATATCCTTTCTGTTAGAACACTGAATTAAATGTAATCTACACAAGTGATTCATACTCATGAGTTCAACTGATATCATACGAGCTCAACTGATATATATTCAAATTAAAGAAGTATCAAATTATAATTACCTACCAATGCAGACTTGTTTCAGGCTTAGGAAATAAATTATTTAACTGTTGCCTTGCACATATCTCTGTATGAGATATAGACTATGTATAGACTAGCTTCTATAATAATTTTTAGTTTGTGTTTGTCCTTTGTGCTTTATAATTTACTTCAGTGTAACCTTTTTACCCTATTTGATACTGCAGTTATTCAAAGGAAGTCTCCTTCAGTGGAATGGTCTTCATGAGGAGATAATATACCTAAAGGATGTTTCTTTTAGTGTTCTAGAAAGAAGAGGGAATAAAATAAATTCTTGCTACATAGATAATTTTTGAAATAATGATTAATAGTATCCATTTCATAATCTCTACACTTATAGATATTTTCAAATCAAGATAATAAAGATCTTTAAAGCTGTCCACTTATTTGGGTTATTTATTTGTAACAAGAATGAACAGGTGCATTCAATGACATCCTATTTCATGTGCTCCTGAATTACTGGGAGCATCTGGAACAACTTATAGAAGTGGCAGTACAAAATATGACCAGTGCAAGTTCTTTCAGATAATTCTCAGACTACTCCAGAGGAATAGTGTTGAACAAAGAAGGACCAACTATAATCAAATCAGAAGTTAAAATATTGGATTTTTCAGAATATATTTCAGAGTTAAAGCTCCACTTTGTGATATTTAAGTGTCAGTATCACCATCTGAAGGTCCAATTTCAAATTCACATTAAAACACATCCTAGCCACCCTTGTATATCTGGATTCCCAGATATTCATCACTCATCAGAGAACATCAGCTGAGAGTGAAATGTAAAAAGTGTGTCAGAACAGCAAAAAGTTCTAAAGTGTGATGAGGAAATTTTTGCTGTACTTTCCATAGGATGTCACATGAAGATACCTTACTGTTATAAATTATGTCAATCAGATGTTCTGTCCTCATAACCTAGGCAAAAATATTTATAAAAATTAATTGATTGACTCCTCAATTTTCACCATCTTATTTAAAGACAGAGTCATTCTTTTTCACAGTTACAATTTTTGAAAAGTATTTTTGAATGCAAATGCAGCACTGTCTGGACAACTTCTTTTAAGTTCTTAAGCGACATTATTATAATCTACTCCTTAAAATCAACTTTACATAAACCCAAAAACTCCATCTGTCACTTCATCTGGGAAAGCTGAGAATACTTAAGAAAGTGTAGAAGTTGAGTGTTTTGCTTACAGGTTTTGCTTACATGTTTACAGATTTATGTTTTTCCTTAACTATTTGGAAATAAAAGATTGCATATAAATATTGGAAAGGATATGAAAGAAAATATTAAGAGGATTGGAAGGACAGTGGAAGGACAAGAAAAATTCCTGGAGCTTTTTACAACCTGAAATAATATTCTCTGACACTTTAAGACTCTTTTCTTGGTTTTGGATTCTTGGTTAAGATTTTGACTTGGTTAAAGACTTTGGATGCTTGGTTAAGATTCTTTTGCTTGGTTTTGGAATGAATGATGAAACTGAATAGTAAAAATTGCATACCTGAGGAGTCAGATTTTGTTCTCCAGGATGATCATGGTTGCCTTTAGCAACGAAAGAAGAGTTTCTATATAATAACAGGTGTTGAAATAAGGGGTCAGTGTAAGAAGAACTACTACATAGAATTCGAAATTTTAGAAGAGGTTAACAACGAAATAGACAAACGATTTTGTCAGTGAACTACTAAACTACCATTGAAACATTTTCTCTCTGTATCCCCTACACTGAATAGCAGCCTAACATAAAAACCATCTAAATGCTACCACATTAATCATAAGTCTCTACCATCAAAGAATAAGGAAAGAAATCCCTAAAACAAGTCAAAACAAAAGAAAGTTTTCTTATTTGGGAATTTTGATCCTTCTTGACAGTTTTCTGATAAAACAAAAACAACACCACTTGAAATTGCAACATAAAGAGTTTCTGATTGAAACATATATTTGGTTTATTTAAGTACCATTGAGAATTATTTTTTAATTTCTATGCCATAAAAAACTACAATTCATGTGTCAAAGGCATTGGGGTTTTGTTTTCTCTCCTGTCAGATATTCTTCTGCAATAAAACCACAAATAGTATATTTAGTAGTTCATTTACTAATAAAAAATAATTTTAACTCACTAGAATAAAAGTAATAACAAGACATTTAGATTAAAAAACTTCATATAATTTTGATTGGAACACTTTTTTATGATTTAATAAGATAATAATAAAGTGTCTTGTCAATAAAAAATAAAAAAAATGCTAAGCAGCAGTTAAGAAAATCTAATGAAAATCACAAATAATTCTCTCACCATATAGAAGTCTCAATAATATAATTTGAAAATTAGCAGTTCTTTTAAGAGAATACTGATATATCTAACTTTGTACATGAAAGGTGTTGCAAGACATTGCATTGAGAATAACTTAATAATTAATGAGCTTAATAAATAAATAAATAATTTAATAATATGATTGTCAGTATCCAGTCACAGGAAGTGTCAATGACAATGGAATTGTCTCTGTTTCATCTCTAACCTCCTGACTTTCAATTGTGATCAAACAAAGTCTGAATTTCTATGCTTCCCTTTTCTTCAGAGCTCAGTCGTTATTTTAAAACCCTCTTATTGTCATTGTGTTATGCGTATATAATAATTCAGGACATTTTTGGAAGCTTTTCATTGAAATGCTGTGGTTAAAATGTGGCTTTATCTCATAGTAAGCACTTCTGCCACCAGAACCCAAAATTTACCAAGTCCCAGTTCACACAGGGAAGAGTTAGGCCCTTCAATGGTCAGTTGCAAATAGTAATTACTATCTCTTAAAAATAATCTTCATTATTGTCAAAGAAGAGGAATTTCCATTTATTTCTTCTTTATCACAGTGATTCTTTAGTCTGTTTCTTGTTTGAACCACAATATATCAAAAAATAAACTTTGACTTCCTAAAAGTAACAGTAATTCATATTAACCTGCAGTGGCCCAGGAAGTTTTTGATAATATAAGCATGGAAGTAATTTGTAAGGATATTAAAATACCATGCATGAAGAGCCACATAAATGGGATGGCCAGAGTAACAGAAAATCAGATAAATTATAGAGGGTAAGATTACTGCCCTTGGGGACTAATACCAAATCGTGTCACAAGCCTACTAATTGCAGCTGACTGGTGTAAAAAGATTCTGTTTTTCTCATCATCTTATAATAGGTTATAAAATTACTAATAATTCAGTAATGAAATGGCAAATGTTATCTCAGAATATATAGAGGAGCATTCCAGCCCCAGCTTGTAGCTCAGGACACCAGATAATTGTTCATCAGAAAATCATTCACTTTATCTTAAATAGTTCTGCTGACATCTTGTCCATATAACAAATAAATAAATTAAATACTAAAAAAGTAAATGTATTTATCCAGTACATGCCTGTGGACCAGGAAAATTTGATATGATAGTGCAATAAATAATGTGCTGCCAAAGAAGGTGGATGTTAGATATATTTAAAGTAGAAATTAGAAGATTTTCTAAAATAATAAAATACTGATAGCAGCCTTTCAGTAGGAACATCAAGAAAAAAACCCCAAGAAAAATAAGATTAATCTAAATCATTGTATAAAAGGAGTTTGATGACTAAACTTGAAAACACTTCAAGTCTTTTAAAATGCTGTTAGAAAAAATAAAAAAGCCATAAACCAAACAAACAAAACCATACTCCAATACAACCTCTGGAAGAAAAAAATAAAGTCTTGACTTAGAAATACTTGAATTGTTAGTTTTAAAGCAAATAGGAAGCCACCTCACACACAGCCTAAAGAAGACATCTGTCATCCTGGAGCACCCTGTATTATTCAGGTTACTTTTGTTTTTCACAATGACAGTATGGGCCATCATTATTCTAGAGTCTTCACTCTGTCTTCAACCTGGTTTGAAGAAATTTGTGTCTGTACAAATTCTGTGCCATTGTGCTCTCCACCTGACTCTTCTGTATGTCTCTTTCTATCCCTTTTCTTTTTTGAGTGACTTAATCAAGAAAGCGTCCCAGTAGTGAAAAACAATAAGGGACTAAACATTTACAGAAACATCTCATGCACTTTATTGTCACAAGAGTAACACATTTTTAATCTGATTAAGAAACCAGATGCTTCTCTATGTTTTTCAGCAATGAGATCATTCAATAGCAAAAATAGAAAACTTGCAAATATTTGTTACTCTTTGTGTTTCAATTACATAAATTTGCTGTTTTATCTTCTGTGCTGTTTAAAAATGTCCCTGCATGATAAAAAATATATTTGTCCCTGCGTGAGAAAAAGTAGGCAACATCTCTCATCATCAAGATAATCATGATAAACATTTTTTTTTGGTACAATATATTATAATGGGAGGAAATTGAGGATTGTGACTTCTGATATGTGCATTAGCAACTTTGTTTTTCTAAATATTTTAACTTACTCAATAAATATTGTCTTTCTACAACCAAATTGAATGGGATTGTCCCAATAACATCTCCAGCAGTAATAGGACATAAATCCTCAAACCACATTAGCTGTTCAATGTTATAAGAACTCACAAGTACTCAATTTTTCTTAGCTTTCTCTGAGCCCAGAAGACTCCTCTGAACATGGCCTTTCTCAGCAAAGCAAACCAACATGGTCTATTAGTAATGTAGATTCTAGGAAAAATGATCCAAGAACTTCCAGCAGTTCTTGTTTTGTTTTCAGAAATGAATTGGATGGTAAAACTTCAGGAAAATCTGTTAGCATGCCCAAATACTGCCATATAAAGACAACTAGACATAATAACAGGGCACTAGTTATACAAGTGATGTTTTTTCAGGTGGAAATAAGCGAAGATTTATTTCTTTATAAACAGAACAAGAACAAAATATCCTACATACAACTTTAAACCTCACCCTGTAAAAAAGAACAATCTACTTTTGTTTGTATAGGCCTACAAAAGACATGGTCATGTATGAAGTGTGTATGAAGACATGGTCAGAATCATAGATAGAAAAGCTGTAGCAGTGGTGGCCCTGAGCACATGTCACCTTTTAGGAGTTCAGCTGGCTGAATTCAAATGAAATCTAAATTATGTCCCTTCATTGGGAGGAGCTATAATGCAAAAAGTTGGAAGGTTTCCCCTTCTTTCCTTAGGATATATTCTGAAACATGACCAATGGACTCACTAGCAAGGAGCTTTGGTGTGGGCTTAGAATGTCAGAGACAGGATCCAGTGTGCAGACAAGGATCAGGGTCAGCCCTCGTGTGCTGCTGGTCTGTCACGATGACATATGGCCAAGGTCAAGTTAACCAGTGGGACAACATCAAAATTGAGAAGATAGAACCAGGGCAGGCTTAAATACACTCAGCTGAATTTCTTAGTTGAGGCAAAATCTTGGAAGTGGGATTAGGAACTTGATGTTGGGCAGCAATTTGGAGACACAAACAATGATCAGGTGATGAATGAAGAGGATAAACAAAAGTTTATGTGTAGTCTGAAACAGGAAAATTGGAAGATGCTGTCAATGTACTCTACATAGAGATTTTTTCTTGCCATGATCAGCCAAGAATGCTTTCTAATATTTAGCAGGTCAGATTGCCTACTGCTGCATCAATAACTAGTCACTGGGAAAATGCCTGCTAGTATCAGTGACAACAACAACATCAATATAAATAACTATGATTTCAGATAAATAAAATTGTATATTACCTCTTCAAATATTAATTCATAGGTAGAAGTGAGGTTAGTGAGATCAAGCAGAAGAAACCTCAGTGCAATTACCTCTTTTTTAGTTTTTTCAGCAGTTTTGGCAAGGTTAATGAGATAAAAGAAATATGAAAATGAGTGAAATGATGAAGTCAATCTTTAATTTCAGTAATCAGCCTTTCAGTAAACAGCTGCCATTCAAGATAACAGAGTTAAAAGGATTTTCATCCATTTATCAGATTTAGACTTTTGTTGTTATGGATTCTGTATATATTTTAGTCTGCAAACTCTTACTGCAGTAGGTTAGCACTTGGAAATTTTGCTGTATGGATTTTAGATAATAGTTTCTAAGCTCATTTTAAGAGTGAATGCTTTTACAGCCTACGCTTACCCAGTTTGATGTGATCCTATTTACTGCAGAGGTTCTTTAAAAACTCAGATTGATCATGAATACAAGAATGATGGGTAAAAAGTGTGAGAACTGGGAGAATCTATTCTTGTAAAAATCTGCAACAACCTGATTATTTGGATTATGAAATATGAAAAATATTTTCTCTTCCTGATTGGATTTAAGGTTTTTCAAATTTATGGGGTTTTTATGTGCAACATGAAGCATTTGATCAGCTTCTGACAATTTGAGGTCATTTTTCACAGTTATCACTTCTGTTGAGTTACTACTAAGCATAAATAATATCCTAGCCATAGCTTTTGTCAGCTTGATATCCCAAAGACTGCAGTTAACAAACACTTGTTACACTTAAAATAACCACCAAAACTTTGTAGGTAATGGGAAGAGATGAATGATTCAGTTGTCTTCAGAAGATGCCAATAGTGTGTATTGATGTGGCAAGAGCAGGTGGGTTGCTAACTTAGCTCTTTCAGATAAGATGCTAGCATTAGGGTAGGAAAGGTGAACAGCAGGTACTTGTCCCTAAAGAGTAACTGGTAGGGGAAGGTACTTCAAGTAAAAAATCTCTAATTGCCAATATCCTTTATCTCAAGCTGGGATAATTAGGAAGTTTTAAAGAATAGTTTATTACTTACATACATAACTGTGGACAGACAGAAACAGAACAAGAAAAGAAAACATCAGATTAATTACAAGAAATATCTACCTGAAATTTTGCTCCTGTGAAAACAACCTCAACCAAATGTAAGTGAAGGATAATAAAATCATACTGTGTTGATATATAATATTTATATAACTGTATAATGATACCTGTGGGGCTTCAAAGACTAAGTCCTCTTTAGGATAGACAACAATTTGACCACACTATCTTTTTAAATTTCTTTTTTTACACAGATAATGATATTGCTGATTTTTTGTGTGATTCTAGATGAGTCTGAATTAGTCAAGGGTCCGGAACTTAGGTCATCCTCTGACTCATACTACTCAAGCCAATAGGCCACTATTTAGTGATTCTAGTTTTTCCTTCTACAGTTTCCCCCCTCCTTTTTGCTTTATTTTTCTTTTTTTTTAATGAAAGGCATAATGGTCACAGTAATTTCAAATATGGCAAACATCCATCCCTTTTTAGTATACTTGCTTCATCTACTCAGGCAACATGCTGCTCAATATCTACTTTTCACTTTATCCTGTTAGGCTTCAGAGGTACAAATATGCTCACACTCTGCTAAATAACAGAAATTACCAAGAAGTTGTGTCAAGAGTATAAATAAATCCATCTGAGGTGCCTAAAATATGTAGAGTGTAGAGCTAAAATGCTACAATTAATGCAGGTATCTTCAACAACTTATGATATACAAGACCTTAAATCTCACTTCGAAATTATTGTAATGTATGAATTTATGAAAATGATAAATCATAAATGTAGTACTTTGGTTTCATACTCTAACAGAAAGGAATTTTTAAAATTGCATTTTCTTTTTTTCAACATGTTCAAAACTAGACTTGCAATCACATTTACCCATTTTTGAAGTAAACTCTGGGTTTTACTTTCCCATGTACTGCACAGAACATAAAGCAGTTTACAAGCAAACAGGATTTCTTATTTGATCATCAACTAAGAAAGACAAATTACAGACTAAATAATTATCTAAGGGGGCAAAAAAGATAACTGGGGATTAGATTTAAACTTACACAGCTACCATAATATAAATATCACTTTTTTTTCAAATCAAGAGAATCTGACATATTTCTTATTAAAAATAAATTGTTCCATAATTCCATAATATTATTATCAATTTAATGTCTTGCTATGACATTTTGGTTATATTTGTTCTATCTTGCAGAATAAAACCTATTTCAATGAATGACCAAATACATTTTTGTCTCTATTTTCTGTTGTTTTCATAGTAACAAAACTCCAGATTCAAGGAAATGTGGTTTCTTTAATCTTCCTAACTAATGAAATGAAAGTATTCAATATGCCTATTACTGTTCTCACATTTTATATTGATATACTTTTTTTTCTCAATCAACTAAAGAATTTCCCTAAATATATCATTCAAGTTATTTACTTACCAGCCTAATATAACCAGTCAGATCAATTTCGCACTAAATCTGTTATCCAACATCATGTGCAGTCTATTCTTTACAAGGGTGATAAGGAAAATCCAGTTTCACAGACTTTATTATGTTTGGGCTTTCAAGGTTTTACAAAAATGATTCCTACTCTATTGAATTTGATTTTTTGAGAGCCAACATAAGTAGAAATGCTGAAGCAGAAATCTAGTTGTATAACAGAAATAGTCTTTCCAATTTCGGGTAGCTTTTTCATATCCCACATATGAACTAAGACTTGAAAAATCACCAAAGCACACAAGAAATTGTTTAAGCTGTATATATTGGCTGCAGGTTTTCTGATAAATTCCTTGAATATTTTGCTCTCAAATACCTTACATATTTTCACTTTAAAATTTAATATTTATCCTTATTTTTTCACTCAAACCTTTTAAAAATATGAAATAAAATCCTCCAGAAGACAAACAGCAATAGACAACGATAACCGAGCATTTTCTGATGTGAGGCATGTTAGTAGTATAAGTAGCTTTTTTTAACCATGGCTGCTGTTTCATTGGCAGAAATCAATCACTAGGTCCAAATTTTAGCAGCAAATGGAAGAAAAATCACTAACCTTTTCTTCATTGGATCTTTTGTTTATTTTGACAATATGTGTGCTAAAAGATGAAGAAAAATGTTCATAGGAATTCCTCTCCCTTGCTGACATCAGAATCAAAATCACTTGCCCTCTGTGGTTTCATTGGCAAATTGATCTGCAGTAACTATCATAAGTTTGAAACGAGTTTTCTTTTTTGCAAAGCACATCTCTCTCCAGACCCCACTGCACTCTGCTATTGAAAAAATTTTTGCTACCCCTACAACTGTCATGAGACTATAAGATTTTGATTTCATTTACCATTAAAAGAAGAACATAAGTTTCTTGTGAGCACTGCAGTTTAGGGAAGTGAGAATGAACAAGTGAAGAAGAATTGGGGAAAAAAAAAATAGCATTTCCCTTTCTGGACACAGCCAGATACAGCGAACTCTACACTTCAGGACACAGCTGAGCCAATCCACAAAATTTGTTGCTGCTGTAAAAGAAACATGGCTCCATCCTCTGTGAAAGGAATACTCTTATCTTACAACCACCATATCTAGGACTACAAATCCATAGAATTTTCTTAGAAGTTTTCTCTTCAAGTGATATGAACTATTAAAATGTATAAGCAGGCATCTCCAAATATTTATGGATAACAACTCAGCTCCACAGGACCTAGAAAACATTGTAATTGCTCGTGAGAAACAGAGGAATATCATACATGAAGAATGAAGCAATCCATGTAACAATTGTATTTTTGTATTTTACTTAATACCCTAATAACATATAAAATATGTAGTATTATCTTAAGGAAAAGAATGAATGAGAGGGGATTTGGAGTTCCAAGCTCCTTAATTCTTTTTGAATATTTTTCTCTAGGCGGTTCAGTCTGATGCTGAAAGTTCCGATGAAGATGAGAATCATAGCAATAAAACAATACAACTTTTCTGTGTTTATAGGTATTTCAGGACAGAAATACCATGTTATGTCACCACTACACTGAACACTTGTCACAAGGTCCATGCTCATCACGGGACAGCAGAGAATAAACCAGCCAGAATGAAGAGCTAACACACTGGTGTTGCAACGTAGTGGTTATAATAAAAACCCATAGGAGAATGAGGTTCTTGTACCGTTTAAACCCTTAAATTTGGTATGACAGAAACAGCTTTACCTTGCCTTATTACCAATTGAAGCATTATGCAAATATACCACAACTATTAAACCCTACATCATGTATATGATGGTTTATGATGTATAATCCCTCATTCCCCAGAAACATGTGGCTTATTCCTAGCTGCTGTGAAGACATAAAAATCAGAAGCTCCTGAAGAAAAGAAGTCAGTAATTTAGGGCCAGTGAACTGGGCAGGGACAAGAGACAAATGTGTCTTGGGAGATTTGATTCTGCAGGTGAAGATTAACCTGAAAGGTCAGGGGAAGTTTTGGAAACACACTCCTCTCCCTAAAAATCTTGCTAGTTAAGGCACATTTATGGACTTTCCTTGCTTCTATATTTTCAATATCCAGAACTTGGTCTCCATGTCTTCTGAAAGGGTAGAGATTTCAGTAGGTGGTTTAACACTAAAAGTTAAAGTAAAAGCCTTACGGATCCAGTCTTTTATTTAAGACAACTGAAGAGGACATACATTTTGTCTCATTTTCCCAGTAGTTGCCATGCTTCTGGGCAACCAGGATTTCAGTAGTTCAATTTGAGTCTAAATACTTTGATGAAGCAATAAGAACCAGGTAATAACTTTCACAATGAGACTGCAGCTTAAAGACAGATCTTTAAAATGCCACCTCCATACTTCAGTAACCACGAGAAAATATGTTTTATAAGACCGTTTTCCATTCACATGTAGAAGCAGGGGGCACTAAGGAAAATGGGACATCAGTTACTTCCAATATTTCTATTTAGTAGCTTAAAAAATACAATATATTGAAAGCATATAGAAATTTAATTTCTCTCAGAAGGCTTTTTGAAAGGTTCTCTTACCCCCAAGGCATAATGAAATGTTATATTTTGCCTTCCTAACATATAAAAGTCTTTAAGCTCTGTCAAAATCCTGGCACACATCTGGTGTAGGTAAAAGAAAGACCACACAACAGCACAAAGTGCTCCCCACTCTTCAGCAAAAGCTCACTTTGGCTAGGAACAGAGAAGAATAGATTCTCAATCCAGAACTTACATACCAGTAGTAAATTTCTTTTTAACGAGGGAATTCTCTGAGGGCCACTTACTGATTTCCTGTTCTCTGCTTGGATGTTCAAAGGTCCATAAAACTGACCCACGATCCCTGCTTTGAATACTTGAAAAGATTTCTTGCCATTACATCTGAAGCTTGAATGCTTTGGCTAACATTGCCAGCTCTGTGTGTTCAGAATTCATGAACTGAATCCCACTAAGCATAACAGGCTGTTAACAATCATAAGAATAAAGTATAAGCAGCACAGCAAGTTTGGTGCTGTGTGTAGACTTATTGTTCACATTGCTATTTTCTCCAATGCAACAGATAGAAAGTGTAACTTCAGCTGGAACAGTGAACTTGTCATGAACTTCAAGACATGGATAGTCTTGTCATGAATTTTTCAAGACTTGTCATGAAGACAAAATCTTTACATGATTCTGCATGAGGATGTCAGTCATCCCTGAAAGGTAAATGCACTTTTCTCCAGAAGATTAGAAAAGCTTATATTCTTTTCAATAAGCATAAGCTTTTTTAGTACTTTTTCAAGTACTATAATAGATTTTTAGTTTCAGCCCCTGTGAGGATTACTTTCTGAAAACCACTTCAGAATAGTTTGTCCCTCACTTGGCTAATATCATCGGTGATCCATAGGAAGATTCACAATTTGAAAAGCAATGAAGAATATGGTGCACTCTAATTGCCTCTTGACTGCGGGTGGCTTATTGAGTAGGCAAAATCGATTTTATTATACAGTGAGCAGGCTTGGAATTAAGGCAGTCTTATTGAAGAGCTGGTCAAAAGTCATTTCCAATTGAAGAGTTTTGTATCAGAAAATGTTAATTTGCCCATTACACCTTAACTGGTGGTCAGGACTGTCCAGTTTTCTGAAAACCTACCCAAAAAGAAATAAAAGCGGCAGAACTAGTCTAACTTAAATTCTATATAGATGACTAGGGGGATTAAAATTTTCATTATTTCAATGTAGTTACTACTTAGTTACAATCTTGTGAATAAAAGGCAATAAGTGCACCTTTGGGTCTTTGTCAGTAATACTTCTCTTCCTACTATGTTCTTATTGTAAATAAGCATATTACACATTTGTTCTGATATATGTATTCCATAAATGTTCCAGAAAACCTGCTGTAAAAATTATCAGTTTTATTTATATGGCTTACATGTAAAGTGATTCTTTTCTACTCCACACCTCTGGCCGAAAAAAACCCAAACAACAACTACAAAAAAACCCAAACAAAAATCCAAAACCAAACACAAAAACAAAACCAAAAAAAACTTAACAAGACTTCCTGAATAAGACAGAACAGGATGTAGGAAGGAGATACTTATGTGGGAGTTGCATGTCCTGCCTTAAAATATTATCTTGATTCTCTGTCTCACTGTTTGTGCTTTGTAATCTATTCCTCTTAGCTCAATAGAAATGCATCTCCAAGTAGTGAATATACTGTATGTACTATTACATGTTTGAAAAGTAAAATTAATTTTGAAGATTTCAGACCAGTATTTGAAGTTTCAATATAATCTTAATAAAAGTCATATTCTGGAAATTCACCTTCATTTGTTTTTTACTGAATATTAAATGATTATACCATTTCTAATATTTAAATTTTGTGTATCCCATGTGTGTAAACTTCCCAAAAGGTTTTGTAATCTCAGGTAAGCAAATGGAGTAACAAAAGAGTTAATTTCTATGACATAATTATGAAGAGTTTTTTTCAGCTTTCTGAAGACTATGTTTTTTCATAGTCTTTACCACTTTTATATGCATGTGTGTGTCTGTTTATGAAAGAAAAAGCTGTTTTTTATCTGATACTATATAATTTTTGCTATAACTTATGCATTTCTGAATAGTTATTGCACTTTTGTAAGTTTTTTTATTTTTTAAATTGTTCTTGTAAGACAATAAAATCTTATAATGTATAAAATACTATGTACAAAGAGCAGCATACATGGTAGCACCTAGATATTTTTATCCAAGATCGTTGGGAATAGGTAGAATTCTCAAAACTACTTCAGCTGTATAATTAAAAAAAAAAAAAAAAAAAATCTGATTTTCAGGCAAACCCATTTTCTCCAAGAAAAATACTCTGAGTTCATAGCTTGTGGTTGGTATTGTTGCAAGAAGATACCAAAAAGTGTAACTATCAATCCATACTTGTCCTGTGCAGATGGCATAACCACATGGTATGAACCAAAGTTAAATTTCATGCTTCAACATGATTAGACATATTTTGTATTACACATAGCAAGGACTCATTTTGTACTTCAGGAGCAGAGATTCCCTGGACGGATGAGAGAGTGTGCCCCAATAAATTTTCAAATAACAAATCCTGTTGTGAACAGAAGCAGTTACCTGTAATAAATATGGCTGCTGTATGATGTAGGAACATAAACTAATGGTTTTCCTACTTTTGCAAATGTTTGTAAAAATTCAATTCAGTTTTAAAACATGAATAAAAGGAGAAATTGATTCTCACACAAATTCTGTTACAAGAAAGATGCTTTTATCTTTTTTGTAATAAAGATGTTGATTTTGTAGCATGGACACTTTTACTCAAAAAAAAAAAAAACCTAACAAATTCCAGTGATATGAAACATTAAAAAGTGTGCACTGTATTAAGAAAAACTCATTTTTTACCAGTGGCTTAATTTTTAATGTTGCTTCTTGTGAACCAAAAATAATTAAATATTCTGAAACAAACCTTTAAAAGAATTTCTCAAGAAAGATATTTGTGAAGTTATGAAAGTCTGTTGTTGCAAAAAATACATTTCATTAAGATGAATGATGAGCTACATACATTTTCTTCCCTTTAACCTCTACTGACATAGTAGATGGCAATGGTTTCTTCCAGAACTGGTAGGGTGCTGTTATCCAATAATTAACCTATCAAAGTCCCCAAGTATCTCATTCATGAGATACACTCCCATTATTAGAGGCTAATTAATTATCTGGGGATAGACCAGGGGAGAAGACTCAAGCTTACATTAGCTCTGAATAAGTCATTTATGTCTGCTGGAAAAACTTCATTTTAAGTCTTTCATATATTTATCTAAGGAGATGAGTATTCCAGAGGGAAGTCATCCACATTTTCTGGCAGCCACTCTTAATGGGATTAGTACTTCTCTTCTTCCATCATTCCAGTGGGGTTACTGCCAGAGGAAGGTTATAATTAAAACTAAATCAGGACACTATAGTTGTAAATTATTCAAATATGCTTAGGTGAGTTTATGGTTCTTGCCAGATCCTTAAGCAAAATTTGACTTAAATTGTACTAGTAGCATCAGTCTTTGAAAAATCCTTTCCTGGTATCTATCTCTCTTTTTTTTTTTGCTGTGAAGAGATAATAAATCTTAATATGAATCTGGGCAAATATTCAATGTGATGAAGTGAAAAATTCATGACTGATAGACTTGGTAGTTTTCTCCAAGAATTTGGATCATTGGTAGATAAAGGAAGAGCAACTGATATCTTATACCTGTACTTATGCATAGCATTTGGCACTGTCCCACATGACAACTTCATCTTTAAACAGAAGAGACATAGATTTGATGAATGAACCCCTCAGTGGATGAGGCATGGTTAGATGTTTGTACTCATTGAGTTGTCTCAATGTCCATGTGGAGACCAATTATAGGGGAATGATATAAAAATATTGCTTTTATCTTCAAAACACATCATAAATAAAAAAAGCACCATTCTTAATGGCTTAATAATAAACCATGCTTTATACCTCAAGATATCTACACTTTGGAGAAGGGGAAAAATGTATAAAATTTCTTCATGTATAATTTTCTATGAAAAAATGAAGGCAGAAATTTAAATTGTTAGTAGTTTATGTTCAGCTATTGTTGTGTCTTATACCCATCAATACTAAAACAAGAAGAAAGTATCTGTTTTGGTAACATTCTGAATTCAGTTATGAATTCATTCAGCTATGACCCATTAGAAAAATTAAGCATCTTTTCACTTGTTTATTTCTGTTCTTGTCTATAGAATACAGATTTCTGTTAATTGCAAATTGCTACTCCATAAATGTGGTAGTACAGGATCTTGGAATCACTTTCTGCTGAAAACATTGAGCAGATCTGTAAAAAATTCAATTTTTGTGTATCTGATCATGAGAATTACAACTTGATTTGGAAAAAGTACACATAACTGTTTAAGGGAGACTATAACTTTTTTAAATACTGATAGAAAAATAATAAGCTATTAGAGAAACAGATTTAACAGCAGGCTTTACAAAATGTAAATTTTGTAAAAAAATCTGACATGAAAAAACATAAAATTATTCAAGTTTTCTTCCATTCTCTTAACATCCTTTTATCAGTTTTTCTAGTAACAAACTGGTTCTGATTCTGCAGATGATAGGATTGTTTTCAGTTTCCAAGCATGGAAGAAGAAGGTAATAGATCTCTCCAGTGGTGTGGGTTTGTATTGCAATGTAACACTGCTCTTGAAAACAAACACCTGTTATTTGTCTGTTATATGTGCTCTGTGACATTGTGTAAAATTTATTTGACATTTGGGAAAAAAGTTTTTTCAGTTGCTGAAAAGGAAAAAGATCTACTTGGATTTTGAGGACTGTAAGGCCACTACTGCTCTGATCCAAAATGGCATATTTTTAGTGATCTATTTTAGATTTATAATACCTCTTCCTTTGAAGGAAATGTTGCATCTTCACAAAACACAGCAATCTTTTACAGACTGTCACTACAAACCACTGTGCCATATTTAGTACCAACAGACCTCATGTACACACAGCAGGGGGGTATCAGCAAAGACTGTTGTTTTTAGAAGTACTTATTAATTAATAAATAGACAAGCATCATGAAATGCAGGATACTAAAAGTAGAGGTCTGTACATGACATTCATAAATTCTTTTTCTCTTGATTTTTTGTTTGTTTGTGGGGTGGTTTTGGTGGTTTTTTGGGGGGTGTTTTTACCAGCAACTATTCTTATAGCAGCAGAAATTTATTCTTTTCCAGAGCAGTTTAAATAGTTGTTTTTGGTTCCCTGACAGTAAATTTATTATGGCATCTGTGGTTTTTGAAAGAGGCTTGAACAGTCAAAGAATAAATACCTGAAGTGACATCAAACAGATTCCTTTCTTAGAAGGAAGGAATATCTAAGGAAGTTACTCATGACTTTGCCAAACTGAATTTTAAGATATTATCTATAATTAAGGATGATTAGAACCGGACTCCAGATAGCAACAGCTATGACTTTCATAGCATTTAGTCTAAGGCAGAAGTGTGAAAATGTGGCAGAATTTCTACAGATTTCAATATGGTCAGAACTTATATATCACAGACAGTATGTGAGAGGTACATAAATTATGTATGTGAGGCAGCTACTCACACCACAAAGCACAGGAAGCTCATTGCTCTGCTAAGGAAACCTGTGTAGGTGTAAACAGTGGCTTGAATTATGATGTACAGAGTAATGTTGTGAATTTCCCCACCACCCAAAAGACCCTTCCAAGGATGGAAGGTCTATTTGAAAAAGAACATTAAAAGACTGTCAAGAATGATATCGAAGTCCACGACCTTTGATTATCCAGAAATAATTTTTGACACTGTTAGACATCAGAACAGACCTTTTGTGTGTTTAACTCCTAGGCTATGCACCCAAAATGGAAATACCAAAATGGTCACTCCTGAAAATGTTGATTGGTTTATTTCCCACAGTTTCTGTGATGTACATAAGCCTGAGGTGAGTGAGATTGTTTTGTTTGCTGGGTGTTTTTTAAACAGATGAAATTATGTTGCAGTCGAATATATGTGTTCTTATCTCATTTAAAAAAGCAACGAAAACTTGCATCTCATACAAAAAAAAAAATTTATGCAGGTCAGTGTATGAATGGATGACCTATTCATCCTTGAGCTGTTGCAGTTCACCATGTGGTATACTACTCTAAATCACCGTCTGTTTCATTTTATATTAATATATTGGACTATGAAGCAGGACATTTCAAGCCTCTAATGCACATTTCTTGTCAGAATTAACTTCAGTGGCTCAAGAGGTCACTGTTTGCCCAGCTGGAAGAGGTAATCTGCTCAGACACCACAATGAAAGCTGACAGAAACCATGCATCATTATACCCACATGTCAACCTTGTTTCATTTCCTGAAATGGCCTGGAGGCATTCTCACAATACTGCATAGCAAAGATGCTGCCTTCTAGGTGAATCTGTTACAGCAAAGTCAAACTCCTAGTTTGTACTGTAGTGAAGGTTATCTCAAGTGAACAACTTTCTCTTGAAAGTCTGATAGAATTCCTCTATTTCCAGATACAAGAGGTTTATAACTTAGAAAGTCTCACAAGGTTGTGCTGTGATGATGGTTTGAGCTCTCAACCGAGATAGTTTTCCTTTTGCATGGTTGAAATATAGCCCAAAATGGAATAGAATGTCCTTCAATACATGGTAGTTAACAGTTTTCAAAGGCGGTAAGAAAATCAGGAAGTCAGAAGCACTGGATGCTTAAAAATGCTGTTCTTAACTGACACCATACATGAAAGCTTCTCAAAATTTTATATATGATCCTGCCAATCTGTATAATCATTTTTCATCAATAAAATCTTCCAGTTGTTATATCGTCAAAGCTCTCACTAGCTGAGAGAAATTTAATTTCAAAATTATGTTGACAATGGTGTAAGTAAATTAATTTTTTGTCTTGGTTCAATACATTTTAGATTGATGAATCAGGGGATGTATCCTAATGGGTTGAACACAATGTTGCAACATGCAAAAATGGAATAAAAAAAAAAAAATCCAGTTTTCCTTTAAACTTTTTTTAGGGATTTCTGTTGCTTTTTCTTTATTTCTCTCTGTGTCTAAAAAGCAGGGACCAATTTAGTAATAAAGTGTGTTTCCAAATAAATTGTCATAAAAACAGAAGATTTTAAGGTTTACTTATCTAGAATGATTTCTTTGTCCTTCATTGATACAGCATTTTGGCTGTTAATTTTTAATTTCATTCCCTAGAATAACAGCTATGGAAATTATTTTAAAGCAGTGTCTAGAACAAGGAATAAAAGAAGAGACATGCACACCATTCAATGTCCGTTTCTCCACGTGTCTTAGTTTGGCATAGGTTTATTTTCACTGTGGAAGTAGTTTCCTGTCAGGTCCTTGTTGGTTTCCTGTAAACGTGACAAAAAAAACAATCAGTGGCCAATTCTGAATATTGACACATGATTAAACCAATGAAAGGGATGGATATGCCTTTGAGAACACATATTTTAAGTGTGTTTAAAACCTTGGAGGTAGCTCTCTTGGCTTCCAGCCTTTGAAGAGGTGACCGGCTGGGCCTGGGCTGGTCTCGCTCAGCCTGGCTGAGATCTCTGCCCCTCAAGGGGTGGTGAGTGGCTGCCAAGCCCCTCACTGGGGAGCCGCGCTGGGGCCCCTTGCCAGTGGGGCTGGCCCCTTTCCTGGCAGAGCCTGCCAGTCCTTTTTCCAGCAGACCTTCTCGGCCGTGCCCACCCGAGGCTGTATAGACACCAGGAGCAGCCATGCTGTGGGGACCAGAACTGGGAGTGGCCCCATGGTTGGTGCCAGGGGTGGCCCCAAGGCCAGAAGCAGCCGTGCGGCCACCACCATCCCAGACCGGGAGTGACCACGTGGACAGGATTAGAGTGGCCGGGGCAGTGCTGGGCAGCCACGGCCACCTCAGCATGGCTCACAATGAACTTTATTTGCTCAGCCACTTTGAGCCAGCTTTGCTGCGGACAGAAGGATAAAAGCATTGGCAGCAACTTGATTTCAGCACCCCATCAGAGCCAAACCAGCATGGTTTGCACATGCTGGCAGAGACCATGTAGCCAATAGGGAGGCACACCGAGCTATTTCCTCAATGCAAAACTTAGACAAAATTAACGTTTCAGCATTGCAGGACTCTATATAAACTGTTTCAATTGATAAAACTTGAGAGCAAACACATCTATGAACACTTATTCTCTCCTAAATCAGAAAAAAGAAAAAATAAAGACATGTAAATACAACAACATGAAACTCCTAAGTCAGTGAATAAGGAGTCAAATTCTATATAGGAGAGGATTGAGGAAATGCCTTAGTCTTGGGCTGAACTTCTTTTGTAAGGTTATGGTAAAAATATATTTGGTATATCCAGACTTTGATTTTTTCCCTGTAAATTCATGGAATGTTTTAGGGGGCTGTAGCATTCTAACTACAGTCATAAGCAGAGGCACCAGTGCTGCAGCAAAGAGATGTTGAAATAGCTGTAATACAATGAGAAGCTTGAAGAGAAAAGAGAGAGATAAGAAAGATGAGAAACCTTGCCTGGGAATGAAAGGGGAAGACCTCTGTTCCCAAAGACAGATGAAAAGAACTTTTGTTTTTATGCTAAAACAGCTCATCCTTAAAATAGCACCCCATAAGTTGACATGGCCCAGAAGTACAGCTATGGGAAAGCTGTGAAAGATGGGAAAAACTTATGAACAGATTCCCAGGCAGCTGCTTTTCATGGAAATTGAAGCCACTAGAGAACTGTTTACTTGTGGACAATTCTTCACAGGGTAACAAGAGATACTCTTCTACCTAAGTAAGCTGAAGAAAGACTATTCTAGAGGTAGAGAACTGACTGAGTATTCTGGGTGTTGTTTCTGTATATGATCAATGAGAAGGAAAGAAGGTGTGGAGGGAAGAGAAGTGTTCTGAAGGTTTTATTCTGGTTCTTATTATTCTTCTTGTAGCTCTGTTAATAAAATTTTCTTTAAACCTTTCAAAGTTTGAGCCTGCTTTGCTTTTTCTCCTAATTCTATCTCACAGTAGAAAATAGACCCACCACAACAGGTTAAACAGCCACAAAGTTCATCAGCTACTCCTCTTAAGGCTTGTGGTCTTTCACCGGCTCTGCTGCCTTTTTCTGGACACATTCCAACCTCCTTTCTTGAAGTGAAGAGACAAAAATAGAATCACAGAACTAAATTGCAAATGCTTTAAAACAAAATCAATACATTGAAAGAGGGAGAAAATACAGTTGAATGCTATGCTTATTTTAATGTATGTTATGTTTAATCTATGTTAAATAAAAGGCTTAAAACAAGTCTATGTGATATAAATGATTTCCTTAGAAAGCATTTCCCCAATTTAAGTATTTTTTAATTAAGACAAGAGACATTTTATTTTATAAATTATAAAAAGACAAAAAATATACAAGCCATTTCTGAGTGCTATATTTTTTCTTAATGCACTATCCTGAAACACTGTAATATTTTAATTGCGTACGAGGAGGAGATTGAGTGTCCAGAGAGATTTTAGTAATTATATTTCATATTTCTTGAATTTTAATGGCCTAAACATCTAAATGTCTGTTTTGTAGACCCTTAGATTTTTGTTAAATTAGCCACAAAATCTCAGAGGTAAGGATTTGAAATTTCTCTTGTTTTAACCCCCTCAGCACTACTGAATTGAAAAGTGCAATTTAACTCATATTCCTATCAAAACTTAACATATTCCACTAAATGTGTTTTGGGCACTGCTCTGTCGCATAAGAGCAGCTACAGTCACTGGGCTTATTGTTGCAATACGCCCTTGGAAGAAATATTGTTTTTTTACTTCATATCTGGTTAATACATCAGAACTTAGGAACTGTAAACAAGTTGCTGTCTTGACTGTGGTTCTTTCCAATACCTCACTAAAAACCCACCAGAAGCAGCTAGTCTAGAAAGCTAATTTTCATGTCATGATTTCTATCTACCTCCCAATCCTTTCACTGATATATTTTCCTAGGCTTGGGTCTGTGCAAATTGGCTATTTCAGAGATGCAGTTTCCTATGACTGATGGTTAAGACTCGTGGCTTCAAGGGTTGTCACTGTGTGGAATGAAATGAAGAGACAGAGCTAGGAATGTAGAATAAAGTTGTTGTAGTAACATTATTTATTGCCTTATTTATTTGTTTCTATTAATCATAATAACCAATACCAGCCTCTGTCTTTCATCTGCACATTGAGAAAGTAGACATGCTGTGGCATGGAGTGAACAGGAGGGTTAGAGCTCTCATTTCTCTTTTCTCTATGGAACATCATTATAAAGACAAATCTCCCCAACCCTGAGGTTCAGCCAGCGTGATCCTTAGCTGAAAAATTTTAGGATTTTGAATTTAGGTGTACAATGAAAGTTAGCAAACAGCTTATCTGAGAATAAAGGGATCTCTTTTTTAAATCAAAATTCTCTCATGGTAGATGCCTTATGGTTCTTTTATATAAATGACAAAGGGTCAAGATGATGTCATACTAAAGACTGAGTAATTTAGCAATGATCTAAAGAATGATTTTTGAGGAAAATGAGTTCTCAATGGGCTTTCACAAAACTGTACACGAAGTGTCACACAAGGCTAAAAGGTGATAAAGTTCATAGTCTGATAACTACCAGAATTATGTATTCCTGGTGAGACATTCTGCTTGATAAAGAAGATGTTAACTGCATTATGAACTTGCTTCTGCTTCTAAAATACTAAAGTATTACATTTTCAGTAACTCATATTTGAATAACAAAAACATGGATCATACCTATAAAATTACTATTGAGGGTGAAAAGAAAATAATTCCACCTCTGTCACTCAGCTGTTCATCCAATCTTACAGCTAAGTTTCAACTCTCTCTGAAATGAGGCCTGTGAATAAAGACAGACCACTGAAGATAAGCACTACACAGCCCTTTGTTCACTTCAGAACAAGGGGAGTGAAAAAGAAAAAAGTGAGGAGACTCTTGGGGTTAAAAAAACCCCATAATTCAAAAAATAGAGGGAAGGAAAAAAATCTCATCAAAATAAAGCAATGCAAATTCAGTCATTTATTTCAAGAAGAAGACTGATGCCCTGATAGTTTCTGAACTATGGTTTCTACCCCAAAATCCCAATCTCCTTAATTTGTGCTGCTCATCATGAGGTTAATGATGAGCAACATTAAAAATAAGGGGTGGGGATTATTCTAGGTCTGTCTGGGAGAGTTAATTTTCTTCATAGGAGCCTAGATGCTACTGTGTTTGGGATTTATGGTTAAGACAGTCTTCATAACGCACCAGAAATAAAATTAAAAAATCACAAAATAATAGAATCATACAATGGTTTTGGTTGGAAGAGACCTTAAAATCATCTAGTTTCAACCCTTCTGCCATGGCCAGGGACACCTACCATTAAACCAGGCTGCTCAAAGTCCCATCTTGAACACTGCCAGAGATGAGGCATTCACAACTTCTCTGGACAACATATTCCATGCCTTATCACCCTCACAGTTAAGGAATGTCTTTCTAATAGCTAATCTAAACCTATTCTCTTTCAGTTTAAAGCCCTTAACCTTTGTGCTGTCGCTACTGGTCCTTGCACAAGGTCCCTCTCCAGGTCTCTTGTACTCTCTGTTAGGTACTGGAAGACCAATGGAAGATCCCCCTGGAGCTTTCTCTTCTCTAGAGAGTTGAGACACCAACAGTCTCAGCTTGTCTTCACAGGGAAAGTGATCCAGCCCTGTGATCATCTTCTACCCCCTATTGAGGAGAGAAAGGGTGAGAGAGAAACTAGATGGGTGTTTAGGTTCCAGATTGACAGGGTCAATCCACTGCAGGGAACCAGAGATTTGTTTTATTACAAAATAAAATTAATTAATAAAATTAATTAATCTGCTGTCTCTTGTATAACACTCTGTTCTGAAAAATTTCTGATATATCTGTCATTCTGTCTCCACTTCCTTGTTTTGTTTATGGAAATCAAAATACTTAAATGCAATCATTCACATAAACCTGTTAATAGTTATCTTGCACTTCAAGCATCACTTCTTTTACGGCAGCAGTTTCATATCTTTTCTCGTATTTTTTGCCATATAATATTTCACTAGTCAGGAAGAGATTAAGAAGTTGAAGAATCTATCCCAAAGCTCCTTTACAGAATCTGTAAAAAGTATTTTTTTAGATAAATATTTTTCCATTTATTACTTCTTTTATTTTTATTTTCTGCATTATTAGACTGTTGTATCATAGGAATCTATCATGGGCTCTGTCACTTGGTCACTTTGGCACAGATCTTGACAGTTCAGATTTCAAATGACTTTAGGTTTCATACATTTCTTACTTTTCAATTGCTTCTTCATTATTCCACACATCTTTTGTTATTAATGTATCATTTCACTAATTTTGCACTCTTCTCAGTATCTCCTAAACTTTTTGATTCAATTCCTACTCTATATTTTTGTTGAAATGGAGCACAACACATATTATATGTTATATGGTTTATTCATACTGCTCTTTCTATGCTCAGTACAGATTTTTTCTAAATATGATGTGTATATTTTGAATCACCAGCATATTCCAGAACATACACTAATCTGTCATTTTGAATCTTATCAAAATCAATAAACACAGATACTCTAAGTACTTAATTAGCAAAGATGTTATGAGAGCAATTTGATATATAGTTGAGAAAGCATATGAGGCTGAGGCACATTCAGTCTATTTTCCTTGTAAATTATACTTTAGATCACCAGTGTGGAAAATATCATTTCACACTTGATTTGCTACTTTGGGGAAAAGAACATTAAGATTCACATTTCCTTCCCAACCTTCACCTTCCAGGACTCATCTGACACGTTACCATAAGTGTGGTATGGGTATGTACTGCAATGGAGCTTCACAGGTATGCTAAAAGGCCTAATTTTTCTGATCTATCTATGTGTCTATCTGGAATGTCATGGCTTTTCTTTTCAGAACTAGTATGTTGATGATATCTTTTTCCTTAGTCCTTTAATGCTTTCATATTTTTTTCCGCTCATTTGTTGAACACTGGTTATAAGATCAGCTCAGCACAAAGCTGAAATGTGGGTGGTCGGAAGGGGAAGGATAAGTTTTATGTGGATATGAAGATTTTCTCCTGGGGTGAAGGGTTCAGAAAGGGACCCCATAAGTTAATAATGAGATTAATGCTTTTAAAAAAGACAACTCTCTTGTGAGAGAAAAATCTAATGAGAATTAATCCTTTCTTTGAGATATGGAATTGCCACTTCCTAGTGTAAAAGGAATTAATCTGACAAGACTTCACTGTAGATTTAAATGTTCTACAGCTGAAGAATTGAGTGCAGCAGATGTGCAGCACAACTATCTCTACTAGGGGAATTCTGACAGCTGTAGAATTGTCAGATGACTCTGTCAATCCCATTACTTACCTTTTTACATGCCATGGGAACATTGCAAGCTTCAAGCAAAGTAAAAGGTAAAGATTGAGAACCTATCACAGACTGCTTGTAATAGTGGTTTTATTAAATTAAATATACAAAACTAATCCTTAGAAGTAAATCAAATGCAGAAAAATCATCTATGTAAGTTACAAATGGTCTTTCAAAATCTCAGTAACAAACCTGTTTGTTTTATATCGGCTATAAATTATTCCAATTTGGATAACAAAGAACCATTTAACCTGTGTTAGGATTAAGTAGTGCAATGCACTGAGAAATGTCTGAAACAATGTAAATTTAAGCTCTGATAGCAGAAGAGAGACTTGAACTCTGACAAAGTTAATTTATTAAGCTAAATAAATAATGAGTGCCAACAGCGCAGAGCCTTCGTACTATGCAATAAGAAAACAAAAGAGACAGATAGGCCATTCTAGAGAACTAATTCCATAAGTCCATTTAAACTATATTAAGTCAGTACAAAACTTCTGTTTAGAATTCTAAAATATCACAATGAACACAAAGTGGAAAAAATCTATAATTTCTTTCCAAATCTACTGAGAAGTGATTCACTTCCCAGTAGAAACATAAAAAATTATCTGCAGTAGCCAAATACTGACAAAAAGGGCATTTTGATGGGTTCTGCACATATATATTTAATCTATTAATAAATAAATTAAAGGTTAATGAAATTATGTGAACAATGCATAATGCTAAATGGTAAGAAGGTCATGAGACCTTTTCCATTTCTACTTGAGGCCCAAAGTAACATTTAGTTGTTCCCAATATTTTCAAGTTTTATAAATGTTATGTCATTAGCTGTTCTCTCCCTGGAGAAAAAAAAACTGATAAACTTCAGGAGTGAGTATATAAATAGTACAATATTAAATAATTCTTAATTTGAGAAATGATTTTATATTCAGTTAGTTCTGAAATTACATAATTTCTGATAAGTATGCTATATTATGTAAAAAAAGGAAATATAGTGCTTACAAGAAGACAAAAAACCAAACTATTTTGATAGTATTCCTATATGAACATCTGTCTAGGGTTTGCCAATGTCAACTGTAGTACCATTTAGATTATTTAATGATCTGTAACAAAATGAACAAAGTCTGGAATCCTTAATGACAGCAAATGGAATGAACTGAAGTTCATTGACAACATAATCATAAGTATGGCATTTGGCGGAAGAAATTGAAAGTATGAGCTTAAGCAAAAATGGTTCATCCACTTTCCTGTATTACAGGAGTCAGTGGATAGTGTATGGATAAATGAGGCAAATTGCATTGAATCTGAAAGACTAACAGAGGGTTGAGAAGGCTAAAATAAGTCATGCTTGTAAAAAATTCTTTAAAATATGATGGATTATTTTCTTTTTATTTCTATTTTCCAAGAATAAAATTTTGGCCCTGGAGAAAAATTTCAATTAAAAGAGAAAACAACTATTGTAGAGATTACTCTAGAAGAATATATGTAGTTTACTGCAAATGTGTTTATTCACAGCCTTGAATTTTCTTTCAAAAAATTAATTAAGATTATATGGCAGATATACTTAAAATTAATTATGCATTCTTTATAAAACATTCACATCTAATCTTCCTTATTTATAGATGAGCATATGATCAAGTAATCAGAGTCAGAGAAACACAAAGTGAGAGAATATTTGATACCAGCTTCCTCTGGAGTATGGGATTTCTAGAGCTCTTTCAATCCAATCTGTCTGCTCAACCCACTTACCCAGAACTGTGTTCATCCCCAAGGTGGGAGACCACCAGCTCTCAGGACAATCTGTGCCCATGTTCAGTCACCCTAACAGAAAAGTTTTTTCTGATATTTAGATGATTCTCTCTGTGTTTCAGTTTGTGTCTGTTGCCTCTTCCCTTTCCACTGGGCACTAAGAAAAGTCCATCTCGGTCTTCTTTACTCTCTCCATTCAAATATTTTTACATTGTTAAGAACATTTCGTAGCCTTCTATTCAGAAATAAAGATACTCAGCTCTTTTAGTGTTTGCTCACAGGATAAATGCTCCATCTTTGTGTATTTTCACTGGACTCTCTTCAGGATGTCTGTCTGTCTTGTACTGAGGAGCCTAGAGCTGAATTCAAGACACAAAATGCTGCCCCACCACCACTGAGGAAAGGGGAAGGATCCCCTTCCTCAACCTGCTGGCAATACTTTGTTTAATCTTGCTGATTAAACATTTCTAGACTTTCTTTTTGTGTTTAAGTTTTGCCAGGAGCTCCTGGCTCATCCATACCTCTTGGGTGGATTGTTTTTGAGCTTGGAGGAGGGGATTGAATATCAACCAACTTTCTTGGGCCTCTCTTGATGACAGGGTGGCCTTAATCTCATGAAATAATTTCTGGTTGATCCCTGAAAAGGAAAAAAATCTGCTCTCCTGAAATCCTGGGTTGTGATCTTGCTTTTTGCCTGGCTCTCTCCTCTTAGGATCCTGAGCTCAGTCATCTCATTGTCACTGAAGTCAATGGTGCATTCAACCTTTAGCCCTCCAATACATCCTCCCATGTTAGTAGAACATGAGGTCCAAAAGAGCACCTCTCCTTATTGGCTTCTCAATCACTAATAGTGGAATTTACATAATACTGTTTTGCAAGTTTTCTTTATGAAATACTTTTGAAATTCTTCATTAATAATACAATAAAATAAAATAACATAAAATAAAATAAAATGAAATAAAATAATAATAATAATAATTTATAATCTTAAAAAAAAATAAAAAGTCTTGTTCACATGCACCAGCAAAAGATTTTCTGTTGTAAAACATTTCATTTGATTACTTTGATAGGTTAGGGAAGGAATTTTCCCGATAAAGAAATTATCACATTTGCTAGGAAACTTGTAAATATTTAGGCTTAATTAAAAACAACAAAAAAAAAACAAACAAAAAATCCAACAAAAAACCAAACAAAAAAACAAAAAAAAAAACCCCAAAAACAAAATTCTGATTTGTTTTTTTTCCTGACCTTCTTTTTGTAAAAAAAGAAAGGAAAGTGTTTTTTTTTCAATTTATTCATGTATCTATTATACATGCTTTCCCACTTTAAGTTAAATGTGGGTTTCCTTTAATTTGAATTCTGAAGGTCATTACTAGATAATCTTACTATGCGTGTTTAATCACATTGGGCATTCAAAAACTATTTTATGCCATAACCTTAAAAATCTGGTACAATTTTAGTCACTCGTTTGTTGAACAAATTGAGAAAGACCCTAATCATCTATCCAATTGAAAATAAATTGTGAGGCTACCTTTTCTTTCATGAAGGAGCTTTATAAAGACAAGTGCTAGAGTTTTTATCTTTTAATAAGCTTGGAATTTTTGATTACATAGCATAATCATGCAATTTAATGATACAGTTTGAAACTTTAAATCATAAATTTTCATACTGTTTGGGCTTTTAATGTCAGTGGGAGCAATTATGGGAAGTGGTGTAAATCCATGTAGGTAAAGTTCGCAGTTTCTGTCTTTTAAACCCATGGAAAAAGCTAGAAAGTCTTTGAAAGATCTAATCCTTAGTTCCAGTAATATGAAGTGTGAAGAGTCAGCAACACCTGATATGATTCTTGTATTTAATTCTAAGAATTAAATTCTTTGCATGAAATCCATTGTGGGCATAAAATTTAAATACTTTTCATAGGGTATTGTCAGTGCATAATTTAGAAAAGGATTTCTTTTTTTTTTTATTTGCTTACTTATTTTTTTCTTTAGAAACACAAATTCAGTATTTACTCACTCTTAGCAGGAGGTTTTTCTTTATTCCTTCTAGGTTTACAAAGGTTCACTTGTAGCCAGTGGTTTATTAAATCTTTAATAAATAACATTATAGCTTATCTCTATAAGCTCAAATCAGTATAATGCTGTGAGGATAACGTCATCATCGACCTTTATGTTTCATATAATTTTTTTAAACTTAGATAACTTAGTAGCTCTTCATTCAGAGTCTGAATATCAGATTGTAAAATGAACACTTAAAACTTTCTCTTCAAGTAAAAAAGCTCTAAGGATAGAAAAAGCCACAATGTCAGCTTGTGATTTAATGTCTTTAGAAATATCTAAACTAATGAAACATGAACATGAAAATGAAAATATAAATTTTAATTGAAATTATAAATTTTAAAATTTTAAAAAATTTTTAAAAAATTAAAAATTTTAAAAATTATGTCTATATGCAATTTTATTTCACACATATGTAACTTTCTTGCCAGCATTTATCTCATATGTATGGCATGAAGAAGCCAAAATTTTAAAAAATTTTGGAATTTTCCATTACTGTATATATTAAAATGAAATATAATTAAGGGCCTTCCAATCAGATAAGGGCTTGTTGCTACAGGAAAGTTAATAAAGGCCAGTAAATGCTTGATTAAATATTTATTAAAAGAGGAGCCTATAGCACCTTTATTGATTTCTACTCAGGCCAAAATTAGGGCTTGGAGAAATATCTGGCTATGGAATACCTATTTTCTGGTTTGCTCCAGCATCTTCTGCAAATATTTACATTCTCAAAACTACTGGTGTCCACTCAGCTGCTACCGTCCAAGGCTCTGCTCTATTTTCTTGAGGAGATTATTAGTCTCTATTAAAACATTTGTATATATACCTTAATTTGGAAACAATACTATGACAGTGTTGGAAAAATTAACGGCTCTGTTCTCAGTAGTGTAGAATTGAATTTTGCCACATATTGGATGTTACCCTTAACACTGAACATTATTACTTGGTCTTCAGTGAACCAAACATAAAAATTAAAATAGGAGAACCTTGATTCAAATCATCAAAATAACTCTTTCTACAACTGATATGATAATTTCCCCATCTCCAAGTATGAGCACTTTTGTCTGATTAGCAGCAGGTGAGGATCATCCATCACTTATTTAACTGTTCTCCCCTTTTATGTGTGTCCTGTTCCATCCAGGCATGTGCTCTGGTACCTCATTTCACAATGACATCCAATGCTGCCAGCATTTGAATGCTTTTCCGATGACATCCTAGGGGCTAATAAAACAGTCGGAGAAAATACTGTCTAGACCACAACAGGCTACAAAATTTTAGCCAGAAGTTTCCACTGTCTATACTGACAAATGGTGTATATGCACTTTAGAAGTCCCCAGGCCTTAGGTTCAGACATTATTATATAGCGGGAAAAACAGAGAAAAATAAACCAGTTAGCAAGTTGGTATAAAATGCATTTTCAAGACAGTTAGAGGGTGCCAAACAACACTAGATGACAGTATTTTGAACAAATTCAGGATAGCTTACGTTAGCACCTACATTCTGGTGGTTTCTCCAATAATTTCTAGTCAACTGCTGCCTTTGAAAAAATACTCATGCAGTACTCTGCAGAAGGGCTGCTGGGAAGAAAGGACACTCTATCATAGGCCCTCACAAAGACTTCCTGAAGACAAAAGGTCCATTATCCCCCTTAATTTCAGGGTGAGGAGAAAATGAAAATAAATGGGTAAATGATAAGAAAGAAAAAATATCTAAGCAAAAGACAAAATTGGTACTGTCCAGTGCTAGACAGAAATCCAGAAATGCAACTGTTAAAACACCTCTAAAACCAGGGACTAGTGTTTAGTGGGAACAAATTTCATACCTCTATTTTCAAGACTCTGTCAATACTTATTATCCTACAACCTCCTCTGACTTCCAAAGGCTTCTTCAGTAATAAACTTTTGCTTTTCTGTTCCCAGTCAAAGCTGAGGCAGAAAGCTATGCAAGATAAATGGGAGGGGAAGCAAAGGTCAAAGCTATTCCAATTCACATTTTTGCTTTTTAAAAACCAGCCATTAAATAACTTTGTAGTTTTTTCTGTCCTAGACTTTGGCATCAGGGTGTCTGTTTAATTTTTCCCCAATATTTTCTGTGATGATTTTATCAAATAAAGCAAAGGTGCTGGAGATTCCCCTGCAGCCCCTGGTGCAGCCCAGGGTGAGGCAGCTGTGCCCCTGCAGCCCAAGGAGATCCATGGGGGAGCAGAGATCCACCTGCAGCCCAGGGAGGATCCCACAGTGGAGCTGGTGGGTGCCTGAGGGAGGCTGTGACCCTGTGGGAAGCCCCTGCTGGAGCAGGCTCCTGGCAGGACCTGTGGAGAGGAGCCCACACTGGAGCAGGTTTGCTGGCAGCACTTGTGACCCCACGGGGACCAACACTGGAACAGCCTGTTCCTGAGGGACTGCATCCCATGGGAATGAACCCACACTGGAGCAGTTTGTGAAGAACTGCACCCACAGGAAGGACTCATATTGGAGCAGTGTGGAGTGTGTCTCTCCTCTGGGAGAGACTGCACACTGGAGCACAGGAAGTGTCCTCCCCCTGAGGAGAAAGAAATGGCAGAGATGTGTCCTGAACTGACCACAGCCCCTCCTCTCTGTCCCCATGGACCACTGTGAGGGAGAGGCAGAAAAATCAGGACTGAACTTGAGTCTGGAAAGAAGGGCAGGGGATAAAATTTATTTTTTATTTCTCATTTTCCTATTCTGATTTAATTGATAAAACAGCAAATCCATTTTTCCTCAAGTGGGTTCTGCTTTGCCCATGACAGTCACTGCTGAGTGATCTCTCCCTGTCCTTATCTCGACCCACAAGCCTTTCATTTATTTTCTCCTCTCTCCTCAGTTGAGGAGGGCAATGATAGAGCAGAACTAGGTTCTGCCATCTGACCAGGATCAACCCACCATAATCTTAAAAAACTGCTAGACTCCAGTAAATATTGAAATACTTGTATTCCTGAAGCTTATAGTATGAAATTTCAGCAAAGTTCCTAGAGAAGTAATTGCTACAAGAGAAATGTTTGCACCGTTTCTCACAGTTCACTTTGAGAAAAATCTCATTAAAACAGATGTTTTAATGTGTTTAGTCATAGGTAGTTACATACATATTTTCCTCAGTCTGTTAAAATAATGTTAAGGAAATAGTCTACAATCTGTGTGTAATATTAGGATTTCATAAATGTAAAAATGAGAGAGAAAGGGCCAGTTCACCTTTAATATTTCAGATGTACTATAAAGAGTGCTTAATATATTTTGTTCTGTTTTTTTAGAATTAGCTTACATTTTGGGTTAGCCATAAATTCCATTTCCATAGATAAGGCTACTGGAAATCTATTCTTTTTAAACTGAAGGAAGAAAAATAAGAGATTTTATAGACCTTTCAGCAGTCTTTGCAAAGACATCAATCTGAACTGAATTCTTTTCTACCTTACAACTCGTGTTACCTGTGTTTCCCTCATATATCAGTGTTAAAACTCCTCTTGGATTTCTGGATCAGACTTTGAGTGATTTTCAGCCATAATGATATACAAAGGCTGCTAAAAATACGAATAATGTATGTCTACTTCAACTCTGCAGCCACATTTGAGATATATAAATACTATTTTTATATGATTTTTCTTAGGTTGAACAATGAACAGTTATTAGTAAGTATATTTTAAAACTGGTTGAATTTTTGTATGCTCAACAGTAGTATTTCTGCAGAGATATAATGACAATTTCAGTCCCTATATTCTAAATCTTTATTTTACATATTTTTAGGAGCTTTATGGTCTGTAATATTTCATTTTTCAGTAGGGGCCTGAAGGCAGTAGGTATCTTTGCAGTTTTTTAATGAGCTTTGGGTCAACTTTATTATATTCTGGGAAGAGTATTCTTGGGTGACAACACAAATTTAGATTTTGAGTTGATATTTAAAGAAGTTAAGACCAAAAAAGATTATTATGATAATTTAATTTTCTGTTCTATATAACTATAATATCACACAAAAAATTATTACATCAAACCATGTGGGAATTATTACAGGTAACTAGTGTAAAAGAGAATCATAAAAGAGACAGTGGAGCAAATGAAGAAAATGGACAGAGAGAGAAATCAAATTGTTATGAGCTGGTAAAAATGGAACCTCTCACATTGCCTTCCTTAAAAGGAAGGAATTTTATCCATATTCTAGATAAAATTTCTGTTAGCAGCTGTGGCAGCATCTAGACTATGCACACACTCCAAATTCTACTCTTATCTACCCTTCCTCAATATGGGACTAAGAATCATCATAAACATCCCAGAAAGTACTATGACAGTGGGATGGGTACCGTGACATCAAGACTTATCTTGATAGGAAAATTTTTGTCTCTTATAGTATCTCAAATATTAACCTATAAGGCAGATGCAATGACTTGATACTTTAGAGCATCCCTTCCAACTGAATATTGTGCAGTACCTTAAAGAATGATATGGTGTTGAGGAACCTGGGAAAAGGCAAAGAGGCAAATAGCAGGATTGCAACCCTAATTATTAGGAGAAAAAGCTTTCACCTGTTCAGATATCTTCTTGGAAGAGGCCTGTGAGATAAACTCCTGGAAGTGAGCCCAAGAGAGCTGGCTAATTTTAAAGGATGGTCTTTAAGTTTAAGACTGAACAATTCTGAAACACACAAAACAACAGAAAGGCAGCAGAAGGTCTGCATGGACAAAGAAAGACCTCCTGATAAACCTCTAAAGAGATATATAAGTGGGACCAGGGTCAGGTCATACAGTCAGCAATCAAGGGCAGTGTCAAAATTGTCGTCTCCAAGATATTATGTGCCTTCACAAAAATTCCAAAACACAGCTAAAGAGCCATAAGACTGTATCTTCTTATTTTTATTGTGTTTGCGTTTTTTCTTGTTTAGTCTGCTATGCCATGCTTTGATTCCATAACTGTTCCAAAATCCTTGCAAAGGGTGCAATCACCACCAGAGCCAGTGTGTCACTGCAGTATTTGGAAGTAGAAAGTCATTAGGTGGACCAACATGACAGGAAACATTTCTTTTCTCTCTTCCTGACACTTTAGCTTTCTCTTGAATATCTAGGTTAGATACTACTGATTAAGGCTGAGAATGCTAAATGACTCAAATCTTCCTAGAAACAAATTTATTTTAACTTTCCTAATGGTCAGCAGCACAAGCTGATGGGCAAATGTTCTCCTCCCCTCTGGTAGCCTGTCCATGACCTGTGTCTTTCTCCACTCAGGCATGAGGTGTGGTACCTACAGAAACTTGTGGGATAACTCAGCCTCAGGACACTTGTGATCAGCAGTGACACTGATAGGGAACACCACTGTTTGCCCTGGGCACCTTTCTTGTGTTTCTTGGAGAGTGGGGAAAATAAAATCTTCGCTCATCTTCTTGTTTGTCCTTGTCACGGAGAGTAATTTTTTCAACAACAACTTTTCAAATAGCCAAGAACATTGTGATTTTCAGATCAATCATCTCATTATAACACAGTCACATATATAACATCCTCTAACTTATCCAATTAAATATAAATAAATAAATAAATAAATAAATACATTACAAGATCCTATTTTCCTCTACACAAAACAAAATTTTTTTTTCTCGGACAAAAATAATTTAAGCTTACTCATGTTAAATTAAAGTAAATAATTTTCTGGGCGTGGAAGAGAAATGCCCTACTGTTTCTTTAAAAGTATGTGGTCCTGATATTAAGGTCTAAGGACTTTCTTTGACATGATTAAAACTACCTATATATTTGCAATTTTGGTCTCTATAGAAATAGTTACTATTCCATCGCATTTAATATGAACTGCTTGGACTACTGTGCCTCAGTGATGAGTATAGTCACAAGATAGTTAAACTTGAATTATATCAATTTCAGGTTAGTTTGGATCAGATTGTATATTTTTCCAATATGATTGCTTTTTTCCCCCAGTGAAAAATGTATTTGATTTTACATTGTGCATAAATTCCATCATGATTTACAGGTTCCTTGCCTTCTCAAAAATATATGCTTTCTTTCTTGCACAGCCAGAAGTGTCCCAGAGCCACATGTGATTTCATGGATGGCAGAACACTGATTTCACAACAGGGACAGGGACATAACTGAATTACTCTAAAATTTCAGCTAAATGTGTGAAGAAAATAGTTTCTAACTGGCATTCCTTCAAATACCATCAGGTTTTTTTAGCTTTTAGTCATTACTAAATTTAGCAATAGCATTTAGTAACACTTGTACTTACAAGATATATGTAGCAGAATCCAAGATTGAGTTAAACATCATATTATTGATGAGATAACTGATAGCACCAAGCTCAAATGAGTGAGCAGGTGACATAGCCTGGGATCCAGGAGTTTGTGAAGCCTTGGGAGCAGCTGGAGAGGTCAAAGTGACCAGGGTTTCCCCAGCTGGCTCTGTCTGTGTGTGTGAGATTCATAAACAGAATGGGTGACACCAGCAACCTGCAGGGCTGCAGCCTCAGAGCTCATCTGCTCTGTGCCAGCTGGGATCCAGAGGCACAGCATCTGACCCCAGCCACTGGAGAAGTACATGAGATGTAAATATCTATATATATACATGAAAACATAAAAATATATTTATATATGTATATGTAGACATATATATTTATTTATAGATATATAGAAAGCCACATTTATATATTTATTTTCTATCTAATATATTAATATATCTTTATGTAATATATACATATTAATTTCTTTTTTTTTTCTCACAAAAGGACCAGTCAGAGAGGAGAGCAGAATATAATTTGTGCTGTCTGTTTTTCTGCGTGCTCCATGTTTCTGCCTGTGTTTTCTATGTCATGTAAATATTTTAATACATACATTGTGCATATGTGTGCTCTACATGCTTAGCATTTCTACAGCTTCAACCTAGCTGCACAGAAAAAATGAAGATTTACAGGCCAGAAGGAGTTTTGAAAATTATTTGTACAAACATTGCAACCTAAAATTTCTTTAATGAAACATTTGTAAAATCATTAATTGTGTCTCAACTGATGTTGCAAATATAGAAATAATGTAATTATGAGGATGTAAAATAGACTATTTGCATTATGTAGGAGAATTGATTTAAGTTCTATTTATTTGAAACTTTCTGTAATTTAGTAACGTTTTAAAAGCAAAAAAAAATATAAATTCTGCAATTAATTCTTAGTTTCTGTTAAAGTCAGACTGTGAATTCCTATTAAAATTTTCACATTATCACTCAAAACTGAACAGTAAAATCAGTAAGAAATTACAAAACAAGCTCTATATAACCTAACTACAGTTTGATGACAAATGTCTTTAAGATACATGAGTGAGCTGAAAGTTAAGACTGTAAGAAGCGGAAGGGAGATAATTATTCTATTGTCTAAAATGTGTCTGCAAGACCCATTGACAATTCTGTTTTGCTTACAATGTTGAAGCTGATGAAGACCTTGATCCCCTAAATCAAATCAAAATGAGAATACGCTTTGTGCAAATATACATCTGACTATACCAGGAAAGTACATTTTAGTCTTTTTTTCTTTTGTTTTCAACTACTACTCCAATAACTTTTGGAGAAAACTGTTTTATGATGAATTTAGAGCAGGCGTTTGAATTATTTTAAAATATTAATGAACTCAAAACCATGCTATAATTTCGATTAAATATGAATTCTGGGTGAAGGACTCCACAGACAAGGTGGAACAGAGGGTAACCACAAGTGACAGTACGTGATGAAAGGGGGACAGCCACAACAATATAGAAATTGCTGTAGTGACAGGCACACATGTAAACCCCTGCAGGTGAGAGAATATGACAGTAAAAAAAAAAAGAAGTAGAAAAGCATTAAAAAAGCATTAGAAAGGCTTTTGGGTTTACTAATAAGAATTGTTTAGCATTTAAAAATTTGGAACAGTTCAAGGGCAATAATTAAGTATGAAATAAGAGTAATTATTTTGAAAATTTGCTGAATTTTTACCTCTTTAACTTCTAATTCCTTGAAAAGGGGAAAGCAGAAAAAAAGCTCCTCAAAACAAATTTGTTATTTTGACCAGAGCAACGTGGAACTTAGTTCATACTTTTGTTAAAATCCATTTATAAGTGATATGTTACCCTGCTCTTTGGGAAAGGGAGAGGGAGAAGGAGGGGAGAGAAAGTATCGAGGCATGTTTCACATAGATTCTTACAATATCCTTGTTGAAGGATTTAAAAATAAAATGTATTCCTAGGACTAAACTTCAGATTTATTGAGTTTGTATTTTCTATTCACATAATCACTGAACTAAAGGATAACAAACAATTGTTATTGGATCTCCATATTATATATATTTTGGTTTTACAAATAATTTCTGTAATCACATTTTAAAAAATGGAAATTTCTTTAATGAACTGAAATAATCTTCAGCATTGTTGGCACTTTAAAGAAAGTTCTAAGTGTGTCCAAACAAACTGTGCATTCTTTCTGTTATTTGTAGATTATTTTTAAAAAGAATATGCAATATTCTTTGGTTGAGGCAAAGAAAATGACCTTGGAAATGTATAAGATTTACTGTTTTCCTCAAGACATCCTAAGTCTTCATTAAACATTGACGCTATTTCTGCTGGTTTAGTCTTTTTGCATTAAATCCTGCCTGTGCTAGCTCTCTTTGTACCGACACATGGATTCAGCAAGAAGATGTAAATGATTAGGAGATGCTTTGTGCTACCTTATATCCAACAATATTTGACCCCAGGTTTTCTCTAAGAAACAGTATCTTGATCAATGTAGTTAATCAAATGTCTTCTAGGTCAGAGTTTTATTACATTCTGAGGCAGCAGGGTCACCTACTAAATGAATAACACATCTTCCTGTACTCTTTACATTTTTGCTGCCATCAGAGCTCTGACCCATGGCCTTTCTGCCCAATACTTATCACATTTTCAGAGTTCAAAACCCTGAAAGTTCTTGCTTTTGAACAATTGCTGAGCAACATATCTATTTCATTGATTAAAAAAACCTTAATGAGTGTGAGGAACATAACACTCCATTGAGTTGATAAAGGAAAAAAGGGATGTTTTTTCTGACAGCACAAATCCCACTGCTGACATTGCAACAAAAACTTGATTTTTTTTTAATTATTATTATTTTTAAATATTATATCCAACTGTTTTGTTATTGACAATGCTACTGGTCTTACATTTATAAGTGATAACAAACATGTTGCCAATAGTTGCCCTGGTGATCTAGGTTGCTGGCTGGAGAGCACATGTGTTGTGTTTATCCAATAGCAGCATGACACCAAGGGAATTGCTGTCCTATTTTGTCTGGAGATCCCCAGCTCCTCTCCTGCTTATCTGAATCCTCTACAAATCCAAATCACTCGGTATTTTTTTTTCCTCTAAAAACTGCTTGTCCAAACTTACAGCTTGATCTTTGAGTAGTTTGGATATGGAAAAGTCCCATTACTTTTCTTTTTTCCTAGCTTGTCATACAAACTTCTTTAAAAACCTCTCGGAAAGGGGAGGTTTTCACTGTTAAAATGAAGTCATTCAAAGGATCCAAACTGACATTTATGGAAAATGATATCTTCAGTTCCACTGAATAATATATGGAGCACTTTGGATTGTTTTCTTTGTCAGCATGAAACATCCTTGTCCAGGAGAGAATGTCTCTATCAGGCAGTTCAGTCAGGAAGACTAACAGAAATGTTAGTCAGAAGAGGATCCTGGAGGTTTTTCAGACCAGACTCTTAGCTGAATTTATTGCTAGCACTAGGTGAAGTAAGCTTGTTTTCCCCGGCCAACTTTTGAAAACTTGCAAAGATGGGGATAGCCCATTCCAGAGAGGCATTACCCTAGTGATTTCCATTAAAAAAAAACTTTCTTAAAATATAAAGATTTATTCTAGAAAAGACAGCAGGACTAGAGCTTCTTTGTGATGATGGTTTTGTAATACCCATGTGTGTGTCAAACTGCTTCATATAAACTGTACATCTCCAGCACAGCCAGTGTATTCTTCATTCAAAGCTAATTACAGGGAAAGAGATATTTGTATATTACTTTACAATGGCTGGATGACATAATTTCATTTACCTCCAATGGAAAAAATATTTGATTTATTAACTTAGTACCACTGAATATTTATACTAAGTTTGTAATAATAACTGTTATTCAAGTTACTACAGATTTCCCACACTAAGAACTGTGTAAGAATTAACTTGGGGATTTATCTGGTATCTAGGTGTTTTGACTTAACTGTTAATCTGATGAATACTATTATTTATTCAAGAAACAGATGGGATGCCAGTAGGGGTTAGGGGTCAAAATTCCACATTAAATACTTTTTATTTTTTTAGATAATGTACTGAACTCTGCTTTAATCTTAGGACTACTGAAGGATCTATATCTTTGAAAAAAAGTAGTCCTCTAATGCTGATAAATATTTCTGAATTATTTAACTTGCAAAATGTCATGAGAAAGAGTCTACATGGTGAAATATGACATAATCACTTTCTTTCTGAAATATGTTCCTTTCATTAAGGTCTTCAAACATGGCACACTTGATTTTATGAAGTGCTAAAGGCAATTTATAATTAATATTTTAAAAGAAACCTAACTACAAACTTTTTTAAAAAATAAATTGAAAGCTTTCTTCACCTCTTTTGCTCCCATGTTAAGGAAAATCTTGAACACATGGCTTTCTGTTTGCATTTCCTGTGAGAAAACTTTGATTTCCATGGGTGTAGAAGACATCAAGAGTATTCTGGTTAAAGGATGGAAGTGGTTGCAAAAGAGTTACTAGAAAAACATAATGTCATGCAAAAGAGATTACTACAGGAAAATGGTGGCTTGAGTAAAGTTCAAATGTTTGCATCACTCCTGAAACAATTTTAAAAAATTTTATTATTCTTGAGAGACTCATGACACACCTAATAGCATATAATAATTATGTATGTCAATAATAAATTGGAAGAGATTTAAAAAGTATTTCAGGACAAGAGTGATACCCAAAATAAAGCTGAACAATGGAAGTAATGCTTCTAAAAGCAGAAAATGCTTTTTTTGATCTGACAGTAATAATTTTTGATGGAATTAATTGCACATGAAAATTTGACAGGATGTGCAGAATGGAGAAATTTGATAAATGATAAATTTGGTCTCTAGCTCCCTGGCTTATCAGTGTTGGTTGAAAAATACTTCTGTACTACAGAAAATACAATACACTCATATCTGCTACTCAGTAGTCAGAAAGGTCCATTTTCTGACTGTTTTTCTGGGTCATTTTGTTTGTTTAATATATAATGCATTCCCTACTCCACCTCCTGTTCCAAACATGAATTAGAAATTTTTACCCTGATTCTGCAAGGTACATAAGCATTTTAAATTAAGTACAAAGTGAGGAGCACTTTGATTTCTGAAGTAGAACAATTAAAGGCTGATGAGTAAAACTTTGTTCCAAATTACCCTTAGGTGAACACAGAGAAGTACCTGCATTAAATGCCTGAGACACCCTAAGGGCCCCTTGGTATAAGATAAACACCTCTTTTTTCCTACCTTGCCTGGTCTGTCCTTATTCCTGCCATCCTATGTGTGCCCTTTTACTTTTTGCCTAACATTCATTTTACATTTGATCCATTAAGCAAAATAAACAAACAGAAGATTTATCTATCTCTCTCTTTTTTTTTTTTTTTTCTTTTTTTTTTTGACTGTGTTGGTTCTCTGTTTAGTCCCACTCAAGCTGCAGTGGTAG
Source organism: Cinnycerthia olivascens (assembly GCA_035048155.1). Lineage (NCBI taxonomy): Eukaryota > Metazoa > Chordata > Aves > Passeriformes > Certhiidae > Cinnycerthia > Cinnycerthia olivascens. Next base: position 99,602,360 of record JAWWMU010000153.1, on the reverse strand, counting down.
AACAAAGAACTGAAAGGCAGATATTCAGCACATGGAAGGAGTAAAAAAGGAGGTGCAAATTTATACTGGTAATGCCATTAATTTTAATTCTATTCCAGAATTCACTGGATGTCTTTTGTTCAACTTGTAATAACCTTTAGTAACTCAATGTCATCTCCTATACATGTACAGATGCTATTTCCTGGTTTGATTGGAAGAAGTAAAAGCAGAAAAAAGTAGCTATCTGCTATTTTTCAATTAAAATAAAAGAAAAAGGTGAAAAAAAAAAAGCTAAGTTCTTCCTTACATGAAGTAATACCACATCCAAAACCAATTTTTGGAAATGAAAGTAATCCCAAATTTTTTTTGACAGAGCAGACTTGTCACAGTTTAATCCCCTGTAGGCTAGTTAAATGGAGTTTATTTTGTTGAGGGAAAAGATCGTATGTTTTTAAGTATAGGAATCCAAAGTATAGAATGGGATGTGTTTATGATGCTGTTGCTGTAGTGAGAGTGCTCTTTCTGTTTTTAGCAGACCTTTGATCAGATACAGAGAGGATTTTTGTGCTAATAAAGACAGATTGTACAAAAACCCAGTCAATAAGGAATAGTCTGGAATAGTAGGGGGAAATATTGGATGATGGATGATTGGACACTCATGATGGAGAGAATGGTGAGGAGAGCAAGGAAATGAAAGATGAAAAAGGGAGGTAGAAGAAGCAGAAGTTATAGGGGAAATATTTTTCTTCTGTACATCACACACGGCTTAAGCTGGTGAGGTTCCACAAGCCCTGCTGGCTCTGCCCGTGATGGAACAGAGTCACATTCTGGCCCTGCCTGGGGGGCAGGTGCCTGCCAAAGCCTCTCCATCTGACCTCCTCAGATGGAGATTCCTGAGGCTGGTCTGTGTCTGGCAAACGAAAAGTGAGAGATCACAGTAATTTTACAGTTGTGTAACGGATCCATTTGTGAAAGTTTGCTTTACTACTGCATCTGTTCTGCCTTACATTGCCTGACGTTAACAAATTACATGGTGAAGAAAAAGGGGAAATACTGTAATTACCGTGGCAATGATAGCATCCACTTAGGAAACACTAAAATAGTTCTTTTCTTTTTTGATTGCCATACTTTTAGATTTGAACTTTTTTTAAATGAATTTTATGTAAACCAGCAACATATTTTTTCTTTAAATTTCTCTTCCATTTGGGAAAAGGAAGAATGTCCAATAGTACGTTTTTCATTCATCACAACTCGCCATTTACAGTGAATTCTTCTGCAAAATATTTTTCATTTCATGCCAAACAAGAGAAAATTTTTCTCTAAATTAAAACAGATTCCCAAAAATTATAAAAAACCCAAAATTTTGAGGATCATAAGTACTCTCTCTAATGTATGAAATGTAGAATTGTTAATTTTATGTTAATACGCAGATAAATAACAGGAATTATAAAATGATACTGATAATATATTTATTTTTTTTTCAAAATATTCATAACAAAAATTATTAAAATCTGAAAATTCTCTTTTCTTTCTTTCCCTTAAAGAAATTTTTACTTTTGTTATTTTTACAGTAATTTGTTACTTTAGTAATAATAATAGTAATTATTGGCTGTAATTGCAATCTTAACACAGAATGAAGACAATGGGAAAAAAGGTAATTTTTTTTGGATATGAATTATAAGCCTTCATACTATTAATTTAAAAAAGAAAATGATGGATTGAAAATCCATTTCAGAACCTTCAAGGCAATTAAGACTGCAATGGAATTTGTACTCGAGGTCTGACACTACGGTGGGAATCAGACCAAATTTCCTTGTAAACTACTGACTGGCAGACAGATAGATGCAGATAATAGATAAATAAAAGTAATTAGTACTAAGGTTCAGTTCAGTTAGATTTCCCCTTGTAGTTTTTCATCAAAGCAAGCATAGATATATTTCTTCTTGATTTAGTCATGCACTCTAGATGTTCATATATGCTGTGAGTGTCTGAATGTTCAGTCATTTCTTGAACAAACTGTGGGGTCACTGAAGAGAGCACAGTGAATATACCTCCCAACAGACATTGAGTTAAAATCATCTTCAGAAATATGCAGACAGTATTTCAGGATGTTTGGTTAATTATGCAGTAAGACTGTAGATGGTTTGGGAAACACAGACACTACTTACCTTTTACAACTGTCTGTAAATTTCTCATTCATATAATAAACATATTCTTACTGGTCTTTAAAACTTTGGGTGGAATTTTTCCTAATTTCACATTGCAAAGTATCATAAAGGAAACCATGATGACATAGAATGTGAAGATTATCTTTTATGCAAATGCCACTACCAAATCATTTCAGTTAAGCTTTTATAGATCTTCTATTTTAGTGCTTCTCATTGTTATATGTGCCCTAATTTAAATATTTTTTCACTGAAAGGTTTAATAATAGAATGTTTATAAAACTATTATGGGTTAACATATGTATTTTAATGTTAAAGTAAAATAAACACAACATTTAGAAAGAAAAAGATGAAATATGCTATTTTTTAGAATTTATGAAATGTATTATTTCTTATAAGTATGGTTAAATATTTGTATTTTACTGCCCTTAAACAGCACAAAATTGCAAGCAGGCCTTTTGTAGCATTTTAAGTGTATATACATTACTATATAAGTAATACTGTTTTATTATAAAATTATATGTTATTTTACACCTAAAACTATGTTATGCATAATCTTATACTACATGTTATAAATTTCCTTATCCTTATATTTATTTACATGATTAGTTATAAAATTCAAAAAATAATTTTATTCAAAATAAATTATATCTAGTATGGAACAAGACATGAGAACAAGAAATTTTAGGAGTGACTTAAAGAAGAAAGAGAAAATGTACTTGTGACAATGTGACTTGGCATCACTGTCTCATAAGAAGATTTACCTTGAAAAAATATGGGAAAAACTGTATTGTACTGTGATGCAAAAAGTACAGCTGGTCTAGGTAGAGAAAACCTCTGCTGCCAGATTTCAACAGAGTTGTCCTGCCTGGGACAAATTACTTATTTCCATGATGCTTCCAAATCTGTGCCAAGAGCAACGCGGCTTTAATGGACCAAGAAATCTTAGCCAAGGTTTGCTGAATTGTAAAAGCGGTAATTTCTTTTGGCAATAAGCAACCAAAGAAGAATATTAGATATAACATCATGTTCAGCAAAAGTCTTTCTGAAAATTAAGAGTGAGATAACAACTCATATTTTCTACCTGTTAACCTATTTCTAGGAACAAAGAATGGATGAAGAAATATTTGATTAGAAATGCAGTTTAAACTTCTAGGTAGTGTGCTTGAGTGCTTGAGTGCACTTGTTTGCTCCCAAGAAAAGACGAAATAGAAAAAGTGGGAGTCAAAAGCAAAATAACATTTCTTGCTCTGAGTCTGTGCTGATCTCAAAGGCAGTTTGCTTGCTTGAGGAATACAGCAACACACAAGAAAACTGCAGTTCGCAGCAGTCAGCGTGCACAGCTTCATAACCAGAAGTTTACTACATTTTATTTTCCAAATCAGCTTATTTTAGAAATAAAAGCTACTGGAATATTTTCTGCGGAGGTTCAAACACAAGTCTGCTTCCTTTTCCTCACAGCTTGTGCTCTTCTCCAGGTAAGAAATTATGTGACCTTGGTCACAAACTTTCCATGCAGGTCGATTCACTGCCATACCTTGAAGAATCTGACAGCCAGACAATTTCCACAGCTTTTCATTATCTCCTAATTATGAAAACTGAAATTTTATAATTAAGTTCAAACATAATAAGACAGCTTTTAGAAACCTTGTCATGTTATACCTCACAACTCTATTAAAAGAAGATTGTAGAAATAATGTAGTTTTGTGTATATTATATGGCTGAAAGTTAGTGTTCTGCACTAGTCTATATTCAGCTCCTTCACCATACACCAGGAAAATTTTATACTTCAGTGTAAAAATTCAGATATAACAACATTCATATTCTCAGAGCACAATATAGCTGCAGAGTCTAAAATAAAAGGACATTCTTTCAAGAAGCAAGTTATCTACTAACACAAGAAAGTAGATGCAGCAGGATTTTAGCTGTTATTATTGAAGTATTTATGTGAATGAATTCCACAGAAAAATCTAATTCAAAAGCAACACAAAGAAAAATTTCATCTCATAGTTGTAAAAATAAGTCTTTTTGCATTTCAGAAAATGCCCGTTTTCCTGTTCTTTAAACTGGCTGACCTGGTCTGTTCTCTTTGGAACCAGACTCTTGAATCTACTGAATGACCCATGGGAAGTAAAACATTACAGTTCACAGAAATGTAATATGGTTACATTGTCCTACTAGCCTCAGGCATTTTTCTGCTCCTTTTGTGCTTGAATGACAGCTGTGTTAGGATGCTGCTCAGTTAGGTTAGGATGCTGCTTTTATCTTCCTTTATATATATATATTTTTTTTTTTAGCTAGAGTTAAAAAATTCAATGGGGCAGAGACAGTACATCTGACAATAAAGAGCAGGAGAGCTCCAAGGAGGAAGCAGATATTGCAGGTAGCCTGTGAGCTTTAGGTTAAAATCTGGAGCAGCCTGGAGTTTGGAGCAACTAGTGAAAGATATTAAAGAAGAACAGACTTGGGCCTGGCTGGGACCTAGGAACAACCCTTTAGGAGCTGGAGGACAGCCACAGAGGTGAGAAGGAATTGGTGAAGCACCAACCAATAATGAAGGATCGATGGAAAAATATAAGTGAGAAGAGAGACATCACTCCAGAGGGGATGTCAAGAAAGAGAAGTCGATGGCAGGTAGATGCCAGCTATGAAAAAAGCAGGCAACTTCTTCCAGAAATCAGCACAAGTCCAATGAAATGTGCTGATTTGTCTTTTGCAGTTTTGGGGTGAAGTGGAAATCTCTGCAATAAAGCTTTGTAACTGTTATTACTTCCAAATTCAGGGAATATAAGCAACATTCAAGTCCAGAATGCTGAAGACATGCTTCTTCAACTAGATACCCTATGCTGATATCACTTCCAAAAATGACCAAAAGACAGAAAATGAGTGTTTGGCTGAAAAATTGCTTTTAACAGACAAAATGTTACTTGCTTACCTGTTTGGTAAATTCAAAGCAGAGTGCCTAATAAGTACATTACATACAAGGGATTTCATAGCACCTCTTGTACTCTTTCAGCTATTGTAATGAATTCATTGTTTTGGCAGAAGAAATATTTCATCATACAGTTTCATCATCTTACTGTTTTCTCCACCATTCTCCATTGTGGCTGCAGAGAATGCTGCAAAACTAGTTCAGATCTATTTAAAAAGAGAGAATGTATGCAGATGGTGGGTCAGTAAGGATGTTTGTGCTGCACAGCACTGAAATCCACTTTGTTCCATCAAATCAAATTAATTATGAGTTGAATCTTCTTTTGTTTGTTTGCTGGTGGATTTCTTCTTTCCCCTGGGTGTGGTTTAGGAGAAATGGAGTCATAGAATAACAGGCTGGTGTCAGAGAAGACAGTAGGTTTCTTTACTGATAATAAGATTTTGCATTTTACCCCTTGCAGTGACATTTCATTACCTTTTTTCTATGTCTGAGAAACTTCTTGAAGTTAAAATACTCAGGATAAAAACATATCATAAGTTCTTTTGACTATCACACAAGAATAATTCTGCCAAATTCTGTTTCTCAAGGTTATAGAGAAAAGACGAAAACACAGATATTAAAATTTGATTTTGCACAAATATTCTTTTTATCAAATTGTGTTTCCAACATTATCTTATTCTGAATTCTGAAGTTCATAGAGCAGATTCAAACTTGAATGAAGCAATTTTTATGCTACAGTTTTACACCATTAAGTGATGCAAATTTCAAAAATATCACCAAGTTAATTTTCTCAGTAGGTTTATCTGCTAGTTTCTGAAATTGTCCAAAGTACATTCAGAGCATGCACAGAAGCATTTCTGTAGAGGGCTGCAAGAGTTCTCTCCTCAAAGTTACTCTTTCAGAATCAAAGACTAGTCAGTTAAGGGGCAAATGTTACCTTAGGATATTAAAAACAAATGTAATAAGGTCAGTGTATAGTGTCAGATGTTTTTAATAGTTTTCTCAATACCACCTTTAGGATTTAAAGCAACAGTTTATCCTCAAACTTCTAAAATGTAATTTTTCTCTCTGAAGGTTAACTAGAAGTTGTTGCTGCTGTGATTGCTGCTCATGTTTTGCTTCTCCTCGCATAGATCTGGCTACTTGTTTGACAGGTGACTGCAGCAAAGAAGGATACACAGCAAGGGTATAATGGCTCATTCACAAACTGTTGTGTGAGGCTCGAGACTTTTAAACACTTGAATTAAGGCAATAGATACTAGCAGTTATTGCCTGTCAAGTGCTATCAGCTACTTGATACAGATGATACACATAGCTGTGCTTTCACTGCTTCCAGCTATTACTGTATAATTAATTTAATAATATATGTTTTTTCCTTTTTTACTATGAAAAAAAAATCAATCCTGTCATCATTTTCAGTTCTCCCTTGTATTAAAAAAAAACCAACAAAAAACATATGTAAGAAGTCACCACTAGTGGCCTTCTGGATAAAAAGGCTAATAATTTGGATTTTTCCTAATTCTTCAGATGATGTACTTTTTGATATTGTCATTTTTTTTCCTCAGTTGATCTCAAAAACATTCAGTTTCAGAAAAAATGGAAAAGAAACAAACTATGTACTCTATGCTATTTCTAGTGAAAATATAGTTTTATTGTAAAATATACATATATTTACTATAATATATATTATATATAGTTTTTTTCACTATAAAATATATTTTATAGTGAAAATATTTTGTTTAAAACAAAATATTTACCAAAAAGGGTATTCTAAAGAAGTTGGTTATGGAAGTCAAGTTCTTTCCTAGTCCTAGCATATGAGAAAGAATCACTTTGAGTAAATATTCATCTATGTATCTCAAAGAGATTTTGTCAATGCCTTGTATTAGTGCAGGACCTGGACTGCTGTATGTCTGAATAAATGGGATATTCTTCACTTTTCCCTAATGTGGGAATATGAGAGCTCTACTCTTTAGAACAATGGAAGATTGGGCTCTTTAGGGGAAATATTTCCTGAAGTTCTTCACTTGATAATCCTTAATGTTTCTCCCCATATAATCCAACAATATTTGTTGTGGATTTATGATTGTCTCCATACACCTCTTTAAAGGAAGTTTCTTGTTGTTACAGAGAGTTTTTAAGACATAATACCTAAAAATTCATGCTCACAAAAGGAAAGAGAAACAAATGCCTTATTTTTATATCAGTTACATATAAGTTGCATTCTTAGTCTTCCAGCAGGAATACATCACTTACCAACAAATTAGATAAGGGTCTATTGGGGAAAATAAACTCTAACAATGCCTTAGGGAAATGATATTTATACTCTTTAACATACAATCATGCAGTCCAGTAAAACATCATCAATGAAAAAAGTAGACAAAATATATGACAATTTTATTTATAGATGACAATTATATTTATTGTCATCTGCCCCATATCCATCTTAGGCCTTCTGGTAATGTCCATATTTGCAAATCAAGATGCAGGAAAGTGTCTGGATACAACCATATAAGGGGCAGATGACAATAAATATAATTGAGACATTCAACCATATTACTGAAAGCTCCTGTCTAGGAAAGTGTAACCACGACTGAGAATGGAAAGATTTTGGAAAATTAGTCAGTACAATGTAAACAGAAGTGCTATAACTCCCAGAAGCAGATACCAAGCAAAGACACAATCATTTAAAAATGCATAATATACATCAGTGTATAGTTATCAGCTAACAGGACAATCACAGATTCTGAGTTTAATTTGGATAAGTAGATTGGGAAATAAATGTTTTCAACTGGCAGGTAAGGCTGTTTTCAGTTTAGATAAATTGTTCCATCAAATAACTTATATTGGCAGGCTTATGAGAAAAGAAGATATGTTTATGAGCTGAGAGTACAATTACGAAGGGATTTTATTTATTTAGATATTTTCATATTGGGTAGCAAAGCTGTAAGTTTTAAGGGCTTATTGTGTCACTAGCAGCAACCTAGATTACAATGTCTGAGTTGCCTACGCTGTAGTATATATTTTTTTCAAAAATATGAATTGCACAAATAATGAAAATCACCTTGTTCCTTTTAAGCTGCTTCAAAGGTTATATAGCATTGTGATACTTTTCAGCCAATCATTTTCCAAACTAAAATAGTAGTATTGTTGCTCGTTCTTTGTTTTCTTCTCTTTCATTCTTCACTTGTCTATACAAACCACATTTACTGACCATGTTTATCAACTTGAAAACCACAATAAAAATGTAAGTAGCTAAATTTTAGAAATAAACCACAAAATGCTGGAATTAATTTTACATGTTTGCTCATATTTTCACATTATTATCTAGCTCTGTAACTATCTAACTGTATGGTTTTAGTGAGAATATTTTTTGACTTGGTGAAATAATTGTTTAACTATCTTTGTTACTATTTTTAAAAGGAAATTGAAAAATCAGAATTCTGTTGTACTTTCATGTACCTTTAGTTGCAAAATGAGATTTTTAACTTCTATGCAAACCAGCATGGAAGGTAGCTACAAGACATTGGAGATCACTTTCAAAACCAGCCACCAAGAGCTAGATAAAATTCTCATGATTATTTCAAGATTACGGCATGATATATGGCTCAGAGGACTTGTCCACGTTAGTCTGTTTTTCTATTATATGAAGAGGAAGGAAGGAAGGGAGGAAGGGAGGAAGGGAGCAAGGGAGGTGCGGAAAGTGCAGAAGGTGCAGAAGGCATGGAAGGAAGGAAGGAAGGAAGGAAGGAAGGAAGGAAGGAAGGAAGGAAGGAAGGAAGGAAGGAAGGAAGGAAG
>JAWWMU010000153.1:99568040-99580793 GCA_035048155.1 Cinnycerthia olivascens | reverse complement strand
CTGTGCTGTAATAAAATTTTAAAATTTTAAAGTGTTCCTTTCTTCTTAAGGCTTTGAAATTTCCAAAAATTTTGTGGCGATGGGACATATCCATACGATTAATTTTTAGTAGCATGGTTTTCCAGACAACAGCAACATCTTTTGATTTTACAGTAGCATAGCCTCCAAGAACAAAACATCTCATCTTAAATCTATCTTATTGTCTGAAAATGGACAAATAACAGGATGATTCTTATTTCTATGGCATTTAGTGGCAAATTGGTTTCTGTTCAGTGGTCTGGACAGATCAGGGCTGAAACAATTAACAGTTCTACCTTTCATTGTTTCTGACTATTTCCAGGTCCATTGTGGACAGATATCTTGTGCAGTAAAAATATCCTGTGATGATTTCAAGATAGAATCCCTTGTTTTTTAAGTGCCCTCCAGAGAATGATAAAAATAATGATCCATTAAAAGAACATAGTGGAATTGTCACTTTCCCCACACAGGATTTGCTGGTATCATGGATATTCTTAGCCTGGGAAATTAAAGATAAAAATTAATTTGCAAAATTGTTCCCTACAGTCGGTGCTTTGCATAATTTGCTTTAACTTAGTCGTGCAATGATTCTTGAAACATTTCACTTGAGAATAAATTCTAGTTTTATGTTCTAGTTTACATATAAATTTCCTGACATGCAGTCCACTCTTTCTTTTGCATTAAAACATCATTTTGTCCTTAATCAAACCTTACTCCAAACCATCCAGTTCATCCACCTTGAATGATTAATTTCATTTCAAGTTTTGATTTTGTTGGATTTTTGTGAGAGCATTACAAACTTTTATTAAACAGTCAGCTTGGAAGCCGACTTTACAAAGGCTGCAATCTAGTGTTCACTATCAAAGAAACCGAAACAGAAAATTAGGATGGAAGAGCTGAAATCTTTGCATTTGTAGTAAATAAGCAACAGGTTAGATAAAAATATTTAGCAGTGTTTCTATCTGGCACTGAAAGTGTCAAGCAGAGTGAATTTAATGGGAAATATGGTACTTGGAACACAGGTATTTTTGGTTATGCAAACTGTGTGCTTTCAGCCCATCTCCAGCAAAAAGTGATAGACGTGCTAGTACTGCCCCTAGAAAAAGCATTTGACAAAAAATAACCCCTTCCTTTCTGCTCAAAGTACCCTTTCAGGAGGAAAAAATGTGTTCAACAATAACTGCTTTCTCAGACACAAATGGTAAAAACTTCTGTGTCAAAAATGAAAATGGCTCCCTTTGATCACTAAGCTGTTTTGATTATGAAATACAGCAAAGGTGAAGAATATTCAGCTGGGAAGAAATAGCAAGGTTTTCTATGATCAAAAGACTGTTAGAAGCTGTTATTCACTGCAGTAGAGTATGACTGCTGATCAAGCACATTTTCCTATGCATACCAGTTTATACTGGATCAGCTTTGGAAAAAAATTTCCACTATCATATTTTCTCTTAGTGAAACATTTCCATATGCCCATGGATATGGATCCCACAGTTTAGGAAGGACATAGGGATGCTTGAGCTCATCCAGAGAAGGGCAACAAGCTGGTGAAAGGTTTGGAACAGCCCTGTGAGGAACCACTGAGGGAGCTTGGGGTGTTTTAGCCTGGAGAAAAGGAGATTCTAAAACTCCCTGAAAGGTGGCTGTAGGAAGGTGGGGTTGGTCTCTTTCAACTGACAGAACAAGAGGGCATGTTCTCAAGTTGCCCCAAGGCAAAATTAGGTTGGATATCAGGAAAAAGATTTTCATGGAAAGAGTGATAAAGTACTAGAATGTTCTGCGTAGAGAGGTGGAGAAGTCACCATCTCTGGATGTGTTTAAAGCGACTGGATGTGGTATTCAGTGCCATAGTCTAGTCGAGGTGTTAGAGCATGGGTTGGACTTGATGATCTTGGAGGTCTCTTCCAATCTTGTGATTCTGTGAATCTGTGATTCTTTGATTCTATGTAGTCCTAGAAACAATGTTAGAATTAAGGTTTGATGCCAATGTCACAAAATGAATCCATGCTTTAAAATTTGAAGGAAATTTCATCTCTACCACACTGTTTTTCCTATTTTATACATAGTCTTTTATACAGTCTTTTACACATAGTCTTCCACACTTAGCAGCAGGAACAAGAGGCAAAGAATCTAAAATGGAAAAGAGAAATGGTACAATGTTCAAGCAGCAGAAAGTAGAAACGGTCAGAACCAGGATAAGAGTGAGTGGAATGCCAGTCTTTGATAGAGTACAAAAAGACATTTTATTTCCTCAAACACTCACTCTTAGTATCCTAAAGACAAATATACAGATGGAATGGTGAAAAATAAAATTATCATCTTCTTAATCCTCCTTCTCCTCCTTTTCTCACACAGACACTTAGTGGACACTACAGTTGCTCAAGAGAAGTTGTAAATTGACTCTTAATAGGCACAGTTCTTATAAAGGATAATGTGTCATATCACATTCTTTATTATAAAGTATTTGCCTCAGCAGAAAAAAAGCATTCATTATTAATGACTACTTTAGTCAATATTTAATATATTTTTATTCTTCTGAAATATAAAATTATTGATATAAAATATTAATTAACAACCAACATGCTGGAACTGTCTATTTTTTAATTATGCTTAAAACTAAATTGTGTAAGTCAAGAATATATTTCAGTAAGTCTCAAGACAAGGATCAGATTAAGTGGAAATACAGCGGAGTGCACTCATCTTGGTTGAAGTATCTGAGATGGGTTCAGTGAAGTGTTTATGCTCTCTCCTAGCACAGAGAGCATCCTTCTAGCAACAAAATAGGAAAAGTAGATTCTGAACATCTTTATGTACTTAGGAAAAGAATGTTTGGTATATTGAGACAATATTCTTTCTTTGTTCTTCTAGGTATGAATTATCCCATTCGATGAAAGAAGACTCAAAAAAAACAGGAAAAAAACTAAAAAACCAGCAGGCTATATAACTGTTAATTAACTTTACAAGACCCCTTGGAAAGAAGTACTGTATATATTCATTCAAACACAGTAATTTCAATTTTCTTGGCCTCGTCATTACTGTCTACCTGTACATATTTTATTTTGATAGGCATTTACATTTTTTAAGCTATGACAGCTGACACATATACAAACATGTGATGTTATGGTAATAATGTTGAAATGTTAAGACAAAAGAGCCTGTCAGCTGAGCCCCATCCAGGACTGTCCCTGTCTTTATTTTTAGCATGATATTCAAATATAAAATGAGATACAAACAGAACGGTTAATGACATTTAGCCCAAAATATGTATGTTGCTCCTCTAACAAAAAAATGCGTGTTTATTGAAATTCAGCTATTTTATACATTGAGATATTTGCATAGGTACAGTACATTTAATTCATTATTAATGAGCAAATGGTTTTAAAATTTATAAAGTGTTGAAACATTTGGGAAAAAAGTAACCTTCCAGGATCTGTCATGTACTGTTTTAGTGTGCTTGAGACCAAATTGATTCTATGTATTTTTAACATCCAACAGAGGAGTTGGAAGCTTAACTAGACTATACTTTTATAAAGCGGATGACTCAGTTCTTAGCTGGGATAACTGTCTCCCATCCCGGGAGAAGAGGGCAAAAAACTTCACAGAGTTTGCACTGAGGGAGGTTGAGTTCATTCAGCCTTCCCAACAGGATTTTCCCAAGATGATTATTCACACTGAAGTTTGAGACATGTTATGAATCAATCACAATGTACCCGTTTTTCTTCAGAGACTGTAGAAAAGCCTATAAGCTTAACTTTCCCAGCCCAAAGGCATTATCTCACTGCAGGATGAAAAGAAAAATAAAAGAAAAAAACAAAGAAAAAGAAAAGGCAAATATTAAGAGATGGATGTCATCAAACTAGCCAAAATATTTTCTAATAAGTAGTTGTGGGATCATATCCTCATTTTTTTTTTAAAGTGGATATTCTTGTCTGATAACAACCAGAAAGGAAACAGATTCATTTCTATCAGCATATCTCAAAGTTAGGTGAAAAGGTAATTACCAGGTGACAGAGAGGCACTGGTAGTCTATTTGAAGGAGTTACCTAAATTGCCTCACTGATTAGTGGCAGTAGAGTTGTGTTGTTTGCTAGGTAACACTGCAGAAGTTTAACAAATTAAAATCATAAAACCTCAGTGGGGAAGTGAATTTGTTCTGGCAAAGGGATAACAGGCCACCACTGACAGATCTCATTGATCTCTAGACATAAAAAAAATTAAAATTAGCAAAATATAATGCATTATTTTAAAAGGGGGATAGAATGGGGAGTATATTTCTCCTTTTAAATGCAAAAGTTGTGTCAATATTTCAACTACATTAGCCCACCAATATGAGGTGTTTGCTAATTCCCCAACCAAGCCATTTAAAATGAGGTAAAGGGCCCTGCAGTGTTTAACAGCTACATCCAAAGTCCCCCATGTGTGCCAACAATAAAAATTCTTAAAGAAAAATCTATCATTGAAGGCAAAACCATCAGAGATCTTTATAATCCTATAAATACAGCATGTCAAAGGCTTATATGCTTATTTTTTTTGGTACTAATGGAAACTATTTGTGCTAACATACTCTGTATGGAAAAATGAATAGACCTCCTCCGTGTGTTTGTTGTTTTATAAGGTTTGACATCTTACTAAGAAAAGGCAATTACTTCTGTTCTGCATAGCTTGGCTGATGTTTCAGTCTGGGATAAATGCCACAGGTTTTTTGTTCATATATTTCTGTACAAATTAGAGGAATTTAATTTGTAGAGGCTGCTTCTAGAGTATCTGACCTCAGACTCAGGCATAGAATAAAGTAATGAGAAGGAATGTGAGAAGGAACTATTAAAATGTGCTATGCAGGCACCAAATATATGTAGAAAAAATGCCTCTAAATTAAAGACATCCATGAACAAATAGTTTGATCCTTATTATCTGAAGCCATCCTTCTACATTTTTGTGAGAAAGTCACAGATTTTTGAGACAGGATGATATTTTATTTTGTTCAAAATTTTGCCTGTTCCAGGCTGCTTCGTCCTCCTTATTGACTTCTTTTGGCAATACCTGTGATGTTGTTTGACATGAAGATATGCAAAAAGAGAGTAAGAAACTCATGACTACACTTTTAAAAGGATTGTCCTCACTTTATAGAAGGATGTATATGATTTCTGGTTTAAATAAGGCCTTCTTTAATATCCACCTACTATATGCCTTTCTGCAATTCAGGACTCCATCAGTACTTGCATACTTGCTCTGTGTGAAGACATTGAGTCACTGAAACCCAGTCTTACCTCCACTAAGATAAACAGAGTATTCTGAATTCTTCTGCAGCATTTCCTACAGGTCTTGTGAACTTTTCTGACATTTAATTTATCCCTTTCAATATTTCTAAAACTCTAATATTTTCTCACAAATGTGATAAGAACAGTGCAGGCAGTGTTTCAGGGCTCTGACGGCATATGCAGGGCGAAAAAAAAAAACAAAATCAAAACAACAAAAACTCAACTTTTCTTATATCTTGTGTACCACCGTGCAGTTCGGAAAGCCAATTCTCCCCTTTTGCACAGTTCTGATCCAGAATTTGATTATTAAATTCTTTTTGTCAGAATTGGCTCAGTGCTCCAAGACTCATATCTCATTGTTTATCATTCATTCAGTCTTTTCATCTACGCATTTTACTGGCAATGATTTTGTGTTTACTTCTGGTTCATTGATTAAACATTGAACAATGCTGGAAGTTACCATGCCTACGAAATGCCAGTAGAAATTCGCATAAGAAATTGTGTTTCATCTATCATGATATGTCATCTGGTTTATATTCCACTTCATGTTTGTATTATTATTTTCAAGTACTGCTAATCTTTATTCCAAATAATACACAGGATTTTGTCACAAATGCCTTACAGGAAGCTGTTTCCAGCAGTGCAATTATCATTATAAAATATATTTCTAATTTGAAAGAAGGGAATCCAGTTTATTTAATAAGACATATTTTACTTAATTGACATTAACTATGATTTAAGCCTTTAATTCTAGATGAAGAAAAAAAAAAAAATTTCCTAACACATTTTTTCCTTTTTTTTTTCTTGAAATTCAAACCAGGCTATGTTACCTTGAACTATTTGAACAACCATCCTTGATAACTATTTTTTAGCACTGAGAGACAACATTACTTTTTCAAAGCCTTAATTTTTAAATTCTTTTTTATTCAGGATTAAAAATGATGGGGAAAAAAAAGAATAGTAGTTATCTCAGCCAATTCCTACATGATTCTGTTATGGAAATTGTCCAGATCATACAGCTGTAAATGTTTATCTCAAGTGTCTATGATAAAATATTTTCCTTGCGGTCTACTACTTGTTCTTTAGCGGCCTTGAGTCTACTTTATTAATTCATTAATTCATTAATTCATATGTGATAGGAGTATTGTAATTCTGCTTTGCAAAACCCAACCCAAAAAGGCCAACCCAAAAGAGTTTATGGAATACTATGTTAACTCTTCTCAGTAATGGACCTCAAGCAGTTACTTTTCTTGTCATTCCTATTTCATTAAATATGCCTCTGAATATATTTGTTATAGATTTATATATATATATGTGTGTATATGAATGAGAAAATGTCATGAGACATTCCCCAATAGATGAATTTTCCTTTTTTAAAAAAATTTTCTCCAACGACTTTGTTTGAGAAAGTGATTTCCATAACACATTTAAAATACACCCTATTATTATTTATTGCAATTGCAATTAGTTTGTTATTATTGCCTGCTGGAAAAAAAAAGTTTAATTTATTGATAGTACAAGATATTAAATAAAATTTATGTAATCGTTAGGTTCAAACTCATGTGTGTTAAAAAATTTATCAGCTCTACATACTTCAGAAATACCAGAATCCGAGCAGGAGCTCCCAACCGAATCTCTCAACCCAAAATTTCCAATAACAACTTAATTCTTCCTCTGAGCATTCCATACAAATGTTCAAATACTCTCTCATTCTGCAAGATTTAACTTCAGGCTCATAAGAATTCCACTTATGGCTTTTATCATCAGCACATTGGCCAGAATCCTGTAGCATTCGTGGTTCTGCCGAGCTGTTTGTGGTTGACTAAGTGGACATAACTTCCTGTTGTAGGATTTATTCTGAGAAGACTTCGTATACTTTAAAAAACAAAACCAAACAAAACAAACTTCAAATCCACAGTATATTTACATTTGACAAGCCATTAAATTCTGGAAGAAAGTATTTAATATTTCCTTTTATTCATTGGTTCTAATTATGGCTGGTATTATCAAGACCCTTTTCTATGCTAAGTGTTCCCAGTTCATTACAATTGCATTTTTAGCACTTAAATATTAATGCCACATCCATATTAATTTTTTTAAATCCCTCTGCTACTTCCAAGTAGATCATGTGGCATCTCCTCTCTTTCAGATCTTTTGTAAGGTCCCTGCTGCCCTCTCTAAGCTCTAGTTCTGCTTTACTATGGGGCAGTACTGCATGATTCCTTAGCAAAGGTATTGGAATACCTTATTCAGACTTCAGTGTGGGAACAGTTCTTGAGTTATTGTGATAGTGTGGCCCAAGCAGAATGAACCTTTACTAATTGGTCAAAGGGGCAAGGATAAAGAGCAAGACGATGTTAATCATTGAGCTCATAACTAAAAATTAAAATCTAGCCCTTCTGAAACCATTTATTTCCTAGAACACAAGATATTAAGCACTTACTGTAATGCAGTTGTACTTTGCTTTCCAATACAAGGGCTTTTAAACATCCTTAAAATCCTAACCAGTTTTACACATGTCAGAACTTCACTCAGTTTAGCAGATTTAAAACTCATATGCTCGCTGCTCTGGATTTGTTAAATATCAAGCAAATTGTAGATAATTCTCCTTTGTGAATATCTAGAAAGTGCATTTGAAGTCCCTTGGGCTTTCTCTCATGTTGTGAAAATTACTTGAGAGTTGATAGTATAAACAGCTTCTAATAAAGACAAGATCTGTCCCCTTTTCCTTGATACTTTCAAACATATCTGTTTTCAGACCTTTTTTGTTCTTATCATCAGAAACATAAAAATAGCAATTAATTATGTACTTAATGAACAAGAAAGCCAAGGAAAGTCTTCCCTGAAGTTGTGTTTCTATATTATAGGCACTACATGAACAATTTTAAATGAGCTGAGTGTGTGCACCAGCAGATAAAGCAGAGTAAGAATTTGTCTTTGTGTCTAACTGACAAACTTTGCTAATGTTTACATGCCTAAACATGCTTTTTCATCATACCAATTGCTGACATGTCCAAAACTCCTAATTATTGCTCTGTGGTTTCTGTCCAGAGAACTGCTGGTGGAAGTTAAAATAATTTAGACCTTGAATGGGTATCTAAAATGTAGACATTTAGATTTTGTTATTAGAATTCCACTCAAAGTCACTCGATTTTCCTCTAGCATGAGTCCCACATCAAGAGAACTTACACGGCAAATAATAAAAAAATGCTACTGTCCCTGGTATAAGACCTTTTTATTAATGTATGAAGGACAAAATTTTCCATTAATGAAAAGGCATGGTTTAAGCAGAGGATTAAATATCATGTCCTGAGACAGAAACATGAGGGTTATGAGCTGATAACACTGATGGAATAGACAGACACAGTAAAAAACATTAAGAAATTTGTGTCAAGAATTGTATTTGTGCAGAATCAAGGGGAAAGATGAGGTTACTGTGAGTGTCACAATAGTATATGCCTTGGGACTGTGAGCCAGATGATCTCAAGTGGTCCTTTCTAACCAGAAAAATTCTCAGTTTCTATGTTCTGTTTTCTTCATTTTTCTCTTAGTAGGTCTAATGTCAACAAAGCTTTAGAATATATATATATATATATAACTGTAGTTATTAAAATATATTTCATCTAAAGGAAATTTTTAACATGAACTCCTTTTCCCTAATTAGATATCTGGTACTTCATGAAATATTGCCAAACACACAGTCTCAATGCCTGAGTGCCGACAATAATCAATATATTCCCTTGATATGCTGTCAAGTAGTGAGAAAGTTGTTCTTAGAGGAAGGGTCTCCTCTGTTCCATCCTGCAAGATACAGCAAAAACCAATGATAGCTTCTGTCACTATGGGTCAGTGCCCAAAAGGTTTGTACAAGCCCTTTGACATGAAGTATTTCATCAGTGATCTAAGTACTTTTGCCCCTCTGCAGCACCATATTCTTGAATCCATCTTTTAAAGCACAGAGCCAATATGCTGTCTGTGGTATATATTCACTTGATATTCTAAAGGAAGATTTTATTTTAAAGTATATTTCTACCATATTGCCCTCTATAACCTCCTATTCAATGAAAAGAATGCAAATGGATTTTGGCAGTGCTTGTAGACATATGATTCAAGTATATTAAATTACTTGTGGGTAATTTGAGCACTTTGGATGGTGTAATACAGTACATGAATATGATTAGTTTAACCTGGAGAACCCCATTAATAATACACAACAGGTGCTTATCCTACCTTTATGGCTTCATGACATGTTTGAGGGTGTTCTTAATGCTACTCTAAATATCATTTTGAATATGATTAAGCTTTCTCAATGTTCTAAGTTAAGTGCTTCAGACCCAAAATCATTTTTGCAGCCCCTCCCAGGATTTGCTCCAGTAAATTCCCTATCTTTCTTATATTGGGAAGATCAGAACTGGATCCAGCAGTCCAGATATGGCCTCATCAGCACCAAGGGGAGAGAGAGATGATAATTTCCATTGAACTTCTGGAAATGCTCCTTCTGATGCTGCTCAGAACACTGTTGGCCTTATTTGGCACAATGGTGCCAATGCAGGTTCATAATCAATAGGATACAGTTCTTAGCGCTGCTAAGGTTGAAGTTTATCTGATTAAAGGGTTGAAGTTCTCAATGGTTGCCCAAGTCACAATTTTGTAAATTCTTAAACTAGAACTTTAAATAGAGGAAAACTTCATAAAAGGCTGAAATATTTGTGATTTGTCTTAGCTAATTTGGACCAAACAGATCTTTCCATAATGGATATGACATTGCAAGGAACAGCCTTGTTCATTGCAAGAAGTTGCTAGGAACAACCTAGAATTTATTTCCCCCAAAACCCAATGTAAAATATTCAGATTTCTGAACAACTGTGTATGCCTGGTATGCTGTCACCATGTTGTCCTTATGTCTCCAAAGGCAAGTCCATTTCATAATGAAGAATGTGTAGCTCTTGCAAGCAGTGTTGTCATGCACATACAAACAAGTTATCCTATTACAGATACAGTCTGCCTACTGATATCAGATGGATAGATAGACTATTCCAGTTGGCTGGGAAACAGGACCCCAGGGTTCACATAGTTGTGATGTTAAAATAAATTGTCCCAGTTCAGGCCAAATTTATGAGGAAACTTTTAAAGTGATATGCTCTATAAAGCAAATGCAAGCTGCCCCTCCCCCAACCAGTTCAGAAGACATAAATCTCCTTTGAGAAAAGTGGAAAAAACCTGATTATTTAACAAGCAAAGTATTCACAAACATGAGAGAATTAATAATATCAAGCAATGGAACCTCGCCTTGTTTTGAAGAGATGTCAAATTCAGAGTCCTGGGGTGTAGCTCTGCTCTCTCAGTCTCGTTTCAGTCCCTCCTGCTGGGGTGGTGGAACATGCTCTGTAAGGGCCTGTCCTGATGCCTTGGGAAGTCCCTGTGGTTCACAGCTCCTGGTCCCATCTGTCCTGCATGACACCCTGCCAAACCCAACCAAAATACAGCCAAGATAATAAGCACATATCTTTCTGCTTTTCTTGTTGCTTATAAATGTAATTGCAGAAAATAAAAAGCATCCCATTTACATCAGCTGGAGTTCAAATTTCGTCTTACAACTTTAGCTGAGTTAACAATCCAACTGCTTTTTTTTCTTCTTTTACTTCTCATTTTTCCCTTCACAGTCTTTTGCCCTGTGTTGTTTACAAGTTCAGACTAAAATGACAAGGCAAGTGTTGAATGGCTCACTGTAACACATTATACTGAAAATCCACAATACATGCATTTCTAGATTTAAAGCCTGTTTGTAATAACAAATTCTATATTTATGCTCATGAAAACCCTGTATCAAATTTCCTATCTGTAAGAACACTCTTAAAATGTTAAAACGGAAACTAGATGGCCCATTGATACATTAACAAGAATAAGTTGCCAAAGGCAATGATTTATTCAGTAAAAAAATCCATACTGGGGAACAAGATACTCCATCTAAAATTTAATTTGATTACATTAAAATTGCTTAAATAATTTATCTACAAGGTGCTTTGCTAACATTACTCAAATCTATGAGATACATACATTTACAGTAACTCTCTTCATACAGAAAATGAAACAGTCACTTAAACGAGCAAATGCCCAAAGACAGTGTATGAAAAGCAGGACTGGAGCTCAGAATTCTCGAGTTATCACATTTGTCAAACATGCAAATTAAATTTTCTGAGTGCCAATCAAGCCCAATGCCCTCAAGTCATGCTGGCGATGATTTCATTGTTAAGAAAAAAATGGGATGTATGGCTATACTACATTTGTTCAGAATTCATTTGTTTTAATAGAGTTCCTTGCATTCCTCTTGAAGATAAGAATCTGAAAATTAAAATTTCATTTGAAGCTTATGAAATGATTTATCTTAGGATAAGCTTTTGTGATGTGTGTCAGGCAAACGTGAATCAGGCAATTATCTAAGTACCCTGCAATGTTATGATCACCATTTTGTTATTGAAACATCAAATAAATTATATCAACAATCGTTTAACAAACTTTGCACTGAAATCAGTTTTGCCTCAATTTTACAGATTCATTAGTCTTGTGCCATTGCTGACCTTTGATGACACTCCACGTTGCCATTTTTGTGCTTTAGAGATTCAAGGTAAGACCATTAAAACATTCACTTATAAAAGAAAGGGGAGACAACCATAAATACTTTTGGAGGATACATTACATGTATTTTCAGAGAATTGAAATTATCTCTGTGGGCAAACACCACCTCCCCACACCCGCTACCCCAGAAGCTCTGCCATTAATAAAGTTCTCAAACTCAAAGATAACTCAAAACTTGATCTTACATTATGGGATAAAGGAGAAGTTACAATTCATCCAAAAGGAGCAGACCAGAGCCTTGCATTTTATTCTGCATATATTATTCTCCTTTTGTAAAATGAAAAAACTAAATCAAAGACTATCAAACTCTCTAACATAAGACTTTCTGATTAGTATTTAGAAAACTTTATTTTTATAAAACTAACTCCAGTTGCAAATAATTTCCAAGTAGTTCCAAGAATAGAGACCTTTCTAAAGTCAACATAATTTGTAAGGCATACTACGAAAATGTCAGAAGCATACTTGACAAATAAATAGTAAAAAGTAAAGGATGTCATTTTTTATAAATAAAAAAATCATAAAATCAAAGAATTACAGAATATGCTGAGTTGTAAGGGATCACTGAGCCCAACTTCTTGTCCTGCATAGCTCCATTCCCAGTAATTACACCACGTATGTGAGAGTGTTATCCAAACAATTCTTGAACTCTGTCAGGCTGGTGCTGCAACCACTGCCCTGGGGAGCTGTTCCAGTGCCCAAACACCCTCTGGAGTGAAGACCATTTCTCTAATATCCATCCTAAACCTGCCCTGGCACAACTTCAGGCCGTTCCCTCAGGTCCTGTCGCTGTCACCACACAGCAGAGATCAGTGCCTGCCCCTCCTCTCCCCCTCACAAGAAGCTG
>JAWWMU010000153.1:99544572-99567940 GCA_035048155.1 Cinnycerthia olivascens | reverse complement strand
GCCGCCACCGCCGTCCCCACCCCCGCACGCTGCGGCCGGAGCGCTTACCCGAGTCGCTGAGTGTGTCGTCCCCGGAGGAGCTGCTGCTGCTGCTCGCCCGGCTGTCCCCGGCGGGGCGCGGCGGGCGGCCGCTCCGCGGAGCCCCTCCGCCCGCCGCCGGCGCCTCCCGCTTGTTGACAGGGAAGGGGAAGACCACGGCCGGGTCCACGCACTCGGGCACGGCGCCGCCCAGGTCGGCGCGGGCGCTGGCGGGGCCGCCCGGGGGCGGCGGCGGCGCGGCGGGCGCTTTGCTCTGCAGCTTCTCGCTCACCGCCCGCTCCAGCTTCTCGCGCGCGGAGAAGCCGCTCCACATGCAGTCCTGGATGATGATGGAGTTGAGATTGTTCGTCACGCCGGGGCCCGTCTCGAAGAAGTCCCCTCCGTCCACGCCGCCCCACAGGTCGGCCTCGGGGGGCAGCAGGAGCAGCTCCGATGCCCAGTCCACGGGGTCGGTGGGGCGGCAGCCCCACAGAGCCGCCCCTCCCCACGGCACCGGACCCCCCCCCGGAGGGTGCTCCTGGAGCCCGGCCCGGCTGGGAGACAGAGGAGGGGTGGGCAGCAGCTCAAACTTTTTCCAGATGTCCTCGCCGGGGGGAGCGGAGTCCGGCCCGCAAAAATAAAAGTCATCTTCGTCCGGGTAGAAACAAGGCTGCAGAGAGTCAAACTCGAGGTCTGGGTTTTTACTGACCATTCCTGGCATTACGGGTCTCTATTTGCTGATCCCTGGGTCGAGCAATAGTTTCAAACACAGGTTTTAATGGTATTTCCACCAAGGCGAAGAGAGATTCTCCCACAACCTGAAACTAAACGGAAAAAACAAAAAAAAACAAAAAAAAAACCAAAAAAACAAAACGATAAAACCATAATTAATATACAAATAGACAAGAACGTGACTCCCTTCCTCTTAAAGGAAGGAAAAAAAATTAGTAATCCCATCATAAATAGCAAGCAAGAGGGAGCCTTTAGAAAGTTGAGCAAAAAAAAAAAAAAAATAATCATCTCACACACCTTTCTCGTCCCGACTCAAGATACTGCAATCAAAGCGCTCAGGTAGCGCTCCCCCGTGCAGAGCCTGCCCCGCCGCTCCGTGGGGACACAACCCCAGGCTGCACCGTCCAGCGGGGAAGCACAGCCTGCGCACATAGCCCTCGCCTGCTCTCCCCAAACCGCTTCAAACGCTCAAAACACCACAGTAACTGCAGACAGATGCATGGCTTTGATACCGTAATCTCTCCAGAAAGGCTTCTTAATATGCCAGCAAAAGTAGAGGAAGTTTACTCCTTTTGTCATCTGCGGAGCAATGCAAAGGGGAGAGAAGGATGCAAAAAAAAAAAAAAAAAAAAAAAAAAAAAAAAGGGGGCGGAGGGGTTCTTTGCAACTTCGCGAATCGCCAGTTCATTCACTCAAAGCGAGCCAGCGAAATCCGCACACAACACGGGGGGGAGGGGGGAGGAGGGGAAATCCACCAGCAACAGCAATTATCAACCTTATGTAATAACCTCACGCAGAAAAATGCATTAAAACCACCCCGGCGCCACCAACAAAGCCTCCTGATTTGCCAAGAAGGCACGGGAAGTTTTTCTCCCGTTTTTCGTGCAACAACGTGGTTGCAAGGACAGCAACTCCGCACATTCTGCCACTTCATGCACTCAAACCCCCCGCAAACACACCCGGCTCTCTCACCTCCTTACCTCGGCCGGACCCCCCACTCACTACCCACGGCCAGTCAACCACAACCCCATTCCTTTGCCGAGAGCTCCGTTGCATCAGACATTTTAAAAAAAAAAAAAAAAGAAAAAAGAAAAAAAAAAAAGGCTTAAAGTCCAAAAAATCAGCCAGCTTCTTCCTTCAGCTCGGTTAAGGTAACGCGAAAGGAAATCGTTCAGCTGGGTTCACAACAGCTGACGCTGAGACGGAGACCAAAAAGGGGAAAAAAAAAATCCATGAAAAGCCTTATGATGAAACGCCGAGAAACGCGCCCGGCTCGGCTCAGCTGCGCTCCCGCCCCGCCCCCTGAGCGCCTCCAGGACTGTGCATTTTTCTACTCGGGAAATACATTAAACTGTTTAAAATGCAAAGCAGTAAAGAGGCACCTACAAAACACTGGCGATCTCAATGCGACAGCTCCAAACCAAAACACAAATATCCTCCAGGATTTTCTTCTGCTTAATGAGAACCCCATTCAGGCTCCGCTCTGCCCCTTGCGCTCCCCTTCCCGCCCCATCCTTCCCAGTTCGGCAACTCAAACGCGATGGGGAATTGGATTTATTTGATTGGGGTTTTGTCCTGCAGCCCAGAACCTGCAGCTTCCTCTTCTTACCTCCGTGGTGATGGTGGTGGGTGTGCGAGGGGGAGGAGTGGCGGGGGGAAGGGGAGAGGGAAAAAAAAAAAAGGCAGCTGATGGTGTCTGTAGCACTTTCCGTGCCCGCCCGCCCGCTGGCCCCCGCGGCCTCCGCATCCACCCTCTGCTCGCAGACAGATGACTGTCACTGCCTGGCTTTGAAGCGGCTGGATATTATTAACCCCCCAAAAAGGCATAAAAAAAAAAAAAAAAAAAAAGGCGAGTTACAGAAAAAAAAAAAAAAAAGAAAACCTGACACGCTTGGGAGGGAGCACTGAGAAACAGCAGGAGAATGGCGGGAGCGCCGGCCCCGCCCCCGCTCCACGCGCGCAGGGCGGGGCCGCGCGTTTGGCGCCAAAAGCCCCGCTCGCTCTTTATCCTCCGGGAGGGCGCTCGGATGTCGCGGGGCCGCCCCTGTCCCGCCCCTCCCCGGCCCCGAGCTCTGGGGACCGTCGCCTCCGGAGCGGTTCCTCCTCAACTCCCGCCGCTGCGACCTCGCGCGCGACCCCCGGGGCAGTTGAAAATAAACAAACAAGAGCTAGGGGAAGTGGCCGGGCGAGAGAGCCGCTCCGGCGCAGGGCCCTGTACATGATCGGTAGCGATCGCCTCCCCGCAGGCCAGCGGGGCTCCCCGTGCGGGCGGCCCCGCGCTCCCCGCGCCGGCACCGCGCCCGCCGCGCCCGCGTTCCGCTGCCGACGGCGACACCTTGCGGCCGCGCGGCGCAGCGGCGGCGCTCCCGGCGCTCCCGCGCATTCCCGGCGGCGGCACCCACCGCTCTCTCGCCTCCTTCCCCCGGCGCGGGGCCGCGGGACGGGACGGGACGCGCCGGGATGGGACAGGACGCGACGGGACGGGAGCGCGGCGCTCTCCTCGGCGGTGCGCGGCGGCGGGCGCGGGTCCGATCCCGATCCCGCCGCCGCTCGGGGCGGTGCCTCCTTGCTCATAGGCTGCAGGTTGAGGCGGGGACTGGGGCGTCGCTCGCAGCAGGCCGGTGGCGGCGGGCGGCCGCTTTGTGTGTGGTGGCGGCGGGGCCGCCTCCCTGTCCCGCCTCGGAAGGGGCGAGCCCGGGCTGTTCAAACACGGCGGGCATGGTGGTGGGAGAGGGTGCTGGGCGTCCGTGGACGCGACTCAGGACGGGGAGGCTGCTGGCGAGAGAGCGAAATAAACCCTGCGTGAGGCAGGGAAGTGCCGCGTGTCACCTCGCCTCGTCCCCTCCGGCAATTTTGGGCAGGAGAGTCCTGCTTCTCCCATATGGTGATTCCCCCTCGCATCCGTGTCACGCTTCACCGGCCAAAACCTGGAGGCTGCAGCAGCCATGCAGTGCCCCGAGGCGGCACGGAGCCGTCGTGGTGCGGGCGGCGGTGCCCGCGGCTCGGTGGTGCTGCTCTCTGCGGGGCTGGCTCACCCGGGTGGCACCTGCTCTGCCACGGCCCCAGCCGAGGCACCGAGCTGCCGGCAGGCTCTGCAAACCCAGCCCCTGCTGCCTTGCCCTCACCAAGGAGGTGGCTGATCTCTGAAACCTATCGGTCTGCCTGAGAGCAGAACACGCACCTGCCAGGTGAAGCCTCTGTAGCGCAGCTTCCAAGCACGCAGGATTCAAGCGGGGGTGCTGAAGGTGACCTTTGGGTTCCCTGCTCAGAGTCACAGCTTGGCAGGAGGGGGCTGTGCAGGGGCGGGCACCGTAAAGCAGAGGAGCGCTGGACCTGCTGCTGTCTTGGTCGCTGCCAGCCCCTGTGGCATCAAGCTGGCGAAGTATTTGAGGCCAGGTTTGCCTGAATTGGGGTGTTTTGACCCCCGTTCCTCTAAGGCACTTCGGATTCCAGACAGGGGAATTAATTGACTGGCAAATGTGCTCTCGGTAATTTGAAGACGTGAAGTCTTATGAAAGCACAAAGATTTATGAATTTCTTTTTGGATGATTTGGCTGGCCAAAAAAAAGTGTGGGTGGTTGGGATTTTTTTTCCCCCTCATATTTCAGTAACCTTAAACAGGTTGCAGCTTGTGAGGAGACATGAACAGTTAGTATGTGGGTCACAAAATGTGTGAACAATTTATTAATCTTCATCAATCAACGACCTTTGTGGATTTAAATAATTATATATGATTTTCTCCTGTAATTATTTTTGCATTCTAGCTTGCCTCTAATGTTTATGTCCATCCAGAAGTTGATATGGGCTACCTTATTTGCTGTTGATTCTTTAAAATTTTCACCTATATATCCTCAACAACCTTTTTAAATTTTCCCTTTTTTTATTTTTCCATATGTATGTGCATGGGATTAAAACCATCAACTTCTAGGAAAGCTCTGTGTGATGTGTGATATCTTTTGTAGCACCCTGAACAAGAGCATTAATAAGACCAATCTTTTAAAGTAGCTTTCATTGCCAAAAAACATCAAACCAACTAAAAACAAAACCTCCCACAAACAGGAAATAGAAAACAGTACACTGAGAAACATTACTGTGTATGACGAGTAACGCTGTTTAGGTAAAATGACTTGTTAAAACCCCAGATCTATTACTTTGTCTTCTACAGTTGAGAAAGATGTTGAAAACTTTGGAAGGACTGCACAAGTCCTTACGGTGTTTTCACTGACACTTACCTTAGGTTCTTCTATCAACCTTTACATTTCTTTCTCTGACCTGTTCTGTCCCTGAAATGACATATATCAAGAAGCCTCAAGGCAACTGAAAATCTGAAATTGCTAGTAATTGCTGTAAATTTATTATTATGTTGTTTCACTGGAGTAACTTGGGGATTAAGATGTGCTGGTAGTAGAAGTGGGTCCCAATAAAAACCAGTTGTGCAGCAAGTATGTTAAGGCATTTAAGAACCCATTGTCTGAAAAAGTAGAAAAATAAGTGTAAAAAAGTATATAAAGGTCTAAAGGGTGCTTTTAGTTATGCAGTGTAAGAATCTAAGTGGATCCAGTGGTCTTCACTGTGGCCTAGCAAGGAGCCTGGGAAAGCCTTGTGCTAAGAGACTGGATGTACACACCTGAGCCTAATACGCAGGAAGGTTATGGGCTACTGTACATCTTCCCAACTGTTGTCATTGATTCATTGAGAAATGCTGTGTGAGGCAAATTTCTCTGGCCACACACACCTCTCATTCACCCTCACAGCCTGCAACTATTGAGAAGATCAAAAGAAACTACACTATTGCTTAATATAGGTGCAGTTGTCTTCCTCAGAAGCACTCAAACTTCAGTGAATTTCTGTTCTCTTTTCAGAAGCAATGTAGGTGTTCTCTTTTCTCCATGTTACACTGTAAAAGATTTTATAAATGGTCTTGTTAGTCAGGGCATGGGGAAAGTGACCAATACCCCCCTGTTCTGAGTATACTTGGCAAAAGTGTGACAGAATCAGGACGATTTATCCCTGTTCTGTATCAACAAGCAGAAGCTACATGTGAAACTCTCTGTAGGACTAGAAAGGGTATAGGCATGAGTACTCATAGACATTTTTTTTTTTCCTAAAAAAGACCTAATACACTTCCTGTTAGATAGCGGTAGTAAAGTTTTCAGGTGGACTAAGTACTTGGAGGTAATTATTAAAGCCAAGAGTTACAAAAGCTGCCAGATTTAGAGCAGCAGATTTATTCCTGCATACTTTCAGTAAACTTGCTAGGGAGATGAGCTGCTCCCTGCTGAGAGAATTGTGCTGTTGAGGATGTGTAATCTAAACTATTTCTCCTGCCAATTTAGCCACATCAGGGTGAGACAGGCTTAGGGGCTTGCCCAGTGCCACTTACGGAAACTGAAGCAGATTTCCCTGGTAAGCTGATTGTAACAGGCTGAGGTAGCAATTGCTTTCCCACAAGTTCTTGCAGAGTGCATTGGCATTATCCATTAAGATGAGAATATAGCACAGAGTCACAAAGGCCTGCAGAGAATACAGATGTTATTGTGACATAACAACTTTCAATTACCAGCTGCAATACTTAGTGCTTGTATATTGTTTCACATGACCAAGATATTCTAAAAAGTGACTTATTTTAGTTACAGTCGCCACAGAGGTCTCTAGCCAATCGCACCTGTGCATTCAGAAGAACTTTATGAAGTACCTAGTAATCAGAGGACTAATTGTACTTAATTAGTACTAATTTTGAGGCCATATGATTCATAAGAAATAGTCTGATAATAGAATAGTACTGTGGCTGCTAAAAACAGAGGAGATACTGGATTTATCTAGTGGTAAAAGTGGCTTAATGCTCCCCCTTTAAGTGTTCTTAGATATGTCAGAAAACATCTTTCAAAATGTGGTGAAAAGAAAAAGAGTTTTTCCTTCAGTGCTTTTTATGTGTATTTGGATTCTTCAAAAGTGATTGGTCAGACCAGTGTTTGTGTACTAGTCTTGTCCCTCAGCTTCCCTTCTAGCTGCTCATGGAGTATTGGAGGACTTTCATTAAAACCAGAAGGCCCAGAAATGTATTTTTTAGATTTGACAGAAGCTTATAGCAGTTTCTCAAGGAAACATCCTTTTCTTGCAACAGATTTTCAAACCCTACATATGGCTAGATAAACATCTAAATACTGTTATATTCTAAAGCAAAACAAAAATAACTTCAAGAAGTTGCAGGTAAGACCACTAAGTGACATGTTCCACAATGAGGCTTATCTAGAATCACAGAATCAGAGACCTCTGAGATTGTCAAGTCCAGCCTGTGACGGGACGACACCATTGTCAACCAGAGCATGGCACTGAGTGCCACTTCCAGCCTTTCCTTAAACACCTCTAGGGATGGTGGCTCTACCATCTCCTGGGCAGTCCATTCCAATATTTAATCACCCTCTCTATGCAGAATTTCTTCCTAATGTCCAACCTCCCTGGAACAGCTTAAGACTGTGTCTTCTTATCGCCAGTTGCCTGGGAGAAGGGGCTGATGTCTGCCTGGCTACAACCTCCCTTCAGTTGCAGAGAACCATAAGGTCTTCTCTGAGCCTCCTTTTCTCCAGGCTAAACAGCTCCAGCTCCCTCAGCCACTCCTTGCAGGACTTGTGCTCCAGACCCTTACCAACTCCATAGCTCTTCCATGGATCTGCTCCAGCCCCTCAATGTCTTTCCTGAATTAAGGAGACCAGAATTGAATACAGCACTCCAGGTGTGGCCTCACCAGTGCCCAGTACAGGGGGACAATCACTGCCCTTGTCCTTCTGGCCACACTGTTCTGGTACAGGCCAGGATGGCACTGGCTTTCCTGACCAGCTGGGCACCCTCTGGCTCATGTTCAATTGCTGTTGACCAGAACCCCCAGATCCTTTTGCTCTTGGCCACTTTTCAGCCGCTCTGTTCCCAGTCTGTAGCACTGCAAGGGTTGTTGTGACCCAAGTCCATGACTTGGCCTTGTTGAACCTCATGCTGTGTGTCTGGGCCCATCAATCCAGCCTGTCCAGGTCCCTCTGAAGAGCCTTTCTACCCTCCAACAGATCGACACGCCCACCCAACTTGGTGTCATCCACAAATTTAGTAACGGCAGTCTCAATCCCCTATGTTAGAATGTTAAATAACAAAATGTCTGACACAGATTCCTCTGAGACCCCTTCCTGCACTGAGAAACAGCTTATTTATTTATTCCCACACTTCATTTATGAATGAGTTACCAGCACATAAGTGGACCTTCCTTCTCATCTAACAGCACTTTTATTTCTTTAGAAGACTTCTGGTGAGCAAATTTTCTGAACATCTGTTAGATATCCAAGTGAACTCTTGTCTTTGTAATTGTCTTTGTATTTTAAGATTTGGGCTGAAACTTGCCCATTATAAAATATTTATCCACCAATTCACTATTTCTATTATATTTATTTTTATTTATTTGATGTAGATAAAGTTTTAACTTTCTTGTCTATAGTTCCTTGTATTCTCCATGAATCCTGTTTGAGAATTAATGTGAAATAGAAATACTAGCTTCTAATATTAAAGGATCCCACTTAATCCCTGATAAAAAAAAGTGATTGTGCAGCAGTTGGCTATAAGAGGGCAATGTTTTGTCCTTCGGTCTTTCCTGTAGTGGGGTAATTTTTAAGTTGCTGTCTTCCAAGGGCCTTTTTCTGTTCTTTATGCTTGTATAACTTGTAATTTTAATGTTTTTCCTCTTAAAACATTGTGCTACTAGCTATCTACCTTGGTTGCAAGCTTTAACTCTAATCTTAGTCTCAGTTCCTTCATCTTGCATAACCCAAATCTATCTATACACAATATAGATTTAAAATTAAGTTTATCACTTAAACATTTTCTTTGAAATCAGAACCAAAATTAGGCAGTAGTGATGATCAGAAGTAAGCTTTGGATCACATACAGCCAAGAAGACAGCTGGAAGACTCTCACAAGGGAAGGCATGATGATACATACAGTAGAAGAACAACCAGATGAGGAGTTGAACAGCAACACTGTGAAGCAGGGAAGTCACAGGCTGGCATAGATATTTACATCTCCTTTTTGTGATGTTCTGCTGGGAATCTTTTTTTCCTTTCTTTGTCTATTGTGGGGAATTTCTAGTCTTCAAACCTCTTCACTAAGACAGGCAGAAGAGCTACTTCTCATTTTGACAACCCTCTTCAGAAAGAAACTGCTTGGTCAAAGTGTTTCAAACTTGACACTTCTCCATCACACTCATAATAATGGATGAGGGTTCTTAGAGTCCTTGTCAATAAAGCTGGATGTGCAGACACCTCTGTTAAAAAGATTTACCCTGAACAGCTTCATAATGTCAGACAGACTCTGTGCACTGAATAGAAAGGGACTCATAGTTCACCACTCTGTGTCTCTAAACAAGGGGAAAATGGGACACTGACAGTAATTTTTCACAATGCTGGAGGAAGAAAAAGACCATAAAAGAGATGTCAATCCCAAGAGAAAGATATTAAAATAAACAGAAATTTCTTATTAACTGGAGGTCACAAAAACTTTACATATATTTCAGCTATTGCAATTGATATCAATAAATAGCTTGTTCAATGCAGATAACCTGTGTGATATAAATTATTACAATACCTTAGAATGGCTGAACTTTTAAAATAAATGCAAATTAAATAACTATGCTAACAAAACATTTAATTATGCTGTTTTATTTATACAAATGCCATCTTTGTGTCCTAATTCTACTGAAGAGAGAGAGTTCTTAGAGTCCCACCACAGGAATATTTCCTCTGGGGCTTCACTGTTTTTTCATTACTCATGAGACATCTGGTGACCTTATCCTTAGGTATTCATACAGCGTTTGGGTAACCTGAAGACATGTATCTGGGCAAAAAATAAAGAAATATATTGACTTTCATGCTCATCATGAATAGTGGGAGGGCAAAATTTGAAATTTTAGCACAAGAGAGTGCCTTCCAAGTTCCAAGGGGAAAGGACTCCTAGTATGTTCTTCTGTACTCAAATAATACATCAGAGTTCTCTATAAGGGCAGAAACTCTGTGCTAAAATCTACAATCTTTCCTAGCCAATCAGCCAAAGGATATCAGATACAATAATGTGTCTAATGCGCTTAAAATGAAACTGTTGCAATTACATTCCTAACACTACATCAAAGCAAACGCAGTTGTCCATTGCTACCAAAATAAATATATTTCTAGATGATGAGAAAAGAAATAAATTTACTTGTTCTGAATGTGTCTTGATGAATATTCAAAAAAAACATATAAGAAATTACTTCCAGGCTTATGAAAAAGGACAGTGATAAGTATTTTTTTCTTCCTAAAGTGATACATATTTGGGACATTCAGTGTATTTAAAGAGAGAGAGGCATGACTGAATTCCAGCCTTCCTGTGAATGAACTACAATTGCTGCTTGATAGAGTATTAACATCAGTATGCTTAAACTAGGAATACTCTAAATTATCTGAAATCACAGAGGGGGCTCAGATTTTTAGTTTTACTCACAGTGTAGATCCAAAGTAACAAGTAACATCTTAAAAGACAAAGGTAATACATATAGCATGTATCCCTGTTTGAGCTTCAGTATCATAACTCCCAAAGATGATGGCTCCTTGATGTCATGTACAATACTTTTTCAGCTCAAATATTACAGAAAACTTTTGAAAAATTATCTACACCTTGAAAAGGGTTACAAATTGTGGTTGTGGTTGGAATGTACATGCTTACTTCTTTGTAGTACTGAAGTTGTCATTAGAACGACTTGTTTATCAGATTAATGTTCAAAAAGAGTTTTTATCATATTAACATTCATCTGTAAATATCAAAATAGTTTTTTTTAATAATTCTGGTTTTTAAAATTCAATTAATGATGGAAAAAAAATACAGTAAATGAATTAAACTGCTCTCAGATCAATGCTGTGCATTTCTTCTTTAAAAAACAATCCTTTAAAATGTTAAATCCTGCAAAAAAAGCTTGGAAGTATGCCATATTCTGAAAAAAAAAAAAAAAAGAGACAGTCATTTGTATGTCTCAAATTTATTTTAGATTAAAAATGTAGTAAAAATCCATTTTAATATTTTAGCACAGATGCCAATGTTTTTATGGAAAATGAAGACAAAACTGCGTTCATCTTTGTTAATGAGGAGGTATGCTAAATCACAGTGCTGTTGTAAGTATATATGTTCAAACAATGGTGGAGAATTAGCTTATTTGAAATAAAAAGCATACAAGTCCTCAAGGGTGGCAGAGAAATTTAATGCTGTATAGGATTAGTTTTCTGAGAGCATACTGTGAAGGTCCTGAGGGTCTCATAGCTCACTTATACCAAATTTTTAACATCCTCATTTAAATTTCCACAGACTTAATAATATGCCCTAAAGTCAGAATTTACTATTTAGGGAAAATATAAACACAACAATTATCAGCTCAGTACTACCCTTAAAGACAATGAACATGCATACAATCATCCTGCTGGGTTTGCTAGGAATCAGAAAGAAGACTGGAGTTTTCACACATCCTTGCACTGCTCCATGGACAGTTGCTGTTAGATATGAGTAAACTGTGCATGTGAGTATCCTCCCCAAGTCAGGCACAGCACAGGCACTACAAATGGATCTTTTAAAGACTGAAAAAGAGTCCCAAACAGGTTTAACCTTAAAGTCCACAGAGCAATATGTACTGTGGGTTTAAAAATAAATAAGCCAAACCTGCTCTTGGTTAGTAAATACTTCAATACTACTTCACTAGAAGATATCCAAAATATTGTGTGTCCATGTGCCTACTGAAGCTACAGAGTAAAGGAGAAGGGTAGAAATATTTCATCTTTTAGTGACCTAGTATAACACTTAATGAGGTCAAATATTTTAAGCTAGAGACAAGTTATGTGTCTTTTTTGATCTGCATCATTTTGGGTGGAAAAAATGCAACTCAAAACTACAATCCTGAGGCCTGCAACAAGAAGAAAACATTTTATTTGCCTCATTTTATCTTTTGGTATTTTTTTTTAAATATTGTACATAAATTCACGGGTATAGAAAATAATGGTATCATAAAGAGGTTTAAATCTGTTTATATATTTAAAACTGTTCATGAAGGTAAGTCTTGAAAATTTTCTCCCTGTTAATCCATACTGCTACATAGCCAAGACTTTCAAATATTAAATACTTCTTCAGCAGAAAAAATATTATCCACACTTACTAGTATTTTCTTGAAAATCTCTACAGCAATGATGTATCTCATACGCAGCTAAGATTTACCCATGCTTGTGTGGGATGTGCAAATATCTCTAAAAATTATTTTGGAAAACTTCTGAATAATTTTGACCTAGATTACTGTGCCTCCTTCACCATATACTGATTTGGGATAGCCCCAGTTCCAGAAGAGTCATTCAACCAGCAATACAGAGGGAAAACTGAAGTGCAATCAATGCTTTTGATCAGATGGAGGTCAGTGATGGGAGGTGTCCCTTGTTGGTCTATATAGGGACCACTACGGTTTAATAACTTCATCAGTGACACAGTGGGATCAAGTGCACCCTTTACAGGTTTGCAGATGATATGAAGCCAAGTGGTGAGGATGAACAGAAGGATGGAGCCATCCAGAGGAACCCTGTCAAAGTTCAGGAAGTGGGCCTATGTGAACCTCATGCAGTTCAGTACAGGTTGGGGGATGAAGGGATTGAGAAAGTGCTGCCGAGAAGGACTTGGGGCCTCTCATGGATGAAAAGCTGGACATGAGCCCAGAGTGTGCACTCACAGCCCAGAGTGCCAATTGCCTCCTTGGCTGCATCCAAAGCCCAGTGGGCAGTGGGATCAGGGAGGGGATTCTGCCCCTGTACTTCACACTGGTGAGAGCCCACCTGCAGGGCTGCATCCAGCCCTGGGGTCCCAGCACAGGAAGGAATGGACCTGTTGGAGTGAGCCCAGAGGAGGGACACAAAGATAATCAGAATGGAGCACCTCTCTTAAGAGGACAGGCTGAGAGACCTGGGTTTGTTCACTGCAGAGAAGAAGAAAGCAGGTTTTATGCAGGCAGATAGTGATGGGACAGGGTGGAATGCCCTTGAACAGAAAGAGATTAGGTTTAGATTAGAATAAATTCTTTACTGTGAGGATGATGAGGATCTAAAGCAGGTTGCTCAGGGAAGTTGTGGATGTCCCATCCCTGTAAGTGTTCAAGGCCAGGTTGAATAGGCCCCGAGCAGCCTCATCTAGTAGGGGGCATTCCACCCCGTGGTAAGGTGTTGGAAGCAGATGATCTTTATGGTGTCTTTCAACCCAAACCACTCCATAATTCTAAGAATCACTATGCAATATAATAAAGTTTCTTAATATTATAGGAATAATTACTAATACAGAAACTGAGAAGAAAGAATTCATATTCCCACAGGAATTAGTTACCTGGCAATATCTGACCTACTCAAAAAATTCAGAAGAGTCCCCTCTCATAAGGTTGTTAGGGAGAAAAATGAATAGCTTTGTTAATGATCAATTAAGTTTTAAAATGAGCTTTAATATATTCAGAACAACTCAAAGCTTAAATGAGTGTTTTGAGACCTTAAAAATGCATACGTATAAACTATGATTCTTTTAACTTTTTTTGAATCCTATTAAATCTGAATGGAAATGAAAACCTATCACATAAAGTAGTCTCACTGAAATACCAGAAAACAAAGTTTAATTTAAAGTTCTGTTCTACATTAAGAACTAAACCATAAAAGAAGTCTACCTCAAGAGCAAAGTCATAAATACACTGAATGTTTATTAAAATAATTAGACATTCAAGAACTGAAAACTGAAACCAGGAGCAACACATTAAGATACATAAAAGAAAACAGCAGAAGGATGGGAGGAATTATGCTCAATACTAGATAAAGTTACAAAATGTGAAATAGGAACAAAGCTTTGGTTTGATTATAATTGGTACTGGATAAATGATCATCAAATTGTAGAAAACTGAGACTATAAACAGAATGAGTACATGACTGTTCCAAGTAGGAACAAATGGGCTGGCAAGAAAGTAGAGGAGTCCATTCTGTGAATGGGCATCACAGATATGCAGCCTTGCTTCTCACATTGCATTGCATTAACTGTATTAATTGCACTGGGTGCCTGCTTTTCCTGTGGGGTTTTTTATGACACAATTTATATCACCATTTCAAGAGTGTCCTTTATTTGCTCTGTCTATCAGATCAACCCTGTAAAAATGACTCCTTGTACCCCAAATCTACCAGTGCAGTTATTGTGCACTGGGGCAAAGTTGGAGCACGATGTTTTTATCTTTTGCCTTGGGCAACAACATCAGCAGCAACAGCAATGAGCAGCATCCATCAATGGCACTGGTCTAAGAGACATTGCACAACACCTGAACTTAGCTGTTTAGAGCCAAGGTACAGATGCAGATTAATTTACTCTACTCCAAACTGGCAGGTCTGTACTTGTCAAAAAGAAGGAGAAAAGTGAAAATGAAACTCAACAGCAGCAATTTTATGAGTAGTCTGGTTTGTTGGAGCAATGTTGCCTCTTTGTACTGGTCACTATGTAAAATGTGGGGAAACTCTAAGCAGAAGAAAAGCTGTAGGGTAAGAAAAATTGTGTTCTATGCATAAGAAAATGGAAAAGGACTGGTATAGCAATAACAGTCACTGCTTAATTGGTTCATTTAAAAGCTTACAACCCCAGTTATCATTGCTCTGCCAATAGTCAGTCAAAGGACTGAAATATCATTTGGAAAGTAACCTTCCCTGTTCTTGATCCATGATACCTTTTAGCAGTGGTGTGTGCAATCATATCAGGCTTTGCCCAAGTGAACCTCTCAGCTGATTTGGCAATACTGATGACACAGACATAATCTATCCAGACTCCCCAACAGTTATGCTTCAGTAACCAAAAGTATGATATGGTATTCTACCATTTTATAGGACAATTTTTGTGTCTCTGGATAGCTACCACCACTGTCAGATGGCATAACAAAATACAAGGTGGTCCAGCTCACATCACCTTCCTAGAGTATGACAGGGTAACATCTGTGTATAACTGTGGTGCTGGTGTAGACAAGATTGTCTACACCAAGCCCTTGTGCCATTGTTACTTGGCAGAAAACTTAGAGATTCTTATTACCATGGCTCATAAAGTTCACAAATGCAACCTCATCTATCACCATTATGTCTTTAGTTACCACCTAAGGAGTTGCCAGATGGCCAGGGAATAAGTTTTTCATGGAGGAATGGACTTAAATCACTCTTCTTTACTTAGTCTCAATCTTGTTTGGTATTTGCAAAAGCAAAAGGGGCACACTAAAAAAGAACAGGAGTAGGACATCAAGTAAAGCCATGGCTACTACCTGTGCCAGCTGAGTCTAGTTCACTAATCTATGTGAACCAGAAGTGAAAAATTGTAAGGGATATTCTGGCTGAAAATTTTATGTAAATTTTTGATGGCTATTTTCCTGCACTGGAAAATTTCAGAGATGGCAGATGCAAGTCATTAAAATAAGTACTCATAATTTTTTTTCCCATTTCCTTCTTCTCCTGATGTCACTGAACTCTCACAGTGCAGCCTCTGGCAGCCACTGGCCTGAAGCTGGGAATCCAGATTCAACTGTATTTTAAATCCCAATCCTGTAGCCTTTGGGATCCAAAAACTGCATTTGGCAAATGGTAATTTGGCAAAAAAAATTATTGCACTTTCACAGTGAGCAATAAAGCACGTAAGGCTCTATTAAAAAAAATGCGCAGTGTGAAACGGTTAGAAAAACAGAACAAATTAATTTGAAACAATTTATGGTTTAAAGTGTAGAGGATGAGGAGGTGCTGGTTAATGACCAGGTACTGTTTTGCATTAGCAAACAGCCAAGTGTCATTATGCTAAACTGACATCAACCAAGAGCATGACCCTAAGACTTCCACTCCTAACAGGAGAGGCAATCTGGGAGCTGCTGGACATGCAGTGACTTCTCTTACAGAAGTAATGATGTGTGGGCTGCGAAAGGATAGGGTGGCAAAAGTGGTTAGGAAGCAGAAATGGAACTGAATCTGCAGGTACATTGGCATTATGTAGTAGAGTCTTTTATGAAAAAATTATGTTAACTTTTTGAATCTACAACAGCCTTGTGAACTCAACAAAGAGGGTAGATGTTGCCTGACTATGAAGAAAAGGAGTTATTCTGATGTGTCTTAACAACTGCTTTCCCATTGTGAATCCATGTCAAGATTTGACTGTGATATGCTTTCTGTGTTCTCAGCTGAGCTGGAAAGCTCTCTAGCTTAATTTATTTATTTTTTTTTTTAATAAAAGGGGGAATATTCTCTCTCCATTAAGGCAGGAAAATGTCCTTTTTTTGTAACTATAAAACATGTCCAGCAGTTCTGGGGATGTTATAAAGGCATGTGCTCTCTAAGTGGAAAACAGCAACAAAGAGTAGGAAAAATGTTGAAGCGAGGGGTTAAATGAGGGCACCTTGGTTTTGAAAGTGTTAATGGAGCCTGAATCCCTTTTTGAGAGAGCAACAGCAACAGTACTTGCAAGTAGTTGGTGGGTCAACAGAAGTCAGTGATGCAGCAGGTAAATTCTCAGGTAGGTCAGGCCTGACAAAGCTTTGTAGTCTAAGATATTACACGCTGAAACATTAAGTTTTGAGCAAATGCAAATTTTTTTCAGTGGGAATGGATTGAAATTCTTTATGATTCCTGTTGGAAAAATATCAAACAAGTGCTTAAGCATGTTAATCTCTCTACTCAGAATCTTCTGTCTTGAACAATTATTTCCTTTTTTGTTCATTTTTCACCCTAGAAAATAACCAAGGACTATTCCACCAAGGAAAAATAAAGATATTTGATATGTAATAAAGTTTTTAAAATTTATTTTTAACAATTATGTCATAATGGAAATATTTCAGGTGTGTCTATTGATAATAAATGAAACCAGAGGTTTTGTTTTAGGCATTTTGAGTGAAGACTGACTAAAACTCTGATCCTTTGGGTAAACTTTATTTTGAAAAAAAATGTTTTAGATGGCTTCACTTGATTCATTTCAGTATGAAAAAGTAACAGCAAGAGAATTAGAAGGGAATTAAAATCCTCAAAAATTAAAATATTCATCATACAGTTTAAATAAAGCAAATATATAAACTACAGAATCAGTCAGCTCAGTCATTCAGTCTGAAAAGATTTTCAGGAACACTGCCTAGATCTCAGGAAGTTTATCACAGTTCTTCAGTAATTGTTTCCTGATTAACATTACTTAATTTTGTTGGCTTAGTCACTCCCATTTTACTAAAGCAATTACTGTTCTTAGCAATTTTGATTTTTAATTGTGCTTTTTAATTAAATCACTTATGAGAAATACATTACTCTCTTGTCAATTTATACAATATTTCTCCATGACCACCATCTGAAGTAAATTTCAAATTCTGAGAGGTCATTCTTGTCCATTGAAAAAATCATGACAGAATCATGACATTGGTGTAAAGCTATAATTAACTATTATATATATATATATATATATAATTTCAATGTATTCAGAAATAGTATAAATTCTGTTTAGCTTATTCCTGAAACTACGAAGTCTATACATTTAAGTGTTCATGTAGTAGAATGGATTTTTTCATGTAGAAACTAACTTTCTGCAACAAATCTCACTGCAGTTTTCCAAAACTTCATTTGCCCCACCTTTTTGGTTGTATGACTGAAAATATATGGGCCAGCAAGAATTTTCATTTGGCCTAAGCATTTCCAGCAGAATACTTCAGCTATATTGAAGTTTACTTCATGTGTTTACATTCTGATAGACAAAATGTCAATAACAGGATTAAGATATAAATAACAGCCAGTACTGAGCAGATATAAAAAGCCCTTTGCATTTGACTTTCTTGTATCCAGTGAGTTGTAAATTATAATGTATATTTTTCTTGAAAAAAGAATGCCTCTATTCAATACAAAGATATTTATATGTAAGTATGCACAGACCAGAAAGGTAATTTTCATATAGAGCAATTTGATGAGTTTTGATTTTCTGCCTTATTTAAAAGAACTGGAAAAAATTCTCTAAATTAGTTTTCTGATTTAAAACACATCTGTAGTACATAATTTGTTACATCTAGAAATGAGAAAAAAACAGCTGTTTTATACTGTCTTTTCAAATTATATATAGAACACAAAAGCACAGATTTACAAAAGACCATCTTTTACACCAAATTTCCATAGGGGCCAAATTTGAATAAAAGTTTAGTAACACAACTATCTGTATTATGATTCAGTTTTGACAAATTATTGAAACTCCATTTTCTTCTTGCTGCTTTTACTTGACTTGCATTACATGACAAGGGTAGTCCAAGTATCTCCTCTGAGCACAAAATATAGAGTTTTATCTCTGTTCTAAATTGGGATTATTACAACCCTTGTATACAAGTCTTCTATTCTGATGGTTCATTTTAAGCATAAAACTTCTTAGCTCATCAACTTGTTTGGGAACAGGAGGTGAATATGGTCAGGTGGTTATAACTGGGCTCTTTCAATAGAGAAATTCACTACTTCACTAAATAATAATCTAATAATCTAACAAATAATCTACTGTCATTTCCAACTCATTAAATAGAATTCATATATATACATGATTGAGCACAGAAAACTCTAATGCCCTTGGCAATGATCTACAGTATTCCTGCCATCACTTTAAAGAAATGCAGTATATTTTGCCAGTAAGATGAAATTGATGTAGAATAGATTTTGAATACACATATATATGAATATATTATAACTATTTTATAAATAGCAATGTTTACAACAAACATAATACTCATTACTTCTTGGATTCATATCCAGATTTTAATTTCTTGAAATAGTTCTCAGCATTATTTTTGAGTTAGATTAAATCTCCATGGAGTTCAATAAAAAAGGCACGAATCCTTGTTGGCTTCAAATGATGTTTAAATGCATACACATTCCTCTAATTTATAATCACATATCATGGATATGTTCTTCAAGATGGATATATAAAATGCTTCCAGTAAAGCTGAAAGGCTCAGATTTTTACTTTTATATTTTTAATTCAATTAAGTAATATCTGATCAAGTATGTAGTTTTCAAAAAGTTTGCATATGTTCAAACTATAGATAAATTCATGAATGAATGAAATAAAAGCTGATTCATTTTCATCTGTTTTAAAGAAGAAAGTTGCTTTATAAAAATTATTTTAATGAGGAAGAATTTTAGGGACAAGCATCAAGAATGAGATATATTCCTTTCCTAGACTGAATCAGGTGTTTTTATCCAAAAATTTCTTAATGTAAAAAACATGAGTAGAATTGAGAGCTTCATTCCCATCTTTATACATATGATAACTTTTAAGCTACTTCTAGCCTGACAACTGGAAACTGACTTTCTGCAGACTAATTTTTTGTTCATTACTGGCATAAAAAATCTGAGTCCATGATCATTTAAAATTATATTGTCTCCCATCATGTGAAAGAATCTTGGCTTACATTTTACTGAGTGCATATATATCTGAAAACTGAAAAATTCTTATGAATGTTTTAACTGGTACTAAAATGTTATTAATGCAGACAAAGGTAAGAGTTACTATTTTTTCTCATCCAGATCAGAATATATCAGGTGTAATAGACATAACACAGATTTTAATTCTTTTAAATTTCATCTTGATGATCAATTAACTGTGAATCTGCTCAGTCACCCGTAAATTATATTTTATTTGCCACTATTGAGATACACTTCTGCTAATTAACATCAGCCAGATCCTTTTTTGAGTTTACAGGCTCTGTAACAAAGGAATTGCAGACTGTGATTATTTAAGACTTTAATATTCCTGATTCATGATTTATAGAATCAAATTTAACTTGACTATTCCTATGCAATATCAATAGTGGAAATGTTTATGAGATTTGGCCTAATTGACACTAACAAGCATAGCTACAAAATCTGCAGCTATCTTTGTTCTTTTCATGGTCTCACTCTGTTCCCTACTACCATTTATTTTCACAATTAAATTAGGCAGGAAAAGACTGAATTAGTGTAAAATGAATTTTTTTTCTCACTAACTTCCAAGGAGAAAAGAAAGTTCAAAGTACCTTTGAAGATTATGTTTATACCATTCTACTTTGTGGATATCTCAATTTTGAAAGCCAAGAAGTTCACTGAACAAGTTGACAGCATTTTCAGAGGATAAGATTTTCTAAAGAAAACCTAAATTGAAAAGTGATATAATTTGTTATTTTTGGACCAGTTATGTAGGCGTCAATGCTTGCCATAGCAGAAAAATTTGTAAGTTAGCTTAACAAGTAAATCAATAGATTGCTATGCATTCTAACTTTCATCAGGAATTTGATAGCATATTTTCTACTGATTACAACCAGACAATAATATAATTGTATATGCTCTGCACAGTCTGTCTTGCAGTTTGTCTGCAGGAGCCTGCCCAAGACAAATAAATTTGACCTAGGAAGGTAGTCTTAAAATTTAATGTAGTCTTTGGGTATTCTAGTTTAATTCAGAAAATAAAGATTATTTTATTATTCATCAGTATGAGAGTCTGCATAAGTGACAAATTAATTTTAAATTGAGCATTCATTTTCCTCATATCTCTCTTCATAGACATAGCAATGTGTTTGGGTTTTTTTTTCCCACAATAAGATATACCTGTTGAATATGAGCCAGCAAGTGGCCAAGTAGCCAAGAAGGCAAATGGAATCCAGGTTTGTATGAGAAATAGTGTGGCCAGCAGAACAAGGACAGTGATTGTCTCCCTGTACCTGGCACTGGTGAGGCTGCACCTCAAATCCTATGTTCACTTTTGGGCCTCTCATTACAAGAAGGACATTGAGATGCTGGTGCTTGTCCAGAGCAGGGCAATGGAGCTGGTGAAGGATCTGGAGCATGTCAAAAAAAGAGACCTTATCACTCTCTACAACTCCCTGACAGGAGCCTGGAGCCAGGTGGGAGCTGGTCTCTTCTCCCAGGCAAAAAGTGACACAGTAAGAGGACACAGTCTTAAGTTGTGCCGGGAGAAAGTTAGACTGGATATTAGGAAAAATTTATTCACAGAGGAAGTTGTTCAAATGTTGGAACAGGTGGCTCAGGAAAGAGGTTTAGCCACCATCTCTGAAGATATTCAAAAGACACTGATGTGCCACCTGGGGACCTGGCTTTGCTGGGTTAGCAGTTGGATTCAATGACCTCAGAGATCTCCAACCTAAAAGATTCTATGGTTCTATTTTATGATTTTAAAAGGCACAACCTTTGCTTTCTGAAATCTGTATCTTAATTTAAATCCAGCATGTTTCCATCCAATGGAAACAATACTTTTATTATTTTACTTTTACTTTTAGTATTAAACATATAAAATTTTGTTTCTAATTTCAGTGAAAGAGGGAAAAAAACCCTGCATCAATTAAAGATGATTAATGATTGTTTAATTGTGTTGGGAAACCTTTTCATGAGGAAGGCAAGCAAAATTATGAAACTTAAGATCTGAATTTCAATAGCACCATTAATATATTTCTATTATTTGTTTCTCATTTTTTAAAAAAATAATTTATCTGCACAGTCACAGCTTATGAGCACAATCCATCAATAGACTAATATTACCACAGTTCAGATTTTGAATTATGATCCATTTAGAATACTTTAAGAGCCTCTGTGATCCTTTATATATAGTTTCCTCTAGTGTTTATTTTTTAATTTGCAACGTCTATCACTGAAATGAGTTATAGTGATGAATTTCTGTTTTGTGATTATTAGTTTTTTAGATTAAGCATTTTATCTTGCTGGCTGCAGCCAGATAAATATAGTTTACACACCAAGCAGTCTATTATACTCATTCAGTGCACGGGGCTTCAATTTTCTCGGTTCAAGAGCAATCCCTATGGCTTGCTAACAATACTGTTTGGTGATGAAAAGCTACAAAGTAATTATTTGCGAATGCAAAAAAATTAGCAAATCACATTACTGCATAAGTACAGACCACTGCTGGACCTTTCAGAAATAACTGTTCTGATGTTTTATTGTTTTATTTTCCTCTACATTTTTCAGAATAGCTATTCAACATTTAGTTTGTTATTATTATGCAATTATTGAAACCCAATTGGATAAATGTATTTAATATCAAATGTATCCATAGAAAATTTGTATAATCTGATGGCAGTGATAGGTCACAACTATAGAAATGTGATGTTCTTCTTTAATGAGAAAGCAGATTATGTATCCTTTGGATGTCCTTTTCCATCATTATCTTTATTACCACAACTTCCTGTGTTAATCTCATAAGATTTTGGCAAAAGCTGGACATTTTTCTTGAAATGCATCTTCCCGTCTCAGACACAGCTAATTCCAGGCAGCTCCAGGGCAGACCCACTGCTGGCCAAGGACTGGCCCATCACCAACAGGGGCAGCACCTCTGAGATAACAAGAGCTAGGGAGAAAAAACTGCTGCAGAAGGACAAGTGAAGAGAGGAGTGAGATATGTGAAAGCCACAACCCATCAGATCCCAAGGTCAGGGCAGAAGGAGAGTCAGGATACGCTCCAGGTGCTGGAGCAGAGATTTTCCTGCAGCCTGTGGTTCAGACCATGGTGAGGCAGCTGCTCCCTGCAGCCCATGAAGGTCCACAGAGGTGCAGAGATCCACCTGCAGAAGGCATTAACCCTACCATACCAGAAAATGCAACTTTGATACTTACACTATCTGGGGATATAATAAAG
This sequence comes from Cinnycerthia olivascens, assembly GCA_035048155.1. Classification (NCBI taxonomy): domain Eukaryota; kingdom Metazoa; phylum Chordata; class Aves; order Passeriformes; family Certhiidae; genus Cinnycerthia; species Cinnycerthia olivascens. The sequence continues at coordinate 99,545,473 of JAWWMU010000153.1, read as the reverse complement.
CAGACCAAAAAAATCCAAGCTATTCCATTTCATAACAATGTCTTGACAATTTACCAAGTATAATTTTTTATTTCTATAGATTTTGAGGAAGAAAATTCCTTTTCTGTTTTGCTCAGGAGTATTAAGAATTAAAGGTTAATTTCTTCTTGTTTAATATTTTCATACTAAATACCCCCTTACTCTAGTATCATCACTTTCATCTCATGGCTGCTAGGCATCCCCATCTGTATTTCACCTTTTAATTATCCTTTATACTCATTTTTCTGTGAAACAGGCTTTCTGTAGATTCTCCATTATCTCCTGCCTTCTCCAGTGACTTTCATTATCCCAAATAAAGAAAAATGTTTTACTTGTGGGTGATTGAACACTGAAACTTTCTGCTGGTGAAGTTTTGGTGTCTCCATTCATGGAGACATTCAAAACTCAAAAGAAAATTCTCCTGAACAACCAGCTTGAGTTGACTCTGCTTTGAGCAGGATTGAGGTAAAATGGTATTGCAAAGACTGTAAAACTAAGGCTGAAAGCTAGCCTGTGACTGTCTGACTAGTTCAAAACTATTACATTAGGAAGAAGAAAGAATCAGGTAGATAAACATAATTGAAAAGGCCTTTCTGTAGCAGACTGGTAGAGGACACCTTCAATGAACCACTGCTTCCCCTTTCTGTGGGGCATTCCCTTTAAATCTGGTCTTCTATCTCTTATATTTTGTTTAACAAAAAAATATGTTTAATTTCACTTCTCAATGAGATGACATAGCAGGAGCAATATTTCAATTCACAGTAGAAAACAAAAATCAAACTGAGACATAGTCAGAAAAGTATCAGATAGAATTAGCATGAGAAATCTGGCCAAAGGAGGCACTGAATAAATTATTTATTCAGATCTACATTAGCACTTAATT
>JAWWMU010000153.1:99529268-99540677 GCA_035048155.1 Cinnycerthia olivascens | reverse complement strand
AAAAGAGTCCCTGCCCACAGCAGGGAGTTTTGAACTACATTTAAGGTGCCTTCCAACCCAAGGCATTCTATCAATCTGTGATCACAGACTGATAGCATTTTCCATTTTATTTTTTTTTCCCCTCAAGGAACATTTGCCCCTTTATGTTTTGTGGAAGCTGGGACACTCCTTTTACTTCCATCAGGAATCACCCTCCTAGGCTTCAGATTTCTGTGAAGTTCATGTGAGAACTTGATGTTGCCTGAACATGCAACAGGTGAAGCAGCCCTGGGGCTGTTGTTTGCTCTTTTAGTGCCAGTACTTTCCATCCCAAATGTGATTTTCATAACTAGGTCCAAACTGACTTATCACCTTTAGGTTCTGCCCTTGATGAAATATGTTGATATGCAGTTAATAATGTGAAAATGCAAATTCAGAATTACATGAAGTGTTCTGTCAGGACCTTCTGCAACGGTATTAATGATATCTTTACTGAAAATGTATTTCTAGAACCATTTAGTTTTTCTTTTCAAAAAATGTTAATACCAGTGTGAAACTGATCCTATGTAGACCTTTCTCTCCTGAAGTAATTTCCAGCCATGTCTTATCAGCAGACAACAGAAAAAGAAAATATGTAAAAAATACAGTGTCCTCTAGTCTGAGTTCCTTGTAACTGCATAGCAAATGCTTTACTGAAATCCTAGCAATTTAATGATTTCTGCCATGCTTACAAAGTAGGGATAACATATTAATTTACAAGGATTTTAATAAGCCCTGTTGACTCAAATTTACTTTTGAATTATGTGAGTAATGATATTTCTTCTTTTTATATGTTTTTAGATGTTGCTTACTAGTAAAATCAGATTATTTGGACAGATTAAAGTCAGACTATAAGAAAAGCAATATGCTCCTTCTCATCACCCATGTCTTGAATCAGGCTTTGGGGCACCTACCTATAACACCGTAAAGGTTTTTGGAGAACACAAGGATAAGCCAGTGCTAAGCATTGCCTGTATAAAATGTGCCATAACTATCACAAGGCAGAAGAGAAAATGAGAATAATTTATAGGTCAGGGAGGAAACAGTTTTGAGGGAACAAGGGTAAATCCCATTTCAACAGCTACTACCATCTCCTAGCCTTTAGAAGGAGAGTGCACCACCCTCTAGTTTGAAAACTGTATCAGGAACAAAGTTATAAATTTTTTACTAACTAATCTGAATTTTCTCAGAAACAAAAGTTTGTCTTTAATTCCTGTTATTTCTTTTTGTCTCTTAGTCCACTTGATTTATCTGGTTCATTAAAAATTGCTAAATCCCATAGATTAGATTACTAGGATGCAAAGAGGAATAGAAGTTTAAGGGTGAGTAATTTCTTCTCTACTCTGCATAACAATAAATGAATACTTTATACCCTGAAAGTAATCAAGAAAGTCCTCAGCAAGAGTCTTCTTTGCATGAATGGCATTCATCTCTTCCTCTTCAGTAGCCCATATCCTTACGTCAAAACATGGAAAACTAAAGGAGTGCATTTAAAAAAAATCTTCTAAATATTTTTTTCTTTCATGCTTTATAAATGTTATAATTTTGTTTAGTTATAACATATATGCAGACTATGTAACTCTTCTCATAATAGATGGGTCAGGGTATTTGTTTTTCCTTCAGTTATTTTTTTTTGATCGCAGATTCCTTATCTGAATTGTACATCATCTCCCATTTATTTCAGTAGTTGGCTAGTGGCAAGTGAACATAATAGGATTTATCAGAAGCAGCAATTAGCCACCTCTGGGTGTAAATCCCATTAATCACAATGTCAAGCTGGATAACCATGGGGTCAAATGATAACTTCTGACCTGTAATCGTCTCTATCTCTGGATAAATGAATAGCCCATTAATGTTAATACTTGGGTAGTTTAATTATATATTCATGAAAATTCCACGTATGTATCAAATCTTAAAAATACATCAGAACCAAATTCAAGCATTAGAAATTCACATATTTAATTCTTGTTTGCAATAAAGTAAAAAAATGGGGAAGAGTCTTCAGAAATACTTTTTTGTAGAAATATTCATTTGGTCTAGAAAAAGTAGAAAATTATCCAACCAGTTAAGGTTTCAACACCTTTCAATATGTATTATTTATATACATACTCAAAATTATCATCTTTTAATGATTTAATCATGCTTCATGAAAGGTTATTCTCAAATATAAGTGGTTACTCTGTCTTTTGTTTTTCTCTGCATATGTGCCCTTTGGAGCATATATTTGATTGAAGTGACAGTGGGGCAGATCCTCAAAGGAACAGTCAATGAAATAACTTTTTGAGGTCAATCCAATGACCAAAAAACCACTAAATGAAGCAGATGCTTGATAATAAAGGTTTGTATCCCAGTTATCAGCTTTTCTCAGAAAGGAAACAAGGGAGCCAACTTCTAAGCATGCATGAGTCAAAAAGGTATGTCTTTTACTAAATTGCACTGTATGGTTTAAGTCCAGCCTTAACATTATTAGTCATCATAATGCCAAATTTCAAAATTGCAAACAAAGAGAAATGTTTATGGCTTAATCTTACCAGCAGAAGAGTTACAACAAAAATAAATAACTTTCCTATATTTAGTTATCTATGTTTACAGTCTCATATAACATCTTTTTTTATTTGTCATGCTCTAGTTTTGACTTTTTGCAGTACAAGTGTAAATAGGAAAAAAACCAACCAAACAAAAAAAACCATGTCAGAAATGGTACACTGCAATGTGTGTTACCTCAGTAATTTTTAGGTCAATATCAGATTGTTGGATGATGTATCTGGACATGCACAATAATAGAAATTATGTAGGTAGAACGGAGAAAGGAAATGTCAAGCACAGGAGAATCCAAGGGGCAGTACTGTGTCTCTTGTATGAAAACAGGATTAATCTATTACAGTGAGTTTAGAAAAACCTCCACTATTTCAGACAAAATAAGAGTGAACAAAATGAAAAAGCAGAAGTTAAATAGTTTTTGTATAAATTAAATTAATTAGCTATGGTTCTGTGACATTAGTTCGGCTGCACACTGAAGGACACCATGAACGAATGGTGAACACTGGACTGGTGATAATATTATAGCAGTATGGATATAAGTGCAAGTGTTTTGTACTGAGAGAATGGTTTTAAACTTCTCACTGCCAATGTGTCTGGCTCTGGCTCTACTCTCACTTCAAGGTTATTGATCCATTTTTTAACACAGGGGTAAAAGTCTGCCGTAGTTATTGCAAAGCTAAATCATGGTAAGAGATTTGTCTCATCTAAACACTCCCTAATCCATCAATTTCACCTCCCACACAAAGCATAGAAGATTTGGTTCTTAGCTTCACTCATATCAATGAAAGGACATGAGAGAAAATTTCTAAGCATACTTTAAGTATGACATTTAAAACAAAAGTGGTCTAGAAATCAAAATATCAGCTTTTAAATTGCAGTGGTAATAAAGGAAGAATGTAGCCCCAAAACTACCTTCCTAACCTGGATGAAACTTCTTTTCCTTGGGCATGCCCACTCTTAACATTTATTCTTGTATGCAAATTGCTTACAACTAATAAAGCTGCACTGTTTTCTCTACTTTCCCTAAACAGTTCATCTCACTCCATGCTCACCTTGGCATTTATTTTGCAGTTGCAGTGCCCCTGTAGATGTAGATTTTGTCACTCTTTAAACACTAATTTTATCCCTAACCTTAAGTTGAAGATAAACTTACATTTCCCCCCATATTTTAGGTTTCAACTGACTCTTCTTGTTTATTCTCTTTATATTGCATACAATTTTTCATATAAATTACCAAACAGAACTACAGATGTACAACATTAAGAAAACATGCTGATTAGTCCTTAGGGTTCAAAAATTCACTGTTTCAAATGCTTTTGAAGGAAATTACAAGCATCATGTATTTAAAATATATATACAGCATAATTTTACTAGAAATTTTCTGTGTTTGGCAAGATCACGGATTGAGTCTTAATTGTTAAATACTTGTAAAAAAAAATTTAACATTTTAAGCTGAAGTCTAGCTGAATTAGCTATTTGAGCTGTTGATAAGCAGGAATTTAGAGTTAACCAGTGCAAAATACTGGAAAAATCTCACTGAGGGCAAAATTATCCATCTGAGGCTCACTTCTGGTTCATGTACAGCATGATAAAAGGTATTCTAGAGAAAAAAAAACCAACAGATTATTTAGACACTTCGATGTTTTAAAAACAGATATTGATTCTTTCCTTTTAATCTTTATAGTCATCAACACACCTGTCCTACTCGTTTCTACACACTTTATATCTCCTCAGAACCGAATCAATAATGACACTTTATACACAAAGGCAATCAGACCATATCCCTGCTGCTATATACATCTGCAACAGGTTGATTGTTTTCAAGAAACTGCTGATTAAGCAATAAGTCCAGAAGGCATTCCAATCTTGTAATCAGGTTCTATTTTATTGGATATCCTGACTATATTCCCAGAAAATATAATTCACTATAATTCCAGAGTATGAAGAAAATACAAATCCTTTTTAAAACAATCAGAATCTGTATTTTTCTTTCTTTATTATCAGAAAACAATCCAGCAATAAATTACAGATTACATTGCTGGATCAGTTATAAAAACGTAAAGAACAAGGGAGAAAGAAGAAAGTGACATTCAATTAAGAAATAACTTCCCTGTTTCTTTGGTTCTAAAATTTCTCTTTACTTAAATGACATTCCCTTATTTGCCTCCCATATGTCTATGATTTAATTATAATCAAAGCTGTCAAGGAGGTATTTTAAATCATAGGGCTTTGCCAATGTTTTCTGGCACAAGCACAGAAATTTTCCGTGCTAATCTTTGCTTTGAATGTATTTATATTAATGGCCATCATTCCTCAGACTGCCTTCCCAAGAAGTGCTAGGGTTCGTGATTGAAAGAGAAATAAACTATATATTGCCTATAGCAGTGAGCAGCTGTTGTTTAAACTGTCCAAATACAAACTTAAGATAATCAATTCTGGCTTTATGGCTCAGACTAACAGCAACTAGTTTGTCCAAGTCAACCATAAAGATTGACATGAAGAGATGATTATAAGGCATTAGAAAGAACATCTCATTAAGTGTGAAAGCTCAAAAAAGCTAAGGAGGTTCCAAATGGCCACTGAAAAAAATATTTTCTCAAGCAGAGAAATGAAACAGTAGAATGTCATCTGTCTCAATGCCTATATACTTTGGAAAATTTATTAGTTACAACAAATTTAAAATCAACCAAGCCTGTAACTTATATATTGACTGTTCAAAGGGTTCTATTTCTGATATGCATCACTGAGCTATCAATCTTAACCCAATATACTTGAAATTTCCCGTTTTACTGCCTCATCTGCATTCTTTCTCTCAAGCTTCTGAAGCCACACTTTACTATGCCTTAGACAAATGGACCCACCATCCATTCACCACCAGGCAGAAGAGAGGACCTGGAGAGCAGTGGAAATTATTTTCTGCTCAGGGTGTCTGGTGAAAGCCCTCCTGAGCTACTTCTCCTCCCCAGGTGCCCTTATACAACAGGTATGAGGGCCTGGAATCTGAAAACCAGGTAAATAATGTGAATGAGTGTCCATCTGGGTTGGAGGGATCCTCGAGAGTAAAATAATCCATTCTGTGATTCTGTCACTCTGTGATATAAAAAAGGGGAAAAAATGTTTCTTTTATCACTGTTGTAATTTTTTTCTTTTACATCGGTGCAGATAATGTCTCTTGAGAGATATCTGTTTCAAAGAAATTGATAAATTATGGCAGATTATATCACCCTTTGTACTTAAATTGTAATGAAATAGCTTTGAACCTCTACAACAATTAACTTTTCAGACATTACAAAATGAAAGATCCAAGTGGAAAAATATAGAAAGACTGAAATGTACATTGCTTTCAGAGGTTTCAATTATACTCATTTGCTGTAGAACTTTCTTTTCTTCTTTTGTCTTTCCAAAAGAAGGGTTGCATCACATTGTCTTTTAACATCCTAAGGATTTTGGTCCAATTTTTTGTTAATTATGACCAGTCTCCTATTTAGTTTTACTTTCTAGCATACAGTGTACCATCTGCACAAATCTTGACAGAGGAGCAACAGGTGCATTGCTTTCTGCAAACCTAGTTCTTTTAAAACTGGACAACTCACTAATTACCACTTAATTGCAGAGCTTCTGCTGTAAGATGTCCATGAGTGCAGAATAACAACAACTTCTTGCAGGAGGCAGATGGTACCACCTAGTCCCACAATACAAAAGCAGCTTGTAACCTCTTTAAAAAAAAAAAACAAAAAACCTAAGGAAAACTAAAAAATAGTTGTAGTGCATTAATTCCATCTTAAGTACTAGGTTCTATTTATGCATTTGGGAATATGATCGACACTTGTAATTCTTTCATCAGAGGGAGAACCACATACAAGTTACATATTGTTACATTTGATGTAATATACCCATATATTTTAATGCAAATATATTTCCGCTGTCATATGGTATATAAATTAATTTCACATTTGAGGGGGTGAGGTGGGAGGAATATGTCTTCTCTATTTTGGGCTTTGAGATGAGCCTCATACACTTTGAAATTCTCAGGTCAACCACGAGATAATGTATTCCTTGTAGATAAACAAGCAGAAAATTCCAAGGTGCCAGCACAGCTAGGTATGGTCTTTATTCCAAAGGCACAAATACTTTAAAAAATAACTTTCCCACAAGTATGCAAAATGGTAAGAGGGTATACACTGGGAACTTGACCATGATTCAGAGAAAGTTTATATCACATTCCTGTGTATCTAATAACTCTTTAATAAGTCATTTTTGACTAGTGACCAGAACAGGTAAATAGGGATTCTGCAGTGAACATGGAAAGGAGAACCCAGGAGGTTTGAGCTGCTCACAGAAGTAGCGAAACTTGAAACAAAGTTTTACCATGTATCCATGAGGTTTGGTCTCCTTTGAGTGGCTTTTGATTAAACAAATTTATAGAGAATAATACATACTTTACAGTTTCATAATGATGTTATTATTCCAAGCTCTGCTTGTGGTTCTAAGTATTGAAAAGGCAAGCAAAGCAAGTTAGTGCCTTGGAACTTGTTTCTGATATTTACCGATTAGATATTTCACTTTTATTATACTCTTTGATATTAAGCACATAGGATCTGATGACTGATTATTTTACAGTTCCTACAAAAAAACAATACACATTCTTCTGCCTGACCAGGACATCTAATCATCCTTGGCAATCAAAAGGTTTGTAAATGTCATTGCACTTTGTCACATCCTCCAGATGACAGTGCAAACAGAGATGATTTCACTCAAGTGCTAAATGCTCATTTGACCTCCAAATGCAGCACACATGAAGAGTAAAGGAAATGGAAAGCTGCCATTTTCACACAGAAAAGCCTTAATAAATGTTGTCAAATATGTTTTTCTTTTATAGAGTTAGGTTACCCAATACATTTTAATTGAAATATTTGACAAATTTCTCTACTTCATATGATTCTACCTTAATAGCATTTTAGGACCAAGGTTAACACTTTGTTGTGTCTTATTGCTAGTGAGCACTGTAAACTGTAAGCTGTATCATATTTAGGGACATGCAGAACTGATTTTCATCCAGAGTACAAGATATCCTTATAATGGAAAAAAGTGAGCTTTATGAATTTTTTTTTCTCTGAGAATTTTTTTAAATACTTTTTTCTACTTTGTGACAATATTTTGTTATATATGACAAAGGAAATTTTAAATATTTTTTATTGTGTCACGGCCAGTATTCTACCATGTTTCTGCTTTTTCTCAGAAATTATAGATAAACAAGCAAATGTATGTATACATTACCATTTTACTTTCCCAACAAAATAATATGAGGTTTTGCTGGATTATTAATAGTCTATCTTTACTGAAATTCCATAAAGTGTGGGTTTGAGGCCCAGAAGAAGAAAACCAGAAACTTCAGGAGAAAAACAACACCAAAGCAGAAATACAAAGTACGTGTCTGGTGCTGAACTTTGCAGTGAGACTTGGGGTCAGATGTGTTTAACTGCAAGAAATTTCTACTCCCGAACTGATTGTCCAGGCACACTGTCCAGACACTCTCTCTTATACAGGGAAAAATTAATTTAGCCTGGGAAGGATTCTTGTTACCACCTACAACAAAGTAGGTGAGCCCAATCATGTCTCATGAATGTCTGCTTTGTTAATTAGCTACAAAAACAATCTGGAATAATGATATCAAATATATATATATATATATATGTATGTATATACACACACACACATATATATGCACATACACATTAGATATACATACATATGTGTGTATATATATACATATGCATATGAATATAAACACACACATATAAATGCATATATAGGTACACTGTGGTTTAGTTTAATTCATTCATGGCAGTCTGTAATTTAAAGAAAACAACATAGAGAGTTTGGTTTGATTTACAGGCAATAGTGGCGTGCTTGCATAAAATGTATCAAAACATTGTGTTAGTATTATTTAGTGACCAAAAAAGCAAACTAAATGTCATCATTGACTTGGAAGTATAAAAAGAGTTGGAGGTTTTTGGTATGAATCTATCATCTGTTTCTTGCTTGATTTCGAAATCTATCTAGACCTTCTGCCTAAAAAATACAATAGAATCAGAAAGACAGAGAAGGGCAACGAGAATAGTCAAAATAATGGAGTATCTTTAGAGTGATGAATGAGTCAATACACTGGGACTCCATAACCTTGAAAAGACAAAACTGAGATTCTGTAACAGACTTTAAAATGAGTGGCACACAGAAGGTGAGTAGATATGATTATTTACTTCTCATGATATAAAACGTATGCAATTTCACATGAAAATACCACCAATGGGTTTAGAGTAATAAAAAGATAGATGAGCGACACTAGATATTAGACAAAAAGAGTTTAGATAAATTCACAGAAGAAGAAAAAAAGGTCATATATATAAAACAAAATTAGTTTTGTCTTTATTTTTAAGAGCTCATTTATGAATATGAAGTTTGACTGTTTGAGAAAGAGTCCAGTAGTAATTTTTCCTTGACAGGTGAAAAAGCAGGAAACAAATTCAACAACTGGTTCAAATTTGTTTTATACGGTTCCTGAATACAAGTCTTTTAATATGAGCCTTTGAAAAGATCCGAAGAGGAAAAAGGTATAGTACTGAAAGTATAGTTATGTCTATTCTTAAAGCTTTTGCACATTTTGATGCCATATTCTTTAGGAGTCAAATATAAAACTCTAAATTCTGTCACTTCAGGAAGTACTGTTCTAAAAGCCTAATGAGATACACATATTCAGTGTTTTTACTTAAATATGGAGAAACATTTCCATTTCCAATGTTGAAAACGTGGTCTAATATACTAAATCATACTGACTATTGCACAGTGTTCCTGAAGGAACTGGTAACTTTTTCAGTTTTCACTGCAGAGGCAGTACATTATTTATTAGCCAGCCAAGGAATTTTATCTTCAAAGAAAGACCAGAGATTCTCACTGACATCCTTGAGAGATGGCTTCTTTTTTAATTTTCTTTTTTAATTGAACATTTTTTCTTAAAACTTCATCATGAACTTAACAATGTCATTTCAAGCATATTGCTTGAAATCCTGGTTTTCTTCAGCAGATTTTCAGAAAAAAAAAAAAAAAAAAGGTAGAAAAGGTGGAGCCCATGTGATATTTATTATTAATAGAAAAGAATTTCAAAGGAACACATAGAGCTTTTGACCGTTCAAAAGTGTGAGTTTGGGTGTTGCCGTACTGGGATAATTAAACCCCGACCCTGAAAACGTTATATATATAAGTAGCTCTAGGTAGACTTAATATACTCTAATTTTAGACATTAAAAAATTAGTAGTTAGCTTAAGCTAATTATCCAGGCTTTCTATATAGAGACCAAAGAGTGACAGACGTTTCTTTTAAAACAGTTATCTCGGGTTAATTGTCACCTGTAGAATTGTGTTGCTCTCATTGTCTGAAAAGGAAAAGAAGTTATTATTTAGAAGAACATCTAGACTGATAATTAGGTGTCCACTATCTCTAAATCTGGTCTAGTCCTGAGGGCTACTTTCATTAATAATGAAGTATCACAAAAGCCAATTTCTCAAAAATGCAAATGGAAGGTAGCTTAAATGAATTACCATCTGCAGATGCCTGGTTTGACTGTATAACTGACTGGTTCAGAATGAAAAATGTACATTTTACTATTAAAATATGGCATGTGCAAGCCATTCATCCTTACCTTTTTATAGCTGAGGTTAAATATATTCAATTAAAATGCCTCAAAAAAATGTCAGTATGCCTCTCTTTGCATCTTATTCTGTCTAAATATATTTAAAAACATGACTTAGCCTCTCTTGTAAAATAAAGGGATTAGGATTTTTCTATCTCTCAAGGATAATGTAATTTAAAATGCACTCAGGATTTTAAGATAACTATTCCTACCAAAAACTACAAGAGTCAACATGATAAATCTAGAGAATTAAGGTTTTAACATCGTACTCAATATTACACTGATGAACATAGCAGTTTATTATAGATGTATATACAAGTAATTATCATGCCTTATTTTTTCATCTTTCTCTCCAAAACTGAGACTGTATCCTGGATAATAAATGAGGGCTGGCTGTACTTTTAGACATATACCAAAGCTGTATTAATATCTCTTCCACATATGAAAAATCATTCCACTGATTCAAAATGACAGTGACATTATACCTAATAAATATAATGAAAATAATGCTCAGTCCCACTTTGATAGATATTCCACCCTTCAAAATTGCACATTTCTACAGATTTGTCATCCTGAGGCAGGAAAAAGGATCTTTTAAAAAGAAAAACACTGTTTTATTTTAGACCACACCTGGTCTAGTGAGAAGTGTTCGTGTCCATGGCAGGAGGGTTGGAACTAGATGATCTTTAAGGTCCCTTCTAACCAAAGTCAAGTTCTATTCTATTGTGGTTTGACACTGGCCAAATGCCAGGCACCCATGAGAGTCACCCACTCACCTCCCCTGCCACAGCTGGGCAGAGGAAAAATTAACAAAGGGTTCACAAGTTGAGATAAGGACTGTGAGAGAACACTCTAAGCTCAAAACAGGCTCAGTTTAAAGGTACAAAGTGAGTTTATTACTAACAGAATCAGAGGAGGATAATGAGAAGTAAAATAAGCCCTTAAAAACCTTTCCTTCCCCCAACTCTCCCTCCTTCCCACAGATAACACAGGGAGACAGAGCATGAGAATTTGGTCCGTTTATCACCCAAGATCTTCTTCCACCGCTCAGGGAGAGGAGTCCTTTCCCTGTGAGGCCGTAGGGTGCCTCCCACGGGAGACAGTTCTCCATGAACTTCACCAGCATCAGTCCAATCTCACGAGCAGCAGCACTCCCAAAACTG
>JAWWMU010000153.1:99511966-99522936 GCA_035048155.1 Cinnycerthia olivascens | reverse complement strand
ATAAAATAAAAATAAAATAAAATAAAATAAAATAAAATAAAATAAAATAAAATAAAATAAAATAAAATAAAATAAAAGTAAAGCAAAACAAAATAAAATAAAATCTCTCTGAGCATTAATTTTAGCCACAGTACAACTATGTATATTGCAGGACTCATACATTTTGTCCCCTAGGCTGTAGGCAGAATGAGCAGAAGAGGCAAAAGTCAAAGATTAAACTTTGAATATTAGAGACTAAAGTCTGGATTGTGAAACATGATTAATCTTAAAGAGACAAAAATAAGTATCCAACAACATTTTTAGAAGGTGCCCACATGTCTAACGGTGTGCTCAGGGTCTCGCTGACTTTAAAAACTCATGTTTTAGATTTTAACATCAGGTATTTGTACAGATTTTACCTGCTGGCTGTACAAAGCTTTGTGTCAGCACTAGGAAGGGGGTGAGGAGATGGAGGAAGAAAAATCACTTCTGGCAGTAGTGCTGGTAAGGCACTGATCAGTGGTTTAGATATGATTGTATTGTAAACAAAGACTGCAAACAAACAATAAATAAGTGTGCAGGAGGAACTGAGCAATCAGGAAACCAATGGAGAGAAAACAGAGGAATATGACTGGCACAAGTGTACTAGTGTAACAAGTGTACTAATTAAAACAAAACAGCTTTGCAGGACCATCAAGTCTACCTCATACAGGGTCTAATGAAGAAGACACTAAGCATGCTCTAAATACAGCTAAGGGGCTACAACTCAGCAGCTGACAGAATACAGGTTTTGTCAGAGGAGTGTTTTTATGATACATGACAGCTCTTGAAGTCATCTAATCTAATTCCTAGCAAAACATGCTTCCCTCTCCAGCCTACTCTGCTGTTTTATCTCTCTTTTACCTTGGTAGCCAATCCTTTGCTCTGTCAGAGGAGTTTGTAGTCATCACCCACGAAGTCTTTGAAGTTAGAGACTATAAATAGGATGTGTCTTGTCCTTATGGTCTATGAATCCCTTCTTCCACTTGAGCAACTCATTCATCTTCACTTGAAAGGAAATCATTTTGACTTACAGAAAATGAAAGATACAACATTCTTTACAGGTCTCAGTAGCTGTGAGGTTAGGTACAGACACCAGTGATTCAATCATTTATCAAAATATATATTCTTACAATGTTATGGTACTGCATCCAGGCTCTTCCACAGTGGCCAGAGGATGAAAGGCTCTCCTGATTTTCTGCTTCCCCTTTAGACTATGACAGTAGACAAATGTCAGTTCCAATAGCCAGAGACACTAAAAAGAATAAAGCTTCAGAGCATCACCTACTCGTGGCTTTATCCCCTCAGGTGAGTCAAATGGAAGACTTTTTTGCCACCGAAAAAAATTCAAAATGCAAATATGAATAAACAGGCTCATAGAACCGTCTTTGCTCTCTCCTCCTCTGCTTTTGCAACGCTTGTTTAAGAATTCAGATTATATTTAGGATTATTTTTATTGTGCTTAAAGTGAGAGTAATATAATTTTCCTTTTTTTTTTTTAAGGTTTATAAACACAAAGTATTCACAGTGAGAATTCTGAGGTGTGCCTTTTGCTGACTACAAAGAGAGATTTACAGTGAACCTGAAACTCAGAAAATATTTGCTTTTAAACTGTATATCATTACTCTTTACATTTTATTTTGAAGATTGTGCCCAAGTGTTAACTACTGTAATATGACTTTGAAAAAATATTGAATGGATGATTTTCAAAGCAAGTAGTAAGCCCTACAAATGTCAGACAGTAAATCCAAAGAGCACTGACTGAAAGAAAAAGAATACACAATTCTTTTATTGAAACTGAGAATGCTTTGCACTTTTGTAAAATGTCTTTTGTTAAAGAGTACACAACAGCTCAAGCGATATGTTCCAAAGTATCTATTTTAAGGAGTTTTGTCTTTAAAGCTGTGAAGATATTGGGATCAGCAATAAGAAGGAATCCAGAAGTGTTCTGTCAATGTCATAAAAATACACTCCAAAACCAGTGTGTGTTCACTTGCTTCCTTTTGCAAGGAGAAAGAAAGAAACTCTCTTTTCTAAAGCTTAAAAATACCTGAAAGGTAGTGTTGACTTGTCCTATTTTTTTCATTTTATTGAGACTACCTTTTTTTAATAAATCCTCAAAAGTCCTAAAAATTTAAAGAAATATACTAAGGACAGAAATTTTTCAGGAGGATGTTAGTTTTTGTTCAGTTTCTCTCATTATTAAAAACCGCTGCTTAATTTTCACATAGATTAGTTATTTTCTGGAAATCATTACTTTGTTTTAAAATAATCCTTATATAGATTTATATAACTGTTATGTGCCTTACTTATGACAATGTCAGAATACTTCAAAATCAAACCTGAGAACTAATTTAACAATATCACACTATCACTAACAAAACACACTATAGATTTCCTTCATCTGTATTTCATTACTCTTATATCTTGATGTAATTACATCATCAAATGCAGTAAAACCGAAGTAGTTTTAAAGATAGAAAATAACAGAAGAGATTATGTCTTGATTTTTCAAATTTTAAAACTCTTTTTAAAAATTAAATTTCAGAGAACACTAAAAAATGAAGCAATCTATCTAGTATAAATAAATGCTTTCAGAACTGACCTACTTGCAACTAAGTTTTAGTGCTTCAATTTTGGCTAGGAAGAAAGATCTCAATAATATTGTGTATAAAAGAGAAAAAAAATCCCTCAGTCTTTTGGTATCAAGTAATAATTTTTGATCACTAGAAAAGCATTATTAATCATTTACTGCATATTATTGAATAAAATTAGTATTAAAGCACTAAGATATTAGTACAAAGATTAGTCAACCAAGTCAATGAATTGGTGAAAGAATAACATTCTCAATTCAGCTACTCTTGGAAAGATATGGATTGTTTCTTTGGTAAGCAAATAAGATAGAAATCAAACATAACTAACGACCACCACTGGAATATTTTAATTACCTGACATGATTTTGTTTCATGAAGGGAAACAATAAAATAGCAAAGCAATGAACTGAATGAAGTAACATTGCTTTTTCATCATGAACAGAATAGATCTTGCAGCTTGTGTTACTAGAGGCTACATCAGAAAATAAAAGATCATTTGGTACTTCTTTAAAAGCTGACATACTTGACCTTTGGTCAGACACAGCTCAGTCAATTCTGTATTCCAACACAGCATATAGAAATATATTACTCATTCCATATTATCTTGTGCTTCCATATTAAAAAGACACGGTAGTTTGAAAAAATTAATAACTTCCTTCAAGTAAAAAATGTGAACTCCATCCTTGAAGAGGTAAAATATGATAATCTTGATAAATAGAGAGGAATAGCACAACTGAAGCTTTATGTAAGATGTTTCTCATTAATTTGTCTATTTCCAAATAGTCTCTGTGACTTAATAGAATATGATTTGGTGTTGTCATATGTGCTGGCTAAGATTGTTCGCTTAAATGAATTTCTGATCTAGTGATATGTTTTATTCACTGTTTCTTGAAATGCAGCCTTTCATCTTTAGTGCTAAGAAGCACTTTGAAAAATAATTTCTGATTTACCCTAACAGAATACCTTAATGTAGATAATAGTACTATATTTTAATTTTTTAAAAAATAAGTTAATTGAAAATCAGTAGCTGGACAATTCTCTTTCCTTAGCAGTTCTACTACTCACAGGTAAAATAAGTGTAGAGCTATATATAAAGTGAATTTTTCTAGTTCCTTCCACAAATTCCAATGGTGTGTTGGTGTTTTTCTCTGCACCTCAATTTATAAACTGACAGAGGTCAAAATGAAGCCTAATAACAATGGTGACATTGGATTTAGAGCTTTCTAAACCTAAGTATTTGAAGAAAAAAAACTCCATCATACCTGGATAGTGTCATATGGTCTTTTCTGAAATCTGTATGTATAGACTGCAGGCAAATTATTGCTCAAGAAAATGACCAAAGCTTATTCTAAAGAAGTTGCTTCTCCAGAAACACAAAGCTTTGCCTTCTAGTCTTCACAGAGATTATTCAGGATCTAAGAACACGAAATAAAGTCACAAATCAGACATTCTCATTGTAACAGTCAGAATTCAGCTCACAATTCTCTCATTGCAGACTGTCCAATGTAAAATATGTTGAGCAAATGTCCTAACTGTAGCTAGCTACGGAATATTGTGTGAATTCCAGTTTCTTTTCCAGGACAGAAACTGCAGGCTCTCTCTACAGTGTACTGCCAATTGCAAGAGTAATAGGAAGTTTATAAAAAAATACACCAGTGTGCAGACAACAACACAAACCCTTCATAAAAAGCAAACACGGATGCAAGGTAAAACATGAGTTTAAAATTTATTTTCAAATTTGGCTAAGGACAGGAGGATATTATCTGAATAAGTTATAGCTCTTGGATATCCATTCTATTGTCATAAAGCCAGTGTTGTTCTTCATTCTAGTTTTACTACTGCAAAGGTTACTGATTATCTGCATTAGGACAAATGGGGAATCTTAATATTTTATTTTAATTAATTGCTTTTTTGCTGTATGGCTTAATTATTGACTTGAAAGGGAAGACAATATTGTATATCTCTCATCCATAATTTGCATTTACAGATTGTCTTTTTGCACCCTTTGACATCCTTTAAATTGCTGCATACAAATTTATTTCCTTCACTAATCATATTTCTGACTATTCGTGCCTTGCTTCGAACTTTCTTTTTTACCTGAATAATCATATGAGGATGGAGTCATTGCTCGGAGCTTGCCTAAGGCATCACATCTCAATACAGAGGCTAACCTGAGCCCTAGTTTCACTGAAGTAGGCATGCTCACTGCAGAACTGATTATGCATTTGCTCAACCAGATGCCTCCACTCAGTCACTACAGTGTTCAGAAAGCCAGAGGGCATTTCCTTTGCTTTCTGTCACTTTCTTTCCAATGTCTGTGGGGGGTTTTATCACACATTCTCTCATTTCATTTTGCTTTTGAGCCATGCCATGCCATGGCCAAACCATCTAGGAGTTCATTAAATGTAATTGTCTTAAATTGTTTTAAATAATACTTTTTACTGTAGTTCAACTGTGTTTACAATGATGCAGCAAAGGCCTGTGAACTGCCCTTTATTTTTTTTTTGAGTCACAGCACATCTTTCAATGTTATCAGATCTCTACTTGAAAAAAGAAATCCATTGAGCTTCAAAATAAAATTTAAAATCTGACTAAATTTGGATTCAAAAATAAATGACCATTTACCATCCTTTTTTTTTTTTACTTATCTTATCTTTAACCTAAGAATTTACTTACATGATTTTACTTACATGATTACTTAACACTGTGAGAGAAGAGAAATTAACTAGGACAAAAGCAGAAAACAAAAATACAGTCTTTCTTGGTCTCTGAATAAATTCAAACTTGGCATCAAATTTTTCCTTTGATTTTTTATTTATTGAATTCTGCTTAGATGCCCCTTTAATTTTCAGAGAGTTAACAGAGATTATTTTATAGAAGCAGTCCCAAATGCATGTGAAAGTCAAATTGTGTTTCATTGTGTGACTAGAAGGAGCAGTCAGAGTTTTCCAAAATTCGTTGACGGTCCCAGTGAGATGGATTATCTGCTGATGGCATGATGTTCTTTGTACAGTAGTTGTTTTCTCATGGAAGCACTGCAAATTTGCCCACGAGTGTGCATCCAACTTCATGGCCTTTTTATCTCTGAAAAATCTCACTAAATTTAACTTCAACAACTTTTAACCTTACGCGTCTCTCAGAGGCAATTAACGAGATCATGAGTATAGTCTGGGCTGCAGAAGAGAGTTGTAATCTATGCAGATAATCTTTTGGTTGAAGTTTCCATCAAAGACAGGCTACATGATTCAAGTACAGTTAAGAAAAGTATACAGAAATGCGTTCGCACATAGACTTATTTTAAGACAAGACACCAAAAAAAGAACTTTTTCTAAAATAGAGTTCATGCAATCTGGCAGCCAGCCTCCCTCCCTGGAGAGAAGTCTCATCCAAGGTTCTGCACTACTGCTGATATGAAGTTATTAAGAAAAAATGGTTCAAATGCAAATTTAACTGAGTCCATAACCATAAGTAACATAACCATTTGCAGGTAAAGGAAATACATTTATCAGTGAGAAAATAGATGTGTTTTCTGGCACGACAAGCATTCCTTCAAATTTGAAAGAAAAGCAACAAACCTAAAACCTAAATGCCAGGTTTTGGTATTTTTAGGAAGTCTATCAGTTAGATTATTGAGAGAAAATGTAGATTGCACACTTGAAATGGAGAGGATTTAAATAAGGGGAGAGCTATGGTGGTTATTTTCTATGATGAAGGGATCAGGACATTTTACAGCATAAAGCAAAGAGCAAGATGAAGAACTTAAGGTGGGATGAGAAAGGGTGAGAAAAGGTTATGGTATGTCACAAACTCATAAGTTTATCAAGGCCATGACTCAGCATCCACAGGAGTGATGGGTTTGAGTTCCCAGGCTCACCTTCTCAAGCTTCTCACAGCTCTCTCTGAAAGTGGGAGATCCAGGGTTGGACAGTTATTTTTCAATATGTACTTTTCTACTGAGAAATGACTGCCCCTTTGATTGGGATTGCTTGTGTAAATATGTCATGCCCAGCCAAACTGAAGCAGCTGGAGCCACCTTCTTGGCTGCACAGCTGAGTTTTGTCTTCAGCCTTCATCACCACACCTAGGCACATCCTTTTCCTAGGAGAGGTTCCATTGAAAATACATCTTTTTTTTCCCCACTGCAGCAGATGGCTTTGGAAATAATACCAGGTCTCTTGGCAGAACCTGTCCTGTTTAAATTCCTAGATAATCAGGACCCTAACAGCGGGGGCAGATAACATAATTTCTTCAGATTTTTATCTCATAGCTACATCACATTACCAAGTCAGTGCTGCAGGATTTCTGTCTTCCCTTTTTTATTCAGCTTTAAACACCAGCCTTTGCCTTGAAGTCACAGTAGGCAATGTTCTCCCACTGGATTGTTGGAACCCCTTTAGGTTCTAATCAGGTCCTTTTTCTTCTTTACCCTGAACTCAGACTCTCAAGTCATTGTTCTCTTTTTGCTCCACTGAGCCACAGCTTTCACAGAAAGCCATCAAAGCCTAAGTTGAGACGTCTCCATGTCATTCCTAAGCCTGTGAAAATTCCTCTGAATTTAACAGACAATCTCTAGACACCTGTTGCATTTTTGCCTGATTACTGACCCAGTAACAAACTCCACTATAAATGGACACACCTAAAGAACAAAGCTAGAACTATGTCCTGAAAGAATTCTTTGGGACAAATTCCCAGATCTACTTGCACTGAATTCAATGTATTTTTAGGGCTGAATTTGTTTTAATTCATTGATTAACTAATCACTCAGTGACTAGTTAAGGAGGCAATTTTCAGCTCCCCTGAGATATTGTGATGAAGAAAGGTGTCCAAGCATTCTCCTAGATGTCATTTCTACCCTTCACCAGGAATTATCTCAGACAGTATATGGACTTGTATTCCAAGGTAACTATTTAACCATGACCTGCTGCTATAATTCTGTTAAAATTGACATCCAAGACTAGCCAATCTCTGAAAACATACTATTGCAAACCAAACAAACTGGAAATGGGATATATCAGGAAAGAGAACAAAGCTCATAGGGAATGGGTCATAAAGTTGAAGATTTGAGCCTTGATGTAAATACTCTGAAAATCTGCAATGTACTTAAATACATGAGGAAGTGGTCAGTGCCAAGCATATTGTTTCATAAACTGACAGAAGGGAGTCATAAAGCTGGCAAAGTGCTTCTGAAAAGGAAAGCACCCCCTGGTGCCAAGCAGATAACTGATTCTTAAACAGCCACTAAATGTTTATGTTCTAGACTTCAGCCTTGATAGAGAATTTGCCAACTAGAGATTATTATTAATAAAAAAAAATTAAGATGTTTATAAATTATTTCAGATAAGGATCTCTATTTTATGCACACTATGAAATGGAGCTTCAAAATTCATTGGTAATATCAATGAGTAATTGAATAATTGTCATAGAGAAATTTTATTAAAAATACTTAAGTTCAAGGTTATAGAGCAAATACTAAAAAAAGGGAACATATTCCTTGATTCACTATATTTCATTCCAAAGCAACAAGCAAAAAGATGGCTGCAATGTATTATCCAAGCAAGAACACCAGTCAGATGGGATGTGGTGGCAAACTTACCCTTTCAAGTGTGACATTTACCCACTGGGTATAAGATTTTCAGCTTCAGATTTACTCATAATCCTGATATTTTTATAAAACATGTTGTTTTCTTGTCTAACCTCTCTGTCAGATTATTTTAAAGGTTCTAATTGTGTTTGTGTATATTTGTTGCAGTTGTATTTTAGTGGTAGCAATAACAATAATCATAACACTCAGGGTAGACTTAAGTAGTTCTTTTTTTATAAGTGAACACTTAATGAAGGGCTTCCTAAAAATATTTAAACACTCTTAATTCTGTCTGGCATACTCTGTTAATTGCTTATGAGGACAAGAAGAGTGATATGTTATTTATATTACTGACCCTTGAGTTACAAATTCTCTTTTCCTATAGATGACATCCATCAGACAGAGCCTTACTAGAAAATTAGTTAAGCTATGCATAGAAACGTCCTGGTCGAGAAAGAGAATAATGCCCTTCTACAGAAATTGTGCCACCTACCTGCACTTCCACGTCTCAGGCTCAAATCTGTCTATGATTGCAGAGAAAACTTAAACAGACCATGTAAATTAAAATTCTAGGTGATTATGATAAGATAAATCCTGCATTAATTTTCCAATTCATCTGTAGCAAAATGAAGCACATTCTCACTGTTTTTCCTCCAAATGTAATCACAAAATGTGATAATATAAGTAATGAGAAAATAATTTGGAATGGAACTAAGAACAGTGGAATTATATTATGGGTTGTAGAATTATTGTTTCAGAAAATTTAGTGAAATAAGATTTCACTTGCAGAAATTAATTATTACAAATTCACTTTATAATGATCATATTTCTTAGCACCATTGCTAAGATCTTGTCCTTTGGTTATGTACAAGGAGGAGTTTTTAAAATTCACAGAACTACCATGTAGATCCATACTCTGATTTTAACAGCTGCAGAAGTGGTTTTATTTTGCTTCTACCTCTATCATACACAAGGGGTGGTCACTTTTGATGACCTTTGCACTGCATCTTCCCATTTGGCAAAGAGATAATTTTGTAAGGACTTCATTTAAGATCAAACAGTCTTTCTAATCCTTCAAATTATTGGAGGACTATCAGCACAGGTGGCAGTGTAAACAGAACCCTGCTTCCTTTATTAAAGTGCAAGAAAACCAACTGAAGATTTTCCTTTTTTGTTGTTAAAATCAATGCTTAACCAATTTTTAGGTCAGGAAATCTCCAATGTTCTGGAAATTTTTCCTCTGATTTGTCTTGGCTTATATAGCATAATGTGTCCTATCAAGTGCATGCATGCATAAAATGTCATTTTTTGGACAAAAGACAATGTTATAAATAATTCAACATACAGCTGAAAATATATGTTCATACTAGTGTATCAAGAGGGACCAATGTTAACATAAAATCCACATGAACAGAATATTAGTGTAGATTCAGTACAACTTCTTTCTAATTAGGTATTTTCTGTATGTGTACAAATAAATTTTGTAAATGGCTTGAACATACCAAATATTGATGTTTTAATTATAATAAATAAAAATGATGTTTTAAGGAGTGAAATTTTAATATTAAATTCAATTTAACGGTAAAATGAAATCAGTAAGA
This sequence comes from Cinnycerthia olivascens, assembly GCA_035048155.1. Taxonomy (NCBI): domain Eukaryota; kingdom Metazoa; phylum Chordata; class Aves; order Passeriformes; family Certhiidae; genus Cinnycerthia; species Cinnycerthia olivascens. The sequence continues at coordinate 99,513,142 of JAWWMU010000153.1, read as the reverse complement.
GACACTGGGTCCTTCCTTGTGAAAATTAAATGGAATATTATGTACTGTAAAAGTGTAAAATTAACAACAGAATTCTAAAATCTGTCCAGAACATCAGAAGAAAACAAAATTTTGAAAAGAAATAAAGCACAGTTTAACATGAATATTCAAAGATGAATGTTTTATTTTCTAATTCTTTTGAAGAAAAAGTAATTGTTGCACTGACAAAACAATCCTAACAATCCTAACTGATCCAGAGTTATCACTGCCTTAATTTGAAATAGAAACTTATAGACATTTTATTCCCTCTGTTGCTTTTTGGCTTGTTTCTTTCTTTTGCTTTCATTTTTGCTTTCAAGTACTTTACTTTTACACAGCAAATTGGCCCTTTTTTGACCTGATTATCTCATCACTGCAAATCCTATATTCAGGGAATTACAAGAAGTATGGTTTCTAATGTAATCTTGAATTAATTCTGTTGCATTTTTTCCAAGCATATAATTCATATATATACACTAATGTCATAGATCACTCCATATATATAGCAGTAGAGTTGAGCTTTGGTTGTGTAATCACTTCCACATAAAGGTCTTTTTCAATATTAAATTTAAACTATATGTAACTCTGAAAAACTGTCATTTTTTTAGGCTTTAATTTTTCGTGTGTGATCTCATCTTATAATGAACCCTTTTTTTTTTTAATTTTTTTTTTAATTTTTTAAAATTTTTTAGATTTTTTTGTAGTTTGCATGACCTAGTTTTTGGTAGCGGGGGGACGACAAAGGCAGCTTCTGTGAGAAGCTGCTGGAAGCTCCCACCATGTCCAGGAGAGCCAATCCCTGATGGCTTCATCGATGGATGTGCCTCTGGCCAAGGCTGGGGGTGCCAATTGGAAATGGGGGTAATGCCTCTGTGATAACATATTTAAGATGAAATCAAAACAAATGTTGTGGTGCAGTTTTATTTCCAGTCAGAGAAGAGAAAAGAGAGAACATGTGAGATGAAACTCTGCAGGCACCAAGGTCAGTGGAGAAGGAAGGGCAGGAGGTGCTCCAGGGGCCAGAGCTGAGATTCCTCTGCAGGATGTGATGAGACCATGGGGAGGCAACTGTGCCCTGCAGCCATGGGGATCCACAGGGGATGCAGAGATCCACCCACAGCCCCTGGGGATCCACAGGGATGCAGAAATCCACCCACA
>JAWWMU010000153.1:99499247-99511836 GCA_035048155.1 Cinnycerthia olivascens | reverse complement strand
CCCTGGGGATCCATGGGGGATGCAGAGATCCACCCACAGCCCGTGGGGATCCATGGGGGATGCAGAGATCCACCCACCGACCCTTGCGGAAGCGCCCACACTGGAGCAGGTGGGTGCCTGGAGGAGGCTGTGGTCCAGTGGGACACCCATGGAGAGATGGCCCAGCTTCCAGGCTGGAGCACCCTTGGAGAAGCCTGTGGAAGAAGGACCCATGCTGCAGCAGATCTGGGGAGGATTCTGTGCCTGTGGAGGACTCATGTTGGAGCAGTTTGCGAAGAGCTGTTGCTCATGAGATGGACTCGTGTTACAGAAGTCCATGCAGAACTGCCTCCTGTGGGAGGGACCCCACAGGGCAGCATGGGAAGGACTCCTCTCGCTGAGCAGCAGGAGAAGCCTGGGTGATGAACTGACCATAACCCCTATTCCCTGTCCCCTTGCACTGCAGGGAAGGAGAATGGGATGGGGGGAATGTGCTTTTCAAGGGCTTATTTTACTTCTCCTTATCCTGCTCTGATTTTGTCAGCAATAAATTCACCTTATATCCCTAAGTTGAGCCTGTTTTGCCTGTGATGGTACTTAACAAGTGATCTGTCTCCCAGTGATTATCTCAACTAATAAACCCTCTTAATTTTTCTTCTTGTCCAGCTACAGAAGGGAGTGAGTGAGCAGATTTCATGTCTGCTTGGCATCCTGCCAGTGTCAACCCATGACAGTTTTGAGCAGGTTTTAAGAATACTTTTCTGAAGAGAAAATGAAGAATTAAGTGGATGAATTAATTAAATGAAAATGAAGATTTAATTAAAGCTGAAAAGTTTGAAGTGTTCTCTTCCTTTTTTCTTCTTCTTTTCATTTTTAAATGTTACTTTGTCTTATTAATTTCCCACAGGAATGCATTTTCTAATCTGGGCAAAAGCTTTTCAACTTTTGATATCATTTTGCCATGACTTTAGATCATGTAATCATTGAAGATGTAGCTACAAAAAAGATATAATTGAAACTCAGGAAAGTATTTTTGTTTTAGATCCTTCACCATTTCTTGGCTATGGATATGTTTGTTCCCATTTTGTTTTCTTTGACAAGAAACTTCCTTTGTTTAAATAAAATAGTTGTCTCAAAAGATGCAATAACCAGTTTTAAACCCAACAAAGATGAGGATTGTGAGGGTAAAATTATGTCTTTACTTTCTGGCAATAAAAGTGAAGAAATTTTCATTCAACTTGTCCTGACAACTAGAAAAGGTGGTAGCTGTCCAGTCTTGACTAGTTTATCTAGAAGTGTAGCGGCCCATTTTGCTAAATCCTTACAACAGGCCTTGGAATGATTTTCCAGGCACTAGTATTTGGTACACACTTCTTCCATGCTGTGGATTTGTCCTGGGATGCATCCCAACTACATTTATCCCTCCCTGCTCTGCACCCATATCCTTGCGTACTTCACATGAACTCAGGCACTCAGATTGAAAGGCAGCTATGACCCATGTTACTAAGTGTCTGTCCTAGTCCAGGTGAACACAACAATGGAATGGATGTTGAAAAGGAATTGTTCTACAGAAACAACAATTGTTCTATAGAAACAACCACAGAAATGAAAGAACTGTTGTGCTTTTCCTCTATAGAAGCTATTTTTAAAACTCAAGAAACCATGCAATGAATGAGATCCTATATACAAGGTGTTTATATCATTCTGTAATACTGCACAGTGTGGACATATTGAATTCCAGAGTAGAGTTAAAAATGCATTTAAATTCTCCAGGTGCATTCCCTCAGAATATATAAGCAATCTCCTTTGCAATTCTGAAAATGCAGTGTTCCCAAATGCATTGCAAATGTTGATTGTTTGAGATTTTCAATGGGAGAAATATCACATTTATCTTCCTTTCATTGTTACTTCAGAGTCCACCAAATCCTAAGAGGAAAAATTGCTAAAGTTTGCAAGCCACAAAGGAACAGGTTTTACTGATGGAGAGCAAACTGTGTTAAAATCTCATTCCCATCCATAATGACTATAGAGGGGGCCATTCAATTGGTCACAGTTTTTAGTTACTCCAGCACTAGGATGAACTGCAGCTTTGCTATGGCATGGTGCTCCTCCCTTCATATTCTGATGGTGGGACACAGCAGAGAAAGCCATTATCCCTCAGCATCATTAGTCTAAGGCCTGGGAATTTGTGAGTAAAGGATGCCCTGTTGTGTGATGATCACTGAGCACAATGCTTGTGATTCTGAAATAGTGTAGATTATTGATAACAGTCTTTCTGTCAACAAGTTATGTAATTAATTTAAAGTATTTGCTTATCTTTGTTTTAATCTCTTAAATTTAGCACAATTCCAATACAGTTTACGAATTGAGAAAAACACTATGAAGTACTTTCATGAACCATATTGCAAATTTACAAACAGCAAACAGCTTGGAACTTTTTTTTTAATTAATGAATAGGTTCTGAACGCCCATGTCTGTTGGCTTTTCCCAGGACAGTTTAGCAGAACTGAGGTAACACACTTGCACCCCTGCCCTCTTTGGTTACTAGTACAGTTTGTCCTTGGTGGGTTACAGCTCACATTTCCCCATTAATATAAACTATAGTTTTATTCCAGTAATCAATAACCATTTTTTTTAAAGAAAAAAACTACTGCTGATTTCCCAAGAAGATGAATCATTCTCCTAAGTATTTATTAGGGCACCATCCTGAAGGATTTCTGGCGATATCTAAGGTATTTATATGAGGGATTTAATACAAGTGCAATCAGCTGCTGCTGAACCTTCCCCTGGACTGATGCATAGTGCAGTTAAGTAAATTTATTAAAATAAAGACTATGAGTGTTTGCTTAATACTGCAGAGCAAAGGTTGGACTTTTTTTATCAAATGTTTACTAAGGACTAAGTAAAATTAAGTGTGTGATGGAGGAACTCTTGAATGACAATATAAGCAGTTATAATTGTAAACATATAAACAGTTTTAATTATAAATTAAAGCTTATTTTTTTAAAATAAGGTTAGTTACTTCTGTGGACTCTTAAACACTCAAGGTTTTATTTACTAAGTAATAAGCCGTTTATTAAATGTAATACAAGCATTACTTCACAGACCAGTGTAAACTGAGGTAGAGTTTAGCTGTAGGTTAATAAGTAGAGTATCCTGTACAGCAGTAGTATGGAGAAGAGAAAGAAGCACACATAAAATGGAAACAAATCCAGGAAATTTATATGGAAAGGAAATATATATGAGGAAAGTATACAACAGTATAATTCTCAAATGTATACCCTGAACCAGAATCAAGACTTTTACCACCACACAATGGAGTTGTAGGGCAGTTTGTATTTGTGCTCTTCTACACTGGTGAGGCTGACTTGATTAGAAATAAATGTTTTGCTTTATTCCTTGACTATTTTCTAAAGACACTGAATATATTTATTTTAAGCAAAAGTGCATTAATAAACAAGTATGCCATATGGATGGTTTTAATTGTGCTCTAAGCATCTGTTGTACTACCCTGTTGTACTACTTGTGTAGTTTTAAGTGTGGCAAAGCTGTGAACTACAATGACACTCTGGAAAACAATATCAAAATACACTCAATTTGCAGGGTCTTATTTTGGCTTCAGGACTAAAGATCCTGTATTTTCTAAAGAGGTCTTGGCACATTGCTTCCAAATGCACCTTCAGAAATGTTATAGTGAATGCAGTCCAGTAACAATATTTTCATATTGTTTGAAAATTGTAATTCTGAATTTTTTCAGGAGGCTTTACTGTGAATGCCAGCTCTTCCAGCAGTAGCTCAGAGGTCCCCCTTGGAGCATTTTGTCCACAGACTTGCACCTAAAATGGAAACGGACAGAATGCTAACATCTAAAGACAAAAAATTCTTCCAGAAAATGAAGCTCTAGTATTCATTCACTATCTGCAACGACATGCTCAGAAACTTCTACGTTACTGCAAATTCCCAGTAATATAGCTCTCTTTTACTGTTGTATTCCAAAGATTAAGTAAAATTGCGTGTGAGCATTCAACACATAGCCCTGGCAAAAACCTCTTCTGCTGACAGCTGCTTTTATCTGAGGCAGTGCTGATGCCCCTGTTCAGTCCCGTAGAAAGTCCTGGCGGCAGGATTGAAGGCTTGGGAAGCTGGAGGGAGGAGTTCGGTGCCTTTCTCCACACAGAACTTTAGTCCATGGTGCCCACTGCACAAAATGATTCTTCACTCAGACAGGGATCAGCTCATGGTCTGGGTTTAAGTATGGGACAGAGGGCGAAGGATCTCAGGTCAGGGTCCAGGGGGAATAGCTAAAATTGGTGCAGAGGAGGGGCAACAAAATGGGATAACCAATGGCATAACAGAGGAGGAGCACTGCAGCAAACTGGGGACAATGGGGTTCAGGGAACGGGAGAACATTCCAGGGCATAACCACATATGGAAAACAGGGTCAGTCTAGGCCAACAGGCCAGTGGGAAGAACAGAACTGGGGTTCATTAACATATAGTTGCAGAGGTCTGTGGGGAGAAGCCTTTTGTCTCCCTAACCTGGTGTACTTTGGCATCTCAGCATCTCTCCTTCCAGGAGCCAGACAGCCTCCTGGGCCTCCACAGATCCAAATTTGAATAACTATGATTTCAGAAAAAAAATATTACAGTGCATATGTTTGCAAGAGCAAAGCAATTGTTGGCTTTTATAACTGATCAAATACTCTATAATATTCTACCATGTGATTATAGATTTTTTTTTTCTATAGTGGTAGAATGTATGTTGCAGAGGATGAAGACAAACTAGAACATGTAGCAAGTGTCCTGTGACTTCACCCAAACACACTAAACAGTGAAACAATAAGATGTTCTGCAAAAAATCAACACAACCCCACTTTGTCATTCTTCCCCAAAGCTGAAGTTATTGCTTATATATAGCTAAAATCAGAAAGCTAAGATTTTCCAGGAGTAATTTTTTGAAATACATCTTGGTTTATGCCAAAATGTGAAAAGGATATGGCCTTTAGTCAGTAGGTTTTGATGGGGTTTTTTTTGTTTTTAAACTGCAATCCCGATTCAACAACTGTGTAAGAAAATACTTGCCTCTACAGCTGATAACACAGTTCTTAGTTTTACTGTATAGAATAAAAGTGTTGTGACTTTGGATCAATAATAATGTGCTTATGAGCATGTGCTTATGAATGATATTCTTTCCAATTACTTGCAAAAGTGACTTTATCAACGGATTTATCATCCTCTGCTTATGAAAATGGATCACCTGAGTGGTGTATGAGTCTGGTGCTTAAATATTCTGAATTAACATGCAGAGGTATAGTAATTTCTTCTGAAAGTTAAGGGATAAATGTAACATAAGGACTACATATTTTTATGAGAAAATATGGTCTTTTTGTGAACATTCATGATCAAATACAATAGAATTTTATCTCCATCTTTGTGGTTCAATGTTGCCATATTGTGCTGCTTGATTCGGATGAAGTAATTAAAAGAAAAGTTTCAGCAGAAAGAATCAGAAGAGTCTTTTGTTCTTTTGGAAAATTAGTAAAAGTCTGTGTGGAGGAAACACCTGTATCTCATGTATCACAGACTTCCATATGTGCTTTATCTTGACTAGATGAGAAGCACAGAGTACAGAAAGGTACATATGGGTAAATAGCTCATCATTTAGAGTAGACCCACTTCCAGTTATGAAAATATTCTGACAATGTCTTACTCATTAAAATGGTTACAGGTACTCACATGAGTTGGAAGGTAATTGATGCTGTACTGCATGTGGGAACTTCAAGTTGCAGAACAGAGTTCCTTTCTTAAAGCATACAATGATTCTGTTAAACTGGGATAAACTTATTGTCCTTGATACTCCATTTGTTAGTTTGCTTTTGCTCTCCATATTTTTGACAAATAACCTTTCTATTACCAATATTTGGCTTAATAGTTTTCAGTAAAAGATGTCTCTCTGCGCTGTGGCCAGAGGCTGAGTAGCATGAGATTTTAGAGAGTGAGAGTTGTCCATTATAAAATAAACAAAAAATGCAAAAGAAAACCCCAAAAGTTTTAGTTAAAAACCCTCAAACATTCCAAATAATCTTTCTTTTCCCCAAAGCCTTCATTATTACTTCCAAGGTGGTACAAATCAAGCCACTTCGACAGATTTTCAGTAATGCAAAACGCTCCACACTTCCCACTCAACTCTTTTTTAAATTACTTCTGCAATTTGTTTATCAACTCTCAAGTCAACACAATATTATATAGAGGAGAAAAATTAAATGAGTCAACCAGAAAAAACCTTTGGTTGCAGTTACGGCATGGCCGTGGAGAAAGCCCTTAAAAGGGAAGTTCTTGATAGTTTACAGACCTCTGCAGAAGGGTAGGAGTTGATGCTTATGAAAATAGTTTATAAAGAAGAAACCTAAAGGAATATAAGACCCAGCAGCGTATGTTTAGAGAGATTCTAAAATACTATACAATCAAGAGAGGAAAAAAAATAATTTTAAAACAGCTAAGAATAAATTTTTCTTTAAATCATAGATTTTTTAGAGGAAGATTTAAAATACTACTTGTGGACAATTTCACTTCACTTGTTACAAAAATTTTATAAAAATCCATTCTTTCTCCTGTCCCCTCCCAACCTGTAAGTAGGACCGAGTCTGCTGCTTTTATTAACAGAGAAAATATGAGTTTGTCCCTGTAAAATAATTGTTAACATCAGTGTACAAGAGGTAGGAGTACTCTACATAAACAAAAGGTAAGAGCAGAAATGTGGGTTTTTAAAATGGGTTATTCACCACTCCCAGAACACAGTTTTATGCTCCTAAAACTCTATAGCCAGTTATGGATTTAGTTGGAAGAACCTAAAAAGTAAAAGAATTCTATCACTGGGTGTGAAAAATATTTCAATCTTCCATCATTAATAGTGCACAGATGTTTCTCTATTAAGTGACTGGTAGCATAAATACTGCAACAATGACCCTTGATTTTAATCTTGCTCTTTTTTTTACAGTTTTTGTTCTGAATCAGTCTCTAGGAATCTCTAGGAATCAGAAAAATAAATTTATTCATTTCACTACTAGTTATATTAAATTATAATTAATTATAAAAAGGAAGTTAAAAAGACAAGTCTTATTTTTTTAAGTAATGTTTGCATTGGATTTCATAAAATAAATAGCAAAATATAAATTAAATGTATCTAGAAAATTGCATAGGAAAAATATAATATGGAGAAAAAAGTAACTCGGAATGAAATGCATTAAGAACTAAAAATTGGATATAAACAGGGAGATATCAACATCTTGTACAGAACAAAAGAAAAAAGAAAACAAGTTTGTATTTAAAAAAACAAATCAGAGTTTCAATAGAATAATGAAAATCCTTTTAACTTGGCCTTAAGATAAGACAATCTTTGACTTTTTAAATTGGCTTGTTCTATACTGGTGCACGTTAACAATATTTCATTTACCAAAACTTTTGAGCAGCTACTATGCCATAAAAAATACTGATGCATATAACCTTTGAAAGTAAGCCCATTTTTTATTCAGGAACTTCAATAAAACTTATGGATTTTTGCCACTAGGCAATCCAGTTTGAAGGTTTGGGCACATGCAAGGCTTTGTTTGCATATAAATCATTGCTATTTGCAATGATTTATGGAAATACTGAAACTAAACTTTTAAACACTGAGAACTGCATATATTCACAAAATATGCATAAGCCATAAATTTACCTTCCTTACCAAGGAAGAGTGTATTTTAATTTCTTTAGGACTATTGACAGTGTTAATACAGTTGTGACTGCTCACTCTTGGAAGAATTGGTATCTTTCAAACAGGTACTGTGCAGTTCTGTTTTGTGAATGACTGAGACAGAGGTTCCTGCAAATGAACAACTGCACTTCTCACTGTAAGTTTTGGAGGAAACACTATTCTGTTTCACAAATTGAAAGCTTCACTTTTGTTTTCAACTTACACTGAAAATAGGCATCACACTAAAAGTTAATGTTTCCTGAAGTAGCTCTCATTGTTTAGATTGAAATAATGTAATGATGTTGTCTATTGCCAAAATGCTTATGGTGTCAGAGCTCCTCCACACAGCTGTGATGACACTGTAGATACGGTAGCACAAAAAACTTTACAGAGAGGAATAGTGACATTCTACTTGACACAAAAGAGAGGATCATCCGTGTTCAAAGTAAAAAGACCAGTAACTCAAAATTGCTTTTGTTGTGTCTATTCTCTGGTGGAACTTGAGCACATCATAAACATCAGAGGTACTCTTTTGGTAAAGAAACACACATGCATTTGCTACCACATACTGAAAGGCTAATTTGAAACTCCTGGGATCATTTAGGAGCAGTACTCATAAAGCTTAGCTCAAACCTAGCCTAAACTGCCTCTGTGCTCAATTTTAATCAAAGGAGAGGGTTCTAAAGTAATTTTTTTTCCTGGCTACCTCTTAAATTTTTGAAATATTTCAAAATATAACATTTAATATAACTGTTAATAGAGAAAGACAAGTGTCTTCACAGGTTTAGAGGGCACATCCTAAGCAATTTATCTAAAATGGATGAGCTGGCTTGCCTCAAGGCTGTCATGAATGAGTGAATTGGTGTCCCAGCACATCCTATGGAAGTGCCTGATTTGCCAGAGGCATTTGAGATAGCCAGCATATTCTGACTGCCTAAATTTTCCTGCTTTCAAGACTATTTTTAACCATTCCAGGTGTGTTTTGTCTCTTTATAATGAGTGTAATGGAAGTCCAGCCTCACTGGACTAAATTTAACACTGGACCTGTTTGAGACTCTTTCTACTAGCATGAATTCCTCTAGAATAAAGCACTGTGTAGTGTAAGACTTTAGAGCCCCAATGCCTTCTCTTTCCCTGTCCCTTCCCTTTCCCTCTCTCTTATGCATAAAAAAGTTATTATTAAAAAAATACAAACTTCAGTAATTATCTGGACCCCCATGTAAACAGCTAATATGTGATAAAAAAAGTAAAAAACAAAAAGTATAAAAGTATTGAAATTAGAAGAATTCATTTCAGGAAAGTTCAAATATTTCACAACTTGACCTAATTATACTGAGAAAAAGTTCAGTAGACATAAAAGTTACTTTAGAATAGGGCAACAACAAGTATCTGTAAAAAACTTAGAGTAACTAGAGGAAATAACTTTATTCCATTTGATATTTACCTAATGTTTATTAGTGAAGATAAAATAATTTTATATTAATATTATGTATCCTTAATAGAAGTTGAAGGATTATGAATCACAAATAAATGTCTTAGAAACGTGTCGGAACACAAATCAAAACTGGAAGGGACACTGCCCTCTAGCAGTCATGCAGTTTAACCAGATCACACATCAAAAAAATTCCTGGTGGTGTTGTAGAGAAATAAGCACAATACTCAAGCAAAACCTAGTGCATTAAACTTCAACTGACCCTTAAAATGGAAGGCTGCTTTCCTAATGCATTTAAAAAATATTTCTATCAATGATACTGTGCTTCACTATGAGATAATCTGCTTATACAGTCATATATCTCTAAGCAACATACATCTCTAAGTAATATTCTCTTAGAAAAAAGCATTGCTGAACATAAATATACTTAATTTTACTACAAAAAATCAGGCAAATATAAAAGAATATTAATCAGGCTAAACTAATAACAATTATACATAATTGCTTCACTGTTGGCTCTGAACTGTAGCATCTGTGCTGCTGTGCTTTGCTGTTATTATTACACACACACAGTGCTGAAATGCTCATCAGGATATATTTGTTAATCTGACTCCACTCCAGGGTAAATCTTCTCTGCTACTCTATAAAAATAAAGCATGGATGAGCTGCTAACCAGAGCACTGTTTTACTTTTCACAAAAACAAATTATCAGGAATCTCAGGTAATGCTATGTGGTGCAGGCAAATATTTCTTACTTAAAGAACCTAACCTGATGGATCAACCCCAACATTTCTAATGAGTTCAGTATCTGTATAATAATGACACTCTTTTTTTTTTTTTAGTTTTGATTGTTTCACTACTGGTGAATAAAATGGATACACACAATTGATATGTATTCCCCAGTAGTGAAGCAAATAAAACTCAAAATACACAATATAGTTCTGAAATCATTCTCAGATGAAATAAGATGCAGAGCTTATTAGGAATGTTGTACTAGATCAATTGAGAATTCATTCTATGAAAGTAATCGCACTACTGAAAGAGTTAACTTCTATTTACCTGAGAAAGGAGAGGATTTAAGATTAAAATTACCTAGAGAAAATCAAGGATGTCTAGAACAAAAAAAATATGTTGAACAATAGGATAGGTTTTAGATATTACTTTATGCCTAATAGAAAAAGAGGAACAAAAATAAAACAAGACTCAAGTAACAAGGGAATAAATATTGATATTGCTGCAGCAATTGACTTGACATCATAATCTCTTGTCAAGCTGCATGGTGTCTCTTGCTCTTATAATGAAAAACAGCAGCTCCAAATGCCATCCTAATTATACTGGTGGAGCAAAAAGTCCTTAGGGAAGTAGGAAATTGAAATAAACAAACAGTTTTCGCATGCTGTGGGAATGGCACTAACACTTCCATATTAGTGGCATGTTCCACTTGGATTTAAAACATTAGCTATTGTTTATTTATTTGACTGCCTTTGTCTTTATTATACTTTATAGATATTTATATCTGTGATAATGATGTTTCTCTGAAAAAAAAATTTCTGTTTTTCAAAATCTATATTCTAAGCAAAACATATGCCCTATCAAGTTCCAGATGAATTACTAAAAAAAAAAAAAAAAAGTACGTGCTATTATAGTTCCCAGTTTCACTTTTTTCCCCTATTGAATATGAAGCCCTGTTTTCTTAAGACAAATAATTTTATTTTTTTTTTCCTAACATGATTCTTGTGAATCAGGAACATATGATCGACTCATTTAAACAAATGAAGAAAAGAGGCCCCGAAAGAAAAAAGCTGGAATTTCAGAAGAGAGCCATTGCTACTCTTACAACACGTGACAAACACAACGCAATTCCTCCTGGAATGAGGATGCACATAAAGAGAGATAAATTTCCTTACAGAGATCTAAAAGGACACATTTCCAGATGGGGCAGTGCTATAAAACCAAGATACCTTCCATCTTTAGAGAAAAGAAAATGCAGTAACCATAAAAATAGAAGTAGCAGCAGCAGCAGCAGCAGCAGCAGCAGTAGTAGCAGCAGCAGCTGTGGCAGTAGTAACAGTAGTGATAATAGCAGTAATAGTAAGGATTGTGACTTCAGATATTCCCTGGAGTGGCTGTTCCATGATTGGAAAAGTTGCAGTGCTGTAGCTCAGTCTGCAGATCAGAAATTTGCTGGAAGGGACAGTGTGATGTTGACAAATATGCAGAGCAGATCATCATGTTTTTCTTTGCTAAATTCTTGCAGAGGCAGTTTCCATACCTGGGACTCACAGATGCTACTTTACATGCATACAGCCACCACACAGGCTTTTGTCTTTATTCTAGCAGGGTATTTATTTTTGGTTCTAGGGGAAGTTGCCCACAGAAAATTACTGTCCTCTCCATAGTATGTACAGCCTATCATGTTTTATATAGCTCACATCCGCTTTCATCATAAAGCTCTCAAATCAAATAGGAAGGAAAGTTGTTCTAAGAAGGGGATCAAGAAGGTTATGTCAAAAGATGCTATCTCCATATGTCAAAATTATTTCCTTAGTGGAAAAGTTGAGAAAAAATGAGAAGTTTGGCTGGATCCAGAGAATGGAAAACATCCTCTTCTCCTTACAGAAATTGCATAATGTTGTTTGGCTCAACAATATTTTTCCTATAAAATCTTCTCAACAATAAGAAACATTATTACATGGTTGCAGTAACTTGACAAGTGTGCAGATCGGTAATTTTTGAATTTATTGTGTTGGTGAACTCTATTTCTCTCTTATGGGCTACGCTCTCACTCTTATTAGGTTTTATCAGACCAGTAAGCATGTAAAGAAGTTTTAGACTGCCTTGACTTGGACATAGCCTAAAACCCATGTTTGTGGTTTTCAGTTCTGCTTTATTTCACTCTTCTCTTAGTGCTAACAGAATACCCTGGGCCAGAAGAAGCATGTGTTGGAAAATATATGTAAAATATAAACCTTAAAACCATTACCCTGCAACAAAATGGTCAGTTGAGAAGTTAGTAAATATAAGCCACATGATTGTTATTTTACCTCAGTTGAGAAGGTTTTGAACTACATCTAAGAAAAATATTAGTACAATAACATATTAGAAGAATAATATTGAAAGTAGCAAATAACTTCTAACTTTGCCTTGGATTCACTGATAATAAACTATGGACAGTGGTTTATAATGATATACCACAACATATATATTTTACATATATTAGATTATATATAGATATATAGATATCGATATAGATTAGAAATATATAGATATAGATTATATAGATATAGATATAGATATAGATATAGATATAGATATAGATATTTATAGAGATATAGATATAGATATAGATATAGATATAGATATAGATGATATATAGATATAGATATAGATATAGATATAGATATAGATATAGATATAGATATAGATATAGATATAGATATAGAT
>JAWWMU010000153.1:99475112-99491727 GCA_035048155.1 Cinnycerthia olivascens | reverse complement strand
CAGCCCAGGACACGTTTGGCTTTCTGGGCTGCAAGGGCACATGGCTGGGTCATGTCCAGCCTCTCACCCACAGCACCTCTGTGTCCTTCTTGGCCAGGCTGCTCTGGATCTGTTCATCCCCCAGCCTGGAGTGATAATGGGCATTTCTGTGCCCCAGCTGCAGACTTTGCACTTGGTTGTGTTGAATCTCATGAGATTGCTGTGGGAACAATTCTCAAGCTTGTCCAGGTCTCTCTGGATGACATCCCATCCTTCAGGTGTGTCAATAGCCACACCCAGCTTGGTGTCATCTGTAAATTTGCTGAGGAGGCACTAAATCCCTTCATCTACATCATCAATGACATTATTAAAAAACACTGGTCTCTAACACAGACCCCTGAGGATCAGCACTTGTCACTGATGTTTGCTGGGACTCTGAACTGTTGACCACTCCCCTCTGGATCTGACCTTCCAATCACTTTCTTATCCATGTAACAATCCACCTGTACTATATATAGTGGATAAGGTGATCTTCATGGATTACTGCCTAAGGACATTGACAGTACAGCTCAAATAAATACTGCATATAATGTACATAATGTGAACAGCAGGGAAAGAATATAAAATACACAGAAGAGAAGATAGAAGACAAGTAAAAATAAAAAGACAGAAAAGCAATTTCAAACAGCAGAATTAAGGTCCCGTCATCAACTGCCATTGCATATAACTTTTACAAGTACAAAGCTGCAGAGTTATAGCTCTCTTTTAACTTTAACTCTCCACACTCGCTATAATTTTGTCCATCTAGCCAACAGTTCAGTAGAAAGAGTAAAAATAATATTAAATGTATTTATATTAGTAAATATAATTTACTAAAAAGAAAAAAAAAATCATGTTTCTCTGCTACTTCTGAAGGCATATCAGTATAGAATTATACCCTCCTAATTAATTCCATAAGCATGACATAAAAGAAGTTTAGGTTTTGAGATTAGATTGTGGTACCACACATAAGAAATTAACCACATGCATGTAACATGTCAGACAGAAATGTCAGATGCAGGAGAGAAGAGTCATGCTAACAAAACTGAAGAACAAAGGGAAGCTATGAAAACGTATATAAAGGGGAAAAAAACACTGAAAGTGCATGAAAGAAATAAAGCAATGTAACTATAATATAGGCAAATGTTGGTCTGGGTCAGAGGCTGAAGGGTTATGCTGTGTCTGATGCTATTCCTCTCCCCTTTCTCTTCAGAAATTATGATTAATTTGGAGCAAAAGGGAATAGAACTGTTCCAGCAACAAGCTGGATTAAGCAAGCATAAATTGTATAGTTTTACTGAAATTAATGGACCTATCTGAGGCTTTTATCTGGACTAATGGATAGAAACATGTGAAGACTTTGACAGCTGACAAGGGTGTTAGAATGAGTCTGTTTTCTTTTATAAAAGGGAAATATTAATGAGCTTGAACTCTGAATACCTATCTGATACAAAGAAGTGTGATATTTTCTAGTTAGTCAGTCCTCAAAAATAGACTACAAGAACACAGAAAATGATGAGTCTACATTTTCAGGTTTCTGGTTTAGTGATTAGTTATTAAAAATCTTTGAAAAATCTGGAAGCAGTACCTGTCAATTCCCAGTCTCCCTCTTGCCATCAGCATAAAAAAATAGTGCGTACATTTAAAAATTTTCGAATGACAAAGGCAACAATAGCATTAACTGCATAGAGCATATTTTTAATTTCATTTATATGGAATTGTCTAATTACTGCTGTTTTATTTTAATATATCTTTATATATTTTTTCCTGTATGCTCAAGACTGTCACTTCATAAGTCATGTATTCTCAATGGAATTTCTTTCTTATCTCAGTAACAGGGACAATCCTAGACAGACATTAATGAGATTTAATCAGAAAACACATTTAATTTCTTCATGGCCTGTTACCTATTCTTCCACCCATTCTCTTGGAATTGGATGACCGGCATCACCACAGTGCTTTCCTCTTTTTCCCTTCCTACAATGAATACTTGGACACAGCATTCCAGCTCCTCCATGAAGTTGGAAAAGACATTTCTTCAAGTAAATTTCTTCTAGAGTAGTTTTGAACATCACACTGCTACAGACATGCTCCCAAATTACCCACCTTTTCCTAGATCAACTGCAATTCAAATGGCAGTACACTGAGAAAAAGAGTTTTCATTCCCGCTTAATAAAGCAATCAAATATAGTCCCTCTTGAATGAAAGTGCACTAGATTACGAATTCAAGGTGAAAACAACTCAAACCTTAAACTGCATAAAACAAACCCACTCCCATAATAATTCCAATTAAGATAGAGCTCAGTTCAGTTTCATATGTGGAATGTCTAGGCCATACAAAACATGATTATAATTAGTAATGTATTTGAATGAATATTGCCTATAGTAATACATTTCAAGTGAATACTGTCTGTGGATTTTTAAGAGATGGATGCTTATAGAAATGGTCTTATTGTCACAATTTTCTCTACTCACATTTAGTATAAATTGTTCACGTATTCCGCAAAACAGTTGCTAAAATTGTATATCTTAGAAGTAGGTTATCCATTTATTTTGCACTATCTTCACAAATCATTCACACAGAAAAAAAAAAAAAGCTAGCTGCTAAATAAACAATTCACAAATAAATATTACTGCTTCCAGTCCTTTTACTTATAACTCTTGCTTCCAGCATATTTGTTTTTAGCTTTGCAGGGAAAAATATCCAGATATTGTTTGGAATAGATTATGTATAGTTTTATATGACTCAGGCTGGCTTTTTCTGTGCTGCATATACTCCCAGACTTTTTAATTCATGTACAACTCAATTTATCATTAATCTTACATTGTGAGATAAGCAGTAGATGCATTAGGAATGCTGGTTGAGTAAGATGCTTTAGAAGGAAGCTAATAGATGTGATAATGTACATACAAAACCATCTGCAAGGCAAAAGTTTATAGGATACTGCAGTGATGAAATGACAAGATAAAGAAATACAAGTAACATTAGAACAGAATGATTAGTGAAACACTATTCCATAAGATCAGGGCAATAACACAGTGTCCTGTGAAAAATCGTATAAAACCTTTGAGGTAGAAAAGGAAGGTTGGTCATTTGATAACATTATTGGGTTGGCAATACAGACACTCAGCACAAAATAAATTATCCACAATATAGTATGTTAAATAGATATTAGATAGACATTAACCAAGCTAGAGAGATCTTTGTTCCCTTATCAGAGTTAGATTTTTCCCTAGTTTCTGTAGAGAGATTCTGCCTGGATTTTAATCATTCTAGAGCATGATGAACTGATTTTGTTGCATGAACTATTTTCTCCTACAGTGGAATGGAGAAGATAAACTTTTCAAAATGCAATAGAAAGGTCATTTCTCTTTATTCAGGATCAGATAAAGCTGCCTTAAAACCCAGCTCTGAATAATAATTTCAAACCCATTCCTAGTACACCCTTGATTTTCCAGACCAGAGCAGTTTTGGCCCAGCCCCTGAAGGTGAGCGTAACTGAGGTTCTTGTTCATAGATCCCCTAGGGCAGATAAGAGTGAAACAACACTGAATGACAGATAGATAGATAGATAGATAGATAGATAGATAGATAGATAGATAGATAGATAGATAGATAGATAGATAAAGGCTTATTTTAGAACAATTTTCCTGCAATGGAAAGAGGCCTGCAGTCATTTTAGTCGTCATTATGCATAGCAATAGAAAAACATAAGAGAGATATCACCACCCATGGGTCCATTGACAAGACTTGACTGCTGTAATTTCATTGTTTGCTGGTTGAAGTGATGATGGCCTCTTGGTCCTTCAGGGGTGGGGAAAGCCTGTGAAGCACAAAGCTCAATGGTTTAATATATGGTCAGGGTCAAGTGGAATGCCCAGGCGTGAGAAGGATCTTTGATGGTTTATGACACCTTCTACACATAACAGCTCCTCCTCACCCAGTTTAGCTGAGCTGGTTATAACCCATCAGAAGGAATTAATATCTTCAGGCCTAGGAGTGAATGTCTAGAAGTCCCCTGAAGGGGGTTTTTAGACCTGATTCAGTTGTGTAAGAGAGAACCTCAGCATGACAAAAGGCATTCACAGGATGCCTACCTTCACAGGATCTGCCTCTTCATTTATGTGTCTCAAATCC
Source organism: Cinnycerthia olivascens (assembly GCA_035048155.1). Taxonomy (NCBI): domain Eukaryota; kingdom Metazoa; phylum Chordata; class Aves; order Passeriformes; family Certhiidae; genus Cinnycerthia; species Cinnycerthia olivascens. The sequence goes on along the minus strand of JAWWMU010000153.1, from coordinate 99,487,571 downwards.
CAGCAAGCAACCTCCAGTCATGGTTGCACAATCCCTCTGCACTTGGGCTTTTACCATCATCAGCAAAACACCCTCTGGTTTTGCAAATGGCCAATTATTTGAGTCATTAACCCTTAACATTTCAGTCTCTCTCACCATCATTGTATCAAATTCAAAAAGCTGTGTCTCATCTATCATGATGTCAGATTGTCTATCAGATTATCTCTGAGCTAGAACTGTGGTCAGCACAAAAGTTAGCCTGACTAATTCTCCCCCTGGTGCTCTAATAAATTATTACTTGTGAGGAGTGGGATACAAAAGGCATCAAGGGATCTTAAGGCACGAAAAATCTATTATGATTCTAAGTCATAGTCAAAAATCCATATAATGTCAAAATACAATTTTAAATTAGAGGCCACAGATGGAAGAACTTGTAATTGATTGACTGTCAGAGTTGAAATTAAGATACAGTTTAATTTTATTCTGATAGCAAATATGAAGACAAGTAATGTAGCAAAAATCTATAATTCTGAAAAAAAGGTTGCAATCCAAAAACATATTAAAATAAGTCGAGGTACTTATTGTTCTACTAGTGACCATCGTTTAACTTCAGCTATGTAGGTAGACGTAAAGAAACACAACATGCCCAGACTGCAATACAATTTTAAGGGGGCAGTTTTGGGGCTTTCTAAGTGCTTCTGGCCTAAGGATGCCCACAGAGCTGATAGGCACTAAGAATTGCTAAGGTTAAAATGGACTAGGGCTTACAACAATTTTAAAAAGGAGCCTTACATGGAAAAAAAGTGAACAAATAACAGTTGGCTGCAAATATACTATTTTTTCTTAACAAATTTGAATACTTGTAATAATTGTCCTCTTTGCTTTTAATGTCACTAATGTCACCCTCCATCATGGATAGATGCCTAAGTAAAGTAGCTGAACTGCTTAAAATCAATTAAATTCATGGGGTTTCATTCTTTAACTCCAAGACAAACAGGTTTCAGCACTGAAAGCAAAATAAATGCAATGGTCTCCAGGAGCTTGTTTCAGTGTTCTCTGTCTTGTTTTGGAAATATTTTCACCCCCTCTTAACAGTAGTCCTGTAAGACTTGAAAATTTTGGGTTCAAATAAAAAATCTATTGAAGCCAACTTGGAAATTCCTCCATCACCAATGAGGAGAAGATGTGAAACGGCAGTAGGCTGGGGCCAGGACCCTTCTTATATTGTCTGTCTGCAGTGTTGATTGCAGTCCAGATATAAATCAGGCTTTGTGTATGATGTGAACACCAGAGCCCAGAAACAAGAAATCAAAGGTAGCTGAGCATTTCTTTTCTAAAACCATACCAGAAGATAGCAGAGATTCTAAGTACAGCAGATTAGTGCAAATGCAGCTAATCCCCCCACTCTTCTGTGAAACCATTCTGTCCTGTCCAAGCTGGCGGCTGGGAAAGTCTGTTGGTTAACAATAATTATGGAGGTATTTAAAAGGCATGTATTAATGTGCTTAGGAACAGGATTTTGTGGTGGTAGGCTTGGCAGTGCACCGTTAATGGCTGGACTTGATGATCTTAAAAGTCTTTTCCAACAAAAGCAATTCTGTTATTCTATGATTCTGTGATTCTGTGGTCAGGCATAGAGAAAGAGTGAGATTGTTTGTCCAAGACAAAACTCAGCCATTTTTGATTATCAGTTCAGTGATAAGGAAAACCACATACTAATCCTTATCCCTGTAACTTGCTTTTTTCATAACTAGTGTAGATGAAGTCCAAGACTGAACATTCTCTGGAATACAGTCTGAAGAAACGTTTTAATGTGAATTTGGATGTTTAAAATGTTGATTTTTAGGAGAGTTTTGCTGTTGAGGTAAGTCTTGGATTCCAGTTTAACAGATGGTATATTACACTGAATTCAGCAGGTAGTTAAACTAACCTGTGGAGAAGTAAAAAATAAATGAATTCACATGAACTTGAATGTAACTTGCACAACAAAGGTTTGATCCAGCCCTTTGCAAAAACCTTTAAAGAGAAGTTTTAAAATTACTGAACTGTGATTAAACAGTAAATGTCTTTTTGTATGCCTACACAGAGATATATATGCACACACCAGAAAATATGTATATACACATATACATATGTATATTTAAAAAATTTAGTAAGATAAATATTTTTAGAAAGCTTTTAACATGCTGGCCTTTATATTTCCAATCATAGCATTTTGTCTAATTACAGAATTTGGCATTTTACCAAATGAAAAATCATTTCTTCTAGAGCCACCCTGTCATGGTTTATCATATGAGAAAATAATATAGCCGTACAGTTGAATACTATTCTTGTATCCAATCTTCTGGAATACTTGTTGTTTCTTTCCAGGCATCTGTTATTGTATCAAAGCTATTTAATTTTTTAAGACAGCAGTACTTTCAATGTAGATGCAAATCAATTAATTTGTATTTATTTGAAGAGAAAATCTACAGGCACCTTGAAAGACAGTAAACCTATTTTTTTTTTGGTTGATAATATAAAAGTCATAACAACCATTATGTACGTTAAAATCATAAAACAACAGAAACAACAGCTACTAGGGCTAATATCAAAATGAATCCAGGAAAAGTCAATTTAAAAATTTGGTTTTGGATTCCAAAATACTTGAGATTGGAATGAATTCTTGTGATTAAAAATAAATAATAAACAAGGTCTTTTACTGTTGTAGCTTAAAGAATGCAGACTTTCTTGGGGACAAAGAAATGTAATTAACTTATGAGAGCAGATCCTTGTCCATTAAAGTAGCTGCACCCATAGTACCTTTACAGATATTTCTGCATATTCTTTGTGAAGAATTCATGATGGAACTCTATAGAGATATCTAACAATGTGCAGATAAAAAAGTCCAGCAACTGTACTGGGAATGCATTTACTCAAAGAAATTACTATTTTATGATCACCTGTAATGCAAATGAAAAGCTGGTGTTATATCAGTAGTTCATAGAAATTATAGCAGTAGTTCATATTTGACAATTTTTCCAACTAGCCAAAAAATGGGTAAGTCATTTCAACAGCTGAATTAGAGACACAGATGGAGCAGCAAGACCAAAATCTGATTTTTCTATTTGAGGTCCGTTGTTTAATATAAAGGAATGATAATGGATCATTTTGGTACCAAAGATACATTTCCTCTTTTACATCACTATCTTTTGAGCTGTTTTATCAGCCTGCTGTAAGTGCAAATTTACAATCCCTCTTAAGGTTGTAGTAACAACACAGTTTGGACATTTGACTTCTTTAAGTGACTCTTGCAAAATGTCAGCTTTGCCTGCCTCAAGATACCACCATAAAAAGCAGGACATAATTTAACCTCTTATCTACGTTATCAACACTCTGGGGAGGGATGATTTTTTCACTAAAAAGAGTTATGAAAAAACAAACTGCCTGAGGCTGTTCAAACTGATAATAAACATTGATCTGAGGCTAAAATGAATTTAGAAAAGATCAGCAGTGAAGACGTGGGAAAGGGATTTAAGAATATAACTATTTATTCAAATATATGAAAAATATTCTTGCAAAATATAGTACAAATATGTCTTTATATCCACCAATAGTAAACATGCATAATCATAATAATAAGAAAGCCTAAAATAATTAAAAATACTTGATAGAGATTATCCTTAATCATCCTTAAACACATTACCTATGGAGATTGTACAATTTGTATTAGACTTTAGTTTGAACAGGCATCTTCAGATAATACCAGACAAAAGCATTCTGTTAGACTATGTCTAGTGTCATTTGATTAGGTCCCTGAGAAGGGATACAGACCAAATCATCTCCTGAAGGTGCTTTCAAGCCTGTGCTTCTATGCCTTCTTTGTGCAATTCGTTGCTCCTATTCCAAAAAGGACAGCTTGTGTATAAATTGTGAAGTGTACTGGAACATCTATTAATATTTTCTGAAAGAATCATCTGAGAAAGAAATATTATCTAAAGTCCTGTCTGCTTTTATAAGACAAAACAAAAAGGGAAGATGATTCTGAACATGTTAATTATCTGTGTTGGTGGGTCTCATTTTAGTAACAATCAGTATTGCACTAAGACTGTTTTTTCCCTTGCAGTAATGGTTGTTCTTGCACTGGGTTTTGGATTCTTCACTTGTTTTTTAAATTCTTGTTTATAAGAAGCCTTAAATTATTTTTACCTTAGCATTGCTGTCCATTACTACTGATTGCATTTGTAGAGGAAATAAAGAATTCTTTGCCTTTGCTTTTCATATACCGCCATAACATGCTTTATTAATTTTTTTTTTATGCTATACATACAAAAAATAATGATGGAACAAGTCTTGGCATTAGCAATATAAAAAGAAAAAAAAGTTGTTAATCATTCTAGAAAGCAAGGTGATTTTCCTTTGGTCTGAGTAACACTAATTATTCCTGCTTGAAATACATTCAAAACAGCTGTGTAGGAGTTGAATTGTTTAGGCTTCACAGTTTATTTTATTTTCTTTTTTCTCTTCTACCTATGGAGTTTTTTGATTGTTTTTAAATCAGTTGCAGACAGCCAAACCACAGGCTTATGGCTATCACTTAAAGATACTCAAAGATATGATGAAATAAAAATAACACCCTTTAGCAGAATGGAAGACATAGTGTGAGCAGAACTAGCTCATGAATAAATTTTATAGCTCTAGAGGGTTCTTTGAAAAACAACAACATTGGTTTTAAATATGTAGTCAATAAGGAAAAGTAGAAAAGCCTGGATTCCTCTTGTTAGTTTTAGAAAAAGCCCAACAAAACTACTATCTCTGCATATCCATAGGTCAGTTTTTCAAGAAGTATCTGTAATAATTGAATAAGTAATAGCTTGACTGATCTAAGGAGAGTTGAGCTTTTTGCAAGACATGCCAGCATGCTGTACCATTCTGATCATTAGTCCTTTGCTTAGAAAATGAAATGCTAAAGTGCTTTGCATCATTATGGCTTCATTTAATATTTCTGTCATCTCACTGCTGTATTTTAGCAGTGCTTTGCCGTGCAGTGAGAACTGCCCATAACTAAGTGAGTTTTGGTACTGAAAACAGTGATGCCGAATTGAGCTGCCTTCTTGCAAATCCCAGAATGTGCATCAGGAGGACACATCTGACCCTCAGGCCGACAGCCAGAGCAGGAAAAATGCTCTCTGTTCAAGGGAAGGCCCTCCAGTCCGAAATAAAGTGCAGAGAAATAGATGCTCATTTAAGCTACTTTTTTTGGTATGAAGCTGAGGATATCAAAGCTATGACATATATTGTGAGAGTGTGCAAGGGCAATTGAAGATTCAGAGCCTCCTAGGGTAGAATAGAGACCAGCAAGTGAAGAGAGGAGCACTGAGAATGACAATATATCAACTCTACTTTACTACTTCTCTAAAAGTTCAAGAAATTCCACAGAGCTCTGAATTCTGTCAAAAAAAATCAGCCACTTTTTTTATCACTGAAGAATTCTACTTTTTCACACCTGGAGTGTTAGTCCTATGCATGGATGTATACAGATTTACAACAAAAAGAGAAGTGTTTGAGTTCTGCTGTCTGTTTTTCCTTATCCTTGGGGAATGAAGATGGGTCCTTTTGACAAGGAAAAGTAAGTGGCAAGTAAAACTTTGAACTGATCTCTCTTGCAGAAAAATAATAAGAAAAACTAATATGCTCTCTTTTTCTAAAAAAATCACATAAAATTACTGAGTCCTGAAAATCCCTGTGAAAAACTGCTGTCCACATTTTGCTGATTGGGAAGAATTATAAACAGGAGCTAAACAAATAGGACTAGATCACAGAAGAATCCTGCTATGAAGCCAAATCACTAATCTTAACCTTAGGGTATGGATTTAAGCAGGGGATTTACTTGTCTCTAACCAAGACCTCTAATGCTGCAGGGTGTTTTTTCTGAAACTGATGGAAATCTATTTTCAGTCACTTATATGCAAGTTATATCTGCAGAAATACTTCTTATTAAAAAAAAATAAAAGAAGCAAACATCAAGATAAATGTTGTAATAATAGTAATAATATAAGGTTTAATAATCTATGGAAATAAGAGATGAATTTATTTGCTTTTGCACAATTGTAAAATGATAATGAGAAGTTCAAGATATTTTCTATTAATATAGAGTGTTCTTCACTTAGAACATACAGCATATTTTTCATTTAGTCAGTTTTTCAATCTTTAATTTTATTCAGCTTTCTAGGTTAAATAGTTAACTCACACCTCAGAGGACAATTGAGCCTCTATTTCACATTGATTTTGACAAATCACTTACAACTGCATTACTAGTTCCAGATATAACACAGGAACTATATAACACAGATGCACATAAATAAGTGTGATGGCAGAAGTACAATCCAGAGCGGTTAGGCAGCATGAATCCATGACAACTTACACAGATCTAGTGACTCCAACAGTATTTGGATGCAAGTTAAAAAGTATTCAAAGAGCTATTTTTTCACAAGTACTTTCTACAGATAATTTTGTAATATTTGGACATCCCTGAGGTATGGCAAGCAACTGCTCTGTTCTGAAATATATACCTGAGATACCAGGACTTTAAATTAAGATCTCACTAGACTTTTTTGCTTTCTTTCACTTATATTTTCAGTTCTATCTCTCATCTACTGACATTTCTGTACTTTTGTCACCTTCAACAATACTCTTTGCCTATGATATATTTATATATATTTTGTGCTGATTTAAAACTTTTTACAGTAAAATGACTTCTTACTTCTAATGGGACATATTTTTACACATTATCGAAAATATGTGCAATACACTGTTGAACTTTTCTATTTCTGCCCATTAAACTAATTTGATTAACAGTAAAAAATTTTGTGGTTTGTCTAGTAAGGAACCTATTCTAGAATTATAATTAATTCAGTGGAAGGAGGTCTTTTTTATCCAGGACAGCTGACATGACATACTGGAAAGCAAAGTAGAGTCTGATATTAGCATTGCACCGTGAACACACATTGTAGTTTTTGCATCTTATCTTTTTTGATCTTAGGGAAACTGTGCATAAATATCCTGGAAAAAAGAAATGACATAATAAGCTGAAGCCACTTGTCCAGAAGATGAACTCCAGACTTTCTTCAGACTGTGATCTGATATTTTGTACTCTGTAAGTTGTAAATATTTCTTCTGTGCGGTTATGTTTATAAGACCATAACAAGCCAAGTTTGCAACTACTGCTTATTACAAAATTACAAAGAGCAAATTATAGGATTCAGGCTTTAACTCTACATGGATTTGTGAGCTGTATTAAAACCACCTAGTTGGATTTTGTATTTTGATATCACATGAAAGCAAAGGACTTTATAGGAAGTTGTGTTCTGGATAGAAAGTTTCTGATATTACTCATAATTTTTTGAATGCAGTTGCTTTGGAAGTTGTAGTAATAAGTTAGTAGAATTTGGAAAACCCTTTGAGAGCCATTCTTTATCACTTCTTAAATGTCAGTGTAATATTTCTTAATAGAACTTTGTAAATCAAGTTTTCGAAATGAAATAATATTATGAATTCATCAAAGTGTTAAAATATGGCAGTCTATATTTTTCCTGTTTTTCTAGTACGCACCATTTTGGAAGTATTATAAAAATATTAAAAGAATTTTAATTCTTTTGTAGTAAGGTAGTAAAAACCCCTTCTGATGTTGAGAGTTCTCTAAGAGCAATGCCAAATGGGTTGGCATCTCATATTCTAAAATTGTCAGCAATGTTACTGGCATTTGGATTTTTGTATATCTAATTATACCATTTCAATCTGTATTGACATATATAAATAAATTCATTTATATCAATGTTTGTGCATGTATAAACACACACAGAAGAGAATGCATATGGAAATGATATAATTTTCTTCTGTATTATCCCAGAGATGGCAAGGATTCATATTCTTTTTCTAATGGAACAAGCCATAAAAGCCTGCATGAGTTTTCTGGGAATATCATATTTTAAAGAATTATTAAGTGCTAACACAAGAATGGTGTGGGTTTTTTGTTTTGATTTGGGTTTTTGTTTGTGGTTTGTTTGTTTTTTTTTAATGTTGTGCTGGATATGCAGAGTTGGGGTGGAAAAAAAAAAAAGGTGTAGCTCCTGGAGGGTGGTAGAGAAAAGACTAGAACTTGCTAATGAATGTTATTTTTTTATCTTTAAATCATTCTTATGCAAATTTTATGTAAATTTTATGAAATGCTTGTCTGTGCATGAAAAGAATTGGTATCTGCAAAAGAATATAATATCTACAAAAACACTAAAATTAAATCCTTGTTATTTTAAATTCCTAAGAACAAAGAGTTACTGAATTTTGCTCCTCTATACTCTGTTTCATATCAATGTAAATTATTTATAAAAGTCCCAGCTTATTATTTTTGGTTACTCAGAAGTTAGTATAATCTCTAACCTGGTTTTATTTTACTATTTATACAAAAACCACCTCATACAATCTCATGAAGTTGCAGTAGGGCAAAATTTGACTTGATTGTTCATAGTTAGGGTTTGCTGCCAACAATATTTGACATGATTTAAAAGTATTTTTAGTGTCCCACTTGCACTATATATGATATTTCATACTGGAGTTTGGCAATGTACATGAGCTTTAAGCATGGTCAATTTCACTAGTATATGTACCCAGATATTTTATTTTTATATTCTTTATATCTATCAAACCACAGGAAAATTATGTTTGTGTCATATTCAAAATTATCTTTAAACACCTGTGTCTGAAAAAAGATTTAAAAAAATCCCTAAACATGTTTTCATCTGCCATTAAAAATATGCATACTGTTAATGTAAGTGTCAGTACTGGTAAAGTTCTATAAAGAGAATTAAATTCTTCTATAGGTAACAAAAATGAATATTCAACATTAGAAATCATTTGTATTTTCTATACAAATCATGGAAGAAGAGAAATTTGTAAGAGTTTTAAAGATCAGACATCAAGTAAAAAATTCTCATTATAAAATACATTTTAAAAAAGCACAAATTTTGTGAAGTAAGGAATGTATACTCAATCCAAGAAATAACCTATGGAATTTTGTATGCAATATATTTTTCTACAGCCTGTAATTTTTTCAGTGCCTGAATATTCCACACTCCCTTTTTCCAGAGAAGTTTAAGGCAGACTTTTTGACTGCTACACTCCAATAGTGCAAATACTTCAGAATACAGGGAATAAAACCTCTAAACCAAATAATATATAACTACAAAGACAAATGCAGTTACGACCTGCCATTTCTTATGTATTACTTACGTATGGCTCAATGTCTAAAAGATAAAAGACATATCAGTAATATCTACTACCTGAAAACACATGCAAACAGTAAATAGATTTTCTCATCAAGGAAGTGCCACTGTTGCAAAATTGATGCTTGACCTCACTGAGTTCATTTCAAGCTGTGCAGCCACACTGGCGGCTTTCCACATCTTTGCTTTGTTTCCTCACTTTTAGTTTGTAGTTTGGTGTTACTGGATTGACCATATTTCAACCAGATTTTAGCCTTGATACCACAGACTGCAGGGTTTCTTTGTCAGTGGCCGCATTTTCGCCTGTATTCTTTGGGTTTTCTTCTTGATTTAGTTTGCTTTGGTTTTTGACAGAGTAAAATGGTCTTATTGTGACCACAGTCCTAGGCAGAGAGATAGAATAAGTGCTTCAGAATTTGTCATAGCATGCATACCATGGTTTATGCATGTTCTGTGAAGCCGTGGACATCTGCATCAGAAATGGAGCACAGCACATTGCCTGTGAATGTCCCACTGCATGTACTCCCCACAAGAGAGTAAAACTCTGCTTTAACTGAAAGATCACAGGGCTGCCCATACACTGGCTATGGCATTCTGGTCCACAGACCATGGATCAGCAAAAGCAACTGCCTCCCATTCCTGCAGGCTTGTGAGAATATACAGAGAACGTAGTTATGAACTGGAATGGGAAGGGGAAGGAAAAGTGGCCATCAAGACTGTGACAGAGGTTCAAGATTTCTTTGCCTAATTTATGGTCCATAACAAATTGAATAGAACTTACAATGGTGATAGCTAGTTTTAAAGAAAATGTCTCTGTGAGGGGAGAAAACAAATACTGTCAGGGTCATGAGATTTGCACACAGATCTGTGAAATGGGATCACAAAAGGCTGGTTGTAAAGCTTTTGGAAAGAAACCATAAATCATCATTAAGGATCTTGTATCTTCAATAAGCTATTCTTAAGGGAAAGATATGAGTTTGAAAAACTATTGCAAATGTAGATAACTGGTAAAAAAATGTATGTGGAGCATGAATGCCTATCTTATACAGGGGTGCAGCTATGCATGAAAAGTCAGTGAAAGTAAGTGTAGCACAACTGTGTGTCTTACTGCCTGGGGAATTAGGGCACATACAACAAAATAAGTTGTGGGAAAACACTGCTTTTGGGAAAGGAAAGCTGCTTCCAATTTTTCCTGAGAAAAAAAGGAAAACTGACTCTTTGAAGAATAATGTATACATACATACATAAATTAAAAAATCTTTCTTATGTTTAATTTTACATTTTTCTCTGACTTCTAAAAATTTTTGTGTTGACTAGCATAAGTATTTTGATGACTTCATTTCTGAGGAAGAAAAAAAAGGACAAAACAGCTGTATCTGCTATCAATGACTATAGATTTGTGCTTCCTTTCAGTTCTATTAAAGTGGCTCAGAGAAAAAAGTAATTGCACAGTAATTGCAGTAGTTGAGCAAAGGGAATGAAGCTGAAAGACCTCTCAACAAATGAGAATAAATAATGCTGATTATTTATTGTTGGTTATAATGATATTGATCTCTGCCAATGTAAAAGTAATGGTAAAGCCAAGGTTCAGGTAACAATTCAAAGAAATGTTTAATAAAATGAATAGGGGCAAAATTGTAAAAGTTTTAATAGCCTAATTTTAAAAAGCCCTATTCTTCTCTGTGATATTCTTTTGTATTCTTCAGCTAGATGAAGGTACTTGCTTCTTAATAGCTAAAATTAAGCAATTGATGCCTCCTTATTACACATTTAATAACAAAACCTGTAAATATATTTTCCTTCATTGTCATTTGTTGCAGTTATTAAACAGGGAAATCAACACATACCTGAGTAATTTCAAGAAAGACAATGCTTTTTAAATGGTATTAGTTCATGAGACAGGAAAAAAATAGCATTTAAAATGAAGATATCATTAGAATGTTCATGTGGATCACTCACTTTGCATGTTTTGTGGGGTTTAAGATTACATTTGTTTAGTTCTGGCCACAAAGCCCAGCAGCACAAAATGTTCTAACAGGTTAATTGCTTTAAAATGCACTTAAGTCTGGTTTCCATGGCTCTTCCACTCACCACTCGCAGTCCAGAAAATACTAAATGTGACAGTACCTGAAGCATTATTAAAAAAAAAAATATTTTCAGGTAACTGCATTTTAGAGGAGAAGGCAGGCAGAGACTCACTGCCAGCTAGTTTTTCCAGTACTGAAAAATTTATGTTGATCTTTTTATTTGCTCTCTTATGGTGGTTTGGACTTCTTTTTAAGATCATAAAATCAGAAAATAATTTAGGTTAGGAAAGAGCTCAGCAGGTCTCCAACTCAATCTCCTGCTTAAAGTAGGGTCATTGATGAGATTAGATCAGGCTTCCCAGGACTTTATCTGGCTAGGTCTTGAAACTTTAAAGGCAAAGAATTGAAAATTTTGTCAGGGCAAAATCATACCATGGTAAATCTTTGAATCGTAGAATGATTTTGTTGGGGAAAAATCCCTCAAAGTTCCCCTAGTTCCAAACCCCCTGCCATTGGCAAGGACAGTTTTCACTAGACCAGATTGCTCGAAGTTCCATCAAAACTTCTCTTGAACAGTTCTGGGGATTGGGTGATATCTTGGGTTTTAGCTTTTTTATTTTTCAAATTATCTGCTGGCTTGTATGTAACTCTGAAATTTCATGTTAGGTGTTAGTAAGTTCTGCTTACAGGGTAGACAAAACAATCCCTTCCAGCTAGAGAATCGAGGACAACCATTACCCAAAAAAAAAAAAACAAGGATGAAGAGGAGGGAGCAAGCCAGGGGGTTGAAACTTCATAACCTGGAGCTGTAATTGGACAACTGAACTCAATATGTAAGTGAACTCAAACTTATAAAAGTGTAAAAGCTTGTGACTAGGATCCATAGATTCAACCTGGGTGTAGCCCTGGCCAGGCTCTTGTGCTGCCCAAGGTGTATCCTTTTAGGGCCTTTCAATAAATACCTACTTTGTTCATTTAACTCTGTCTAGGCTCTGTTCCTTTCTAGGCAACGATTCTGGTGACTACGAAGGGATTTAATTCACAGCTTCAGTGGGCAAGCTGATCCACCACCCTGACTGAAAAGAATTTCTTCCTTATACATAATGAAAACCTGCCCTCTTTTATTTTGATGCCATAACCCTTTGTCCTCTTGCCACACTACTGGTAATGTTTTGTGAAAAGTCTCTCTCCAGCTC
>JAWWMU010000153.1:99412321-99463613 GCA_035048155.1 Cinnycerthia olivascens | reverse complement strand
GTGGAGGTTGGCAGCTACCCATAAGGTTCTTCCTGGTGTAAAGTTCTCCCTGCCACAATGATATGAATTTGGGAGGAGAGTTTAAATTAAGCTCTGATAGAGACAGAATTATGGAAAAAGCAAGATAGTGTGTCTGACACACTCAGAAGCTGTTACATATAAACTTATGGCTAAAAAAAAGTAACTTTCAAAAGTTTTTAAAGAGTTTTTAAAAGTCTACTTTTATTTTTGGTTGTTTTGCAAGGTTTTTAAAGTGATCTGTTACTGTGTGGTTACAGAACTGTTTTATAGTTTTTATTACAAGTTGTCAAGAGTGTAAGAGGTCTACTTTAAGACCACCAATTCGAGTGTTGAGGGAGACTTACAGCAGTCTTTTTTTTTTCCAGGATGAAACTATAGTTTCTAAATGAAGGGGTCTAAATTCTCTGTTTCAAAATCAGTACCTTGTTTTTGGTGATCAAAAAACCATTAATTTCCTCTCTAATTCAAGCTTTACTTTAAAAAATATTTTAACTTTCAGAATATTCTCTAAATGTTCATATGAAAAGAGAGGAAGAGGAAAGCCAAACAGACATGAAGATATACAGTAATGTCAGGGAAGTAGTCTAAAAATAATTTGACAATTGTTCTCCATTTTCAGCTTACAAATTGTCAGTGTGCATTGTTTTCACCTAGAAAAGCATATGGACCTTGGAGATACTGATGTATCAGTAGCATCTTTCATGGATGTTAAAACCGAGTCCAGTGTTTTGTAGGGAACTAAAGAGAAAAAAAACCCCAATCTTAATTTAAAAAAAAACCCCAAACATAAAAATAAAAGATTAAAAAAAAAGATATCATGGAGTCTCTCAGACTAATGAGATGGCTGAACCAGCTGATTCTCTGTTGCCAGGTCATTGGAGAACAAGAATGGGACAAAGGACTGCACTGTTCAGATGAAGGAGAAAACATTCACTGAAAACACCTTCAAGCTGAGAATGATAAAATGTCAGGCTTGCCATAGATGAAAAACCATAATCCAAGAATTTTATTGAACCTGGATTGCCTTGAGGGAAACACATACAGATAGCAGAGTCTTCAGAACAAAGCTCTTAATCTGATAAAATGTTATTAATTTGATAGTTTGTCCGTATGTTTAATTAACTGTAGTTACTAGAACAAATTTCTGTTTGTCTTTCACTGTAAGTTTCAAATTCTGGTACAAAACACTGAGACAAATGTGGGGGCTGTTACAAATTTACCTGTGAATTATAGCTAACAGCAAGATCTTTGCAGTCATAGTAATAATGTTGACTCAACAGTTTCTTGATATGATATCATATGGAAAAACAGCTGTCTATGGCACATGTCCTGGCAACTGAAAACACGTCTTTATATGTGTCTAGGAGGGTTTTTGCCTTCTTTGAAATGCACACAATATATTATGACTTGTTCTTAGAGTGAGATTGGCTGAAATAGGAGTGAGGTCATAATAATTGCATACAAATATAAATATCTAAGAAATTCTGAATTTTGTTACTCTTTTTTCAACAAAAATGTGTGTATGTGCATGAGCAGAAGCACCAAATAAATGTTGGTTCAATACCTGCTAAAAATGTAAATAGATGAAAGAGGTTTTTTTTTGAATGTTCACTTTTACAGATTTTTGGTAATTAAAGTTGGAGAGTCAAAGGTGTTGGATTAAAATTTCTCTTGTCATCACACATTTTATTTACATTACAAATAGTTTGAACAGCAGAAATTAGTGCAGGTTTAACACAAATTATTAAATGTAATGTAACCACTTTATTTAAAATGTAAATTGTGAATTGACAATATTCTTTCCCCTTAAATAGTTGTAGTTTAAGAGATTATTATAAAGTTTCCCCAAAATTAAGTAATTTGTCATGAATTTAAGAATGTAATACCTGACAATATTTTTTTTTCTCCACAATGTTCTTCATTTTTAATGATTAAGTTTAATTTTAAAGAGGTTTCCTTTAGGTGTTCTGATGAATTTGTTGTATTGCTACAATAATCTAATATGCCAATATTTGCAAACTTCTTCAGCAGAAAGGCATTCCTTAATTTGATTCAGTACTGCTATGTCAACTTTAGTTTTTACTCTGCTTCTCAAAGCCAATAAGAAGAAAATTCTTTAATAACCCTGGGTACTTATCTCTTATTAATAAAACATCTTCTCCTTCCCTGCAGGGACAGATTTAATATTTATTACTTCACTGAAACTATCATGTGCAGTAAGTATAATGTCCACTTTTTCTGAGCCACAATAGAGTTCAACAGCAGTTCAGAGAATTCTCTGCATCATTTGACTATTGCTATCACATTTCTTTTATTTGCATTATAAATAGTTTGAACTGTAGAAATTAATGCAGGCTGAACATAAATGATTAAACTTGATGTAAGAATTTTATTTAAAATGTAGATTGTAAATTGACAATATTCTTTCCCCTCAGATGGCTGCAGTTTAAGAGATTGTTATAAAGTCTCCCCAAATTTAAGTCATTTGTCATGAACTTACAAGTGTATCACCTGACAACACAACATCCTATTACATTATGGATTACTTCTAATCAAAATGCATTTTACTGAGTTTTCATTGCATTTTTCAAACTAAACCACCTGGTTCAAATTTTCCATTCTGAGTCTGCATCTCAGCTTTTTTGAAGTATATCAGTGTTATGTGTCTCTACATGTTTGCATTTTCTGAAATCACAGGCAAATAAACAAATCTTAAAACCAAAGCCAGACATCTTAAAAAATCATGCTGAAGATTAATTTTTTGAAACAGATTGCTAGCTACTAAAAAGGATTTTTAGTTTGACATTTTGATATTATTTAACAAGCTATAAAAGTACATTCATTTTAATGTTGTGGTGTTCTTTAAAGGGGGATATGTGGGTTTGATTTATTTTACTTCTTTCATTTCCCACAAAAAAAAAAAAATCAATATTTGATTGAGTTACATTAATTGAAATTTATCATTAAAATTAGAAATGTTGTGTTGCAGATATTCTGCAAACATCCATTAAAATGGATTAAGTCTCCAAATATGTTTATTTTTTGTCCTATAAGTATTCATCATGCCACCTCTGAGGCATGCTTGGGTCTATCTGGGAGAAAGTGAGTGGGAGTCAAGACTGCGTTAACAACAACTTGAATGGCTGCAGACCAGTGTTGGACCTGTGCCACATCTCAGTGTCATCAGCTAACATAGATGTCACATATGGACGGCACAATATGGGTGGTACATTGTATACGGTTGTCTTGAAATATTTTATATGAAGATATCTTGATATGAACACAGAATAGAGAAGAGGAAATTTAGAAAAAAAAAGGAACAACAGGTTTCAAGGTGTTATGAAAAGATTGTCCTAGGTTTTCTCAACACTTGGTGGAAGGAAATGGTTGCAGACAATCTTTGTCTTCTTAGGAGAATTATCTGGGCTAATGGAATGTGCTGTACTGTCTAGAAATTCAATAACATAGCTCACTTCAAATGGCATGTCTATTTTAGTTATGCTGGGACAACCCCCTTAAATCTGTTTTCAAAATTTAAACTCAAAGCTGCTATCTATGCTAAAACATACAGAAACTGCTGTTCCTTGCTGTACATTCAGATGTTGTTCACACATTGGCAGTTTGGAGCCTGACGAGAGTGTTTGTAATTCCTGTAGTATTTATCCCAATAAGGAATGCCTGTCAGTTAATAGTAACCATAGTTCTGACCTTTCTCTGTTGCTTGTCAATAATTTTTGAGAGTTTTCTTTCAAAAATGGATAAAGAATCCTACACAGCATCATGGAATGTAGTCTTCAAGTGCAGATCTTCAAGAAATATTTTACTATTTTTTATTTTAAAAGATAATAAAAGAGGGTCAGAAAGAACCCTTGTGAAGTTTAGCCAGAGACTAACAAGTTTACTATATTAATCATTTAGAGAAGGCATATTAAAATTGTATTAAAATGGTATTAAATTTTATTTGGTAGAAGTTGGTAAAAATTATGGATTAGAATGTTTTACTTCTCTGCTGTTCAGGAAGTAAGGCTTCACATGTATGGTTTGCAAGTAAATAGAAAACTACTTTATTTTAAAACAACATTATTCAGATTTCCTTAGGCCAATCCAGCTCTTGCAGTACTTTTCTCTCATTATTGAATACAGAGAGCAGCCACACTGTTGGCTATCAGTTGCTGCTTTCATAGTCAGTGAAATTAATTTATGTGTTGGTGTCCAAAGTGTCATGCATTCCCTTGTACCCACAGAAATCCAGGTTATTAATACTTCTGCTTAGTACTGTTGCAGTAGCTATGAAACTATAGTGCTTTAGTCTCTGATAATCTAGTTTTGAATTAATACTCTGGAGAATATATTCTGAACCTCTATAGAACAATGGATTAAATAACCTGGCAACATGAAGGTAAAAAAACACAAGCAAAGCCTTGGATTGTGTCATGACAAAAACTAGAATGCATTTCTATTTTAAGAGCTTATTCTGCAAAGCCCTGTTTAAGGATATCAACATTATATTTCATTTTTCATTATTAAAAATGCTGAGACTTGAATGACATTCGAGTGTTAGTTTATCCTTGTTTTATTTTCTCTTTTATTAAACTCATTAAAAATTACTAAGCAGATCATAACTTTTCTCAAGTTTTCTTGTGTTCAATATAACAGTTTTGCTACCCAATTCCTTTATATCAAAACCTGCTTAGAATATATATGAATCTGTGAAGAGGAAAAATAAAAATTATTCTTGATCAGAGCTTGGAGCTTCACATAAAAAGCTAAAACAGCATTCATAAGAGCAATTTCTGCAGCCAGCAAGATTTCCATGTGAGACCTCAGAACTTCAGTTTCTTTAGTGCTAAATGGTGACACTGCAGCAGCCTGGATGGTCCATCCATCACTCAGTGAACTCACTCAAACCATACTGGTCCTGCGGGACAAAGTGACCAGCACCTCCTCTTTTCTCCACATTCACAAAGACAGTCATTCTATCGTTTAGTTTTTTCAGACATGGTTTTCCTACAATAAATACATGTGAAATATTCCCAGTCATCTTCAGAAAATACTGTGTTTCAGTATTTTCTCTCTTCCTCAGTATTGAGACCAGCTGTTATGTGTAAGTTCAGCCAGTAGACAGATATATCCAAACGGTTCCCCAAAAGATCACTATTGTATTTTTTTTTTTTTTACAATCTTATGGAATAAAGTCAATTCATCAGTTTATATTAAATCTTTTGTACTTTTTTCCAAAATCTCTTTATGCATATGATGATTCACTGTCCCCCCTCCCCACCCCCCAAAACCTCAAGTCTCTACCTGGTTAATAGATAATTTGAATAATAAGAAGAATATGTGAGAAAGAAACTCAATTTCTATGAGACCGAGATAATACTTTGGATCCATGATTAATTTTTGTCCAAATTATATTTGCATTTCTCATAATAAAAGTATGAATCAGATCTGATAAACACTTCAGAAGCCCAAAAATATTACTGAGAACAACTCTAAGTGTTATGCATGTGGATTTGCTGATAAACTATACACAAGACAGAGAACAACTGATTAAATAGTTAGAATTACATTAAATTTTGCTCAGTTGCTTAATTCACAATTCTCTGTGCATGGTGAATGAGTCTTGTGAAAATAAATTTACAATAATGCTATTAAGTACCTCATATCAAATATACATTAGGGACAAAAGCACGCTCAGGCATATATAATTGATGTTCCTTGATATTGCCACCTTGTTTACTTTTATGCAAGGTAAATTGTAGCACTAGAAACATAAACAAAAGTAGCATTATTAACTTTCTACTCACTATGTTCTCTGCCTCTCATTTCTGCATTTTCTGTAGGTCTCATTCCTACAACTAGATTCATAAATAGATTTCTGAAACTTGAAGGGTCCTACTCACCAAGATACATAAAGGCAAAGCACAATAAAAACCATCAGGAATTCTGCCTGTTCTCCTCTGTGTGTTACTTGCCATGGAATTTGCCCTTTTATTTATCTAAAGCACATCTATTGGAAATAAATCCAGTTCTTGAGGCATCAAAATATAGTGAGGATTTAACAATTTTCTTGGTATTTTATTGCAATTATTTATTTTTGTTCCTTAAAAAAATCATCATAAAACTCTCTATTTCAGAATACTCAATTTAAGTTTCTGCTACTTATTTCTTCTTCTGATAGATGTTATAGCCTTTGGTGTGTAATGTTCTTTTATGAGTGAGGATATTTACATCTCAGTCTTTTGATAAAAGGTAGGTAGACATTACCACAATGTCCACTTTGGTAGATTTATCCCTCAAACATCGTTTTTCCCCCTTTACAGTTTTTGCTATCCTGAAATTTCTCTCAGAAAGTGAAATTCAGAATGTCCAAATTGCTATATCATGCAGCACAATGAATTTCAGAATTTTTGATGCATAATATCATTCGATATGTTCTTTGTGTTTATTTTCACATTATTATTTAATTTCTTTTAAAATAATTAATTTTTTCTCTGAAGATGATTTTATTTTTAGACTAATTAAGAAACAGAAAAGTGTATTATTTTCAAATGAACTTGTTACTCAATATGAGTTTGCTAGTTTAGTTACACTGCATATCACTACTTGAATTGTGCTAATTTAAAACAAAGATGTAAAATGAGAAGATTTTGACACTGACGTTAATTTTATTTCTGAACAAGGTTTTAATATAATTTATAACTAACTTGACAATAAATATACCTTGGACATTTCTAATAAAGCAATCAGAATGGTAATATTTGCAGATGTATTTCTATCAGATGCAATGGGAATAGCTGTTTCAAAGCTAATGAAGAGTCAATAGAAGCAGGAGAAGAAAGTCCAACAGATGGAGAAAATTGCTTTTTATTCTTCTATTTTAAGTTCAGTAGGTTAGAATTTGTTAACTCACTGGAGTATAGAATAAATCTCTGTAGATATCTATTATTAGAGTGCTTTGTCACTGCGGCATAAGAGCCAACAATGTGAAGCATTATTCTTGTGATATTTTTGTATATATAATCCATTGGCAACATTTCCATTTGTACTGCTGACAGGCCTTAATTGTACTTCTATGAGGACAGCATCATGTAATATGGTATTTGTATTTCCCCCAAATAGTAGTTATAATGAAGGAGTGAAAACCTTCAAGGAACATATATGGGCAAGTTAAAACTGGTAAGACAAAAACATAGAAAGTTTGAAAATGAAAAAGTGAAATTGTGAATTTACATTTGGAAAAATTGGAGGGTGTTTTATGCCCCATTTATTACATATAGAGTGCAGATTGCTAGCTGATGTTAATACCAGCACCTGTGAGAAAAAGTCTGTGAAAAAGGTGATAGCCACAGTGGTGAGACGTCATTAGATTCCTAAGAGAAGTGAGTCTGGAAGGATCAAATTCATCAAACACAATTCACAGTCCTGAGTGTTTCCCAGTGAGAGACACTGAATTAGAACCCAACTCCATGAGGATTTGTCTGCCTGTGCCCCAGGATGGAGATGCAGGGTGGTGCCCCAAAGCTGGGCTCAGGATGAAATGAGATGAGCTGTGTGAGCCTGGGTGGTGAGATGTCCACAGGGCCATTCTCCATCTGGGGACTGTGCTTCAGCTCTGGCCCTGGCCCCTGCATCTGTCCATGCCCTTCATTCAGCCATGGCCATGAACTTCCAGATGGACCTGATTTAATCTCCAGTTCAGGGGCTGAGCTTCTGTTCTGGTTTTAGAGACAGTGACTGAGTGCCTGCAGATTGACAGTGAAATGCTGGGGAAAGAAGCTCAGCAGGACAAACAGGAAAGCAAGGAGTGGTTTTTGTCTGAGTGTCAAGTCTCTAGTGTTAAGTTGTCATTTGAGTTACTCACCCAAGGATTCCTCACAAAGCAGTGGGGAAAAAAATAGGCACACTAGAGAGATTCATCCTATCCAAAAAGAGGCTTTGAAATTCAATTCAGATAAATGGCTTATTTGTTTCTGAAGACAACTGGAACATGGAGAGATGAGCAGAAAGCTGAGTAAAATAGAAACAGTCCAATCTGTCCCAATGTGAGTGAGCACTGTCACAGGACCCTGTAAGAAGCCTAGGGCAGAAAACTAAACTCTTAGACTGAAGTATTGACAGACTGACACAAAGCAGTCAAAAATAAATTTTCACTTTATTAAGACTTCAATTAGGAAAAATAATTTCTGTTCTTCTAAGCAGCAGCATTACATGGAACTGTCTCTTCGTTGAACTGCCTTACCAGTAACTAGCAGAACTTAATGGACACAGAATTTTTGGAAAAACAAGTAAAAATGGAAGACAAAATATACTCAAGTCAATAAAAATAAATATTTTCTAGAATTCAGGTAATGCAAAATAGAAATATTTAAGAAATAATTAAAATACTTCAAAGGAAGATTTATTTAGTATGGGATATTTCAGAAATGTTAACTACTCTTCGAGTGTAGCACTCTAAGTTGGCAGCAAAATAACAATGCTGTAAGCAAATCTTAAATGAGTATACATATGAACCTTAGAGAAGAAATGAAACAAAAAACCCAAACCAAAAAAAATAAAATACACAGCCATGAGTAGGGCAAATGATTACTTTGCTTTTAATCATGTCTTAGACAAAAATTCCATTGAGGTCAGTAAGGAAATTTTATATAGGACATAAAAATTAGACGAAAAGTTTTTTTTATTGCTTGGCAGCTTGTGTAATAAAAAGAAAGCAATAAAAGGGAAAAAAATGATTAAAATAAAGTGATTGCAAAGTAGCTTTTGGTGTAAGTAGCATTTATATTTGCCTATAATTCAAATAATGGTGAAAGAATCTCATCTCATCTCTTGTAAAGTGCAGTGATCAAGTATTGTTTAGTAGGGGAGCCAATAATTTTATTGGGCATGAGAGCTCCTCTCCTTTTCATTTGCTTAGTGTTGATTACATCCATAAAGTGATTTAGAGTATTGCAAATTCAGTGATTATTCTGGAGACAAACTTGAAGAGTTCAGGGTGTGGTTTTCTATATTCAGTAGGGTTCATAGCCAGAAGTGTCTTATGTAATCTATCTGTCTTGAAACTTTAGTTCTTTCTGATGAGAATAATTATAGAAATGCTTCCGATGAGAATAATTATAGAAATGTTATTTACTGGAAAATCTTGATGCAAGTTTATACTGCAGTTTCCATGATAAATTGTTCTATACTATAAGTCTGAACATTTGCAGAGCCTTGTTGCATCACAGAAACTGTTTCAATGCCCTTCTGTACCATGATTCTGAGAATTAAAAGAGAGTGGCTGCACAGTGGTTTTAAAGGAAAGGTTTTAAAACATGATTTCCAGTTAGTTCACCCTTGCAACTTCAAATTAATTAGATTTCAGGAATTTAAAAAAAAAAAATTGTTCTCCTGCTAGATAATTGGGGACACTTTTTTTTACTCAATGAAAATTCCTAAGGAACTAAGGATTTTAAAAATTCTAGAATCATAGAATAACCTAGGGTTGAAAAGACCTTTAAGATTATCAAGTCAAATCATACAACTAACACTGCTAAGCCCACCACTAAACCATACCCCTAAATGCCACATCTACACATTTTTACCTCCAAGGACTGTGACTTAACCACATCCCTGGGCAGCCTTTTCCAAAGTCTGACAAACCATTCAGTGTAGAAATGTTTCCTAATATCCAATTTAAATCTCCCTTGGCACAACTTGAGTCTGTTTCCTCTCTTCCTATTGCTCATTGCTTTGGAAAAGTGACCTCCTATTCTCCCATCTCCCTCAGCTGCTCCACATTGGACTTGTGCTCCAGACCCTTCACTGGCTCTGTTTCTGTTCTCTGGACTTCGTCCAACTTCTCAGTGTAGTCAAAGCCCCAAAATTGAACACAGGGCTCGAGGTGCAGCCTCACGAATGCCACGTGCACAGGGACAATCTCTGCCCTGGTCCTGCTGGCCCCACTACTGCTGATACAGGCCAGGATGCCACTGGCTTTCTTGGCCACCTGGGCTCATTCTGGTTCATGTTCAGCTGCTGTTGATCAGCACTTCAGCTGGGAAACTTCCCAGCCACTCTTCCCCAGCCTGGAGCACTGCAGGGGTTGTTGTGACCCAAGGGCAGTGCCTGGCATTTGGCCTTGTTGAACCTCACACCATTGGCCTCAGCAAATTGATCCAGCCTGTCCAGATCCCTCTGCAGAGCCTTCCTGTCCTCCAGCAGATCAGCATTCCTTCCCAACTTGGTGTGGCCTGCAAACTGTCTGACTCAAACTGACTCAATCCCCATGCACTGTTTTCCAACTCCTCTTTACTGCCCATGCTACATGTGTTGCTGTTAGATGCACTTCATAACTTAGGTTGTAGATCACACCATCTCTTTAGGGGAAGAAGCACTAATTCCTAGCTGGCTGTTCTCAAGCATTTTCCATGATTTCTAACAAATAAACAACTCTCATCTTTTCCTCCTTCTGATATTCCCTCCTTCTGACATTTCTGTGATTTCATAATTCTGTAATTACTCCTTGCAGACATCTTCTTGTAGAAAGATATAATATGGTCTTTGGTTGCTGCATCAAGGGTGGCCACGGGGCCTTACTTCACCAAAAGTGAATCAAAATGTTTGAGAAGAATATAATACAAACCTGAAGGCTGTAATGTTATGCAGAGAGCAATAATGTCTGAGAAAATAATTACAGAAGTTAAAATCAAATCATATCCATAGTAGCACTTCATTAGAAGACCAGAGAGAACTACCAAGAGATTATTCATAATAAAAAACTAAATTACATGCACTACAATAAAAGTCAATATATCCCTCAAAAACAATTTTTTTGTATTTTCCATTCTAAAATACAAAAATGTTACAGATAATTAAAAAAAAAAAAGAGAGAAATGGAACATCTTTTTGAAGAAGTACAAGGTTAAAAAATAAACAGAAAACTTCAGCTCATTTTCATTAAGCTCTAGTAAGTTCACAAGTCTAACTTTTGACAAATGGTCTATTACACTAATGCTTTATCAATTAAGCTGTGTCTTCTGGGAGTCTAGAAATTGTTTCTAATGATGTGAGGCAGCAGTGTCTCCTCACTCACACTAAAAGTAGCTTTTATTGGCCTTTGCTAATACCAGTGAGATTTCTTTTAGTTAGAAAAGAGAAAAACATTCCATGAATGTTATTGTGGTAAATGCCTGAAAAGCAGACTTCTATGGTTCCAAACTTTTAATTTCATTTATACAACCTGGTATCATTTTTTCCAAGTCTTCTTTCATATGCTGTTTTAAAAAAAATTAATTTGCTTTATATATGTTCTTAATTTATGTACTTATATTTACATTTTTTTTAAACTTAAATACATATAATCAGCAATACCAATTGGATTTAACAAAAGAATAATTAGTCTTGTTTTTCTTTCACCCAACAAGGTAGACAAACAAAATCTTAAAGTACTACCTTAACACATGAATTACCATGTGTTGGTAATCATGAATTGCCTACAGAAATTATTTTTGTGGAATCACTAGTGGCAATGAGAAGAAATTGATAAAAACCTCCCATTCTATCTAATCCAATTGGTTAGAGCCCAGACAAAATCAATAGTCTTAGAGGAGTTTCTACAATATAATTAGGTTCCTCTGACCTCTCTGTTCTAAACTGTTCTGGTTGTGGTCTAGTCTAGCATGAATGGATTTTTTTATATATTATAAAGGCAAAAATGAGAGGCACTTGTTTAGATGTGACCAAAATTTCTTTTCCAATAAGTTAGCTGACGTATAATAATACATATAAGAAGATATTTCAACTTCGTGTTCTGGTTTGCAATCTTGTTATATACTCCTTCAATACAGGTGACTGAAAAACAATTGAGGATAAATAAATAATTCTGGGTGAGTGTTAAAGCAATTGAGAATAACTGCAAGATCACAGTTATTTGAACTTGCACAATAAGGCAAGTTAAGCATAATCAAGATGAGTTTTCCTAAAATAAACATCCAAAGGACTCACTGGGAGAATTTAGGCCTCTTTCTTATTTAGAGTTTCTACTATTGAACACATAGAACATAAAAATTGTAAAATGTGGGAAAATATTGGTTTCAGAAATATAAACAGATTCCTTCTCACTCCTTCCCAAAATCATTGATCCAAGATTTGACAGCATTCACAGTTCCTACTACTGTTTTTTATTAATAGATAATTTAATGTTTTGAAGAGATGGAAAAGATGGTGAAGTCTATGCCTGAAAGCTAAAGCCACTAGGAAACAGAAACATCCTTAAGATTTATTCTTTTTTGTGCATATCTTTGTATTAGCCAGAAAATGCACCCTCTCCTTAATAACTTGCAGTTGGTAGTGCAAGCATCGTAATTGCAGTGCTCAATTTTGGTGTCACTGGGAGCTTTAGTTCCACTTTCCCTAAATGTAAGATGTAATATAGACTGGTGGAGTCAAGAATTTTTATTTTTTTTTTTAATGTAGATAAACTAAGATGACTAAGTTGACTCTCCTAACTTGGGAAGGTCAAAATTCCTTAGCTAAAATAGTTAAGTGAAGATAACTACAACTTTAATTTAGACCCAAAAAATATTTGCTTTGGACTATAATATCATATTTGAACATACTACTAATTAGGAACGTATTCTATTCCAGATTTAATGACAGATAATTAGCTGCAGTTACAATGTTCAAAAGTCAATAAACATTTTATGGAATGAGACTAGCACTACATACCTGCTCAGAATAACTAATTAATCCCAAACTAGACTTTTAATTTTATTTCCTAAATGAATAAGACTTACAAAATATCTCTGTCTTTTGATCTATCTCTCTCTCTCTCCATATCTGTTTCCTTCAATAAATTTTAATCTCACTGGGATTTTTCAATCAAGTTTGACAGGTGGGTTAAAGTCTCAAAAATACTAAATTTCTATGAAATATTAAGTTTCATGTAGTGAGGTCAATGGTGGGGATTGAGGATGTAAACTAATATTTTCACAAAGAAAATAAAATGGGTGAAATAGTTTTTAGTGTCTTTTTGATCTCCCACCAGTCTGTCATCATATTAATATGTCCCAGTCAGTTTCAAGATTTGCTACGTTCCTACCTTTTTGCTTTAGATAAGCAAAGGTGGAAGAAAATCAAAAGGGACAAAAAGGAAAGGTAGGAAAATGTCGAGGGAGATGGAAATACTTGTAAATAACTTTTTTGCCATTTTTGTTTTGTTTTTTATTTTTTAAGAAAGACTTTGGAAGAACCGCAGGAACAGGAAAATTGTAGAAGATAGGTTGAGTAACTGGGGAGATTTGGCAGAAGAGAAATAAACAGTAGGTTCCTTGAAAGAAAAATAGTTTTCTTTCTTTCCATTGTTCACATCTGCTACCTGTATTGGTGTATTTTCTTATGCACTGTAGAGTACATAAACTGTTATTTGACTTTGACTGTACTAAATTTTTTATGGAGTTATACTTTTGATACCTCCACAGGATATACTAAAAGGCATATATTTTTCCTCCTTGAGGAATATACATTGCCCTATTTTGATTATACATGAAGAATATTTTCTCTTTTAAAATGAAAGATAGCACAAATAAAGAATACAAATAAGATCTTAGCAAGCCTCTTATATTTTTGAGTATATCAGTGCACATAATTATGAAAATATTGTGAAAAGAGAACATATTTTATTACATTAATTGATTATTTCAATGCTTTTTGATATAATTTTTACTTCAAATAATCATAATGCAATTGTAGTATTTTATTATCTTTGAAAACATATATTTATTCTGAATTATGTCCTTTTTTATTACAATGCATCAATATTATTACAATATAAGACTATTTCCACTATATATATAAAGGTAATTCTAGTTTAACATTTGAAAACTCATAACCCTTTAGATAATTTGATTTATTACAAAATGAGCACCGTTTCCTTCAGTAACTAGTTTATTTCCTGGTAGTGGAACAACTGCTTCATACTGGGCTTAATGCTGCTGGGTTCTCTGATATCTGGAGATCAAAACCTGAACAAGTGTGACAGCACTTTTTGAACTCAACAGGAATCTTCTCATATTTAATAACAATTTTACCTAAATACACCACTAAGCAAGAAAATTATATATGACAGAATATTGGTTTGTGTGGTTTTCAATTCCCTGAGGTGCTGCTTGAATGTGATACACTTATTTGAAGATGTACACTGCACACCGAACTGGATTCACTTCAGTACCAGAGATTTTCAGGTTTATAATTCTTATTAACCTTTCTGTATTTTGTCTTTCCATCTGTCTTTATAATTGTCCTAGTCTTGGATATGAGGGGGTGGAGCTAGGAGCCATGTGGTCTCACCTAGGTTGTTCTTCTGAAATTATTCTGGTCACTCTAAACTGTTCTGGAGGGGGTGAAATGCCTTCATTGACTGTCACAAAAGGACACACGTACAGTAATTTGCTGATATAACAAAAAAGATTTCAAACTTTCAGTTGGAAACATTTTGATGTAGGCACTTAAATTTGAAAGGTTTTGCCAGTTTAGGAGGTGATACCTTTTGAGCAGGCTGAGACATATCAGGATATAATCACAGCAAAGAAGAAAGGAATATACAAAAAACATTGATGAATGGAAAAAAGAGGAAATTGGTGAGTAAGCTGCACATGAACCACACTTCAAAGTAGTTTCAGAGCTTTATAAAAAGAAAACCTTGCAGACATTCCTTCTCTTAGGAGTTCTTTTACTTACTGGACCTGCAGTTAAGATTGCTTTCTTTTTTTAATTGCTGTTATTATTATGGAGACACTTTTCTTTGTGCACTCCAATCCCAAGAGAGTCATTGCTGGGCAAATCACATATTTTTTAAGCCCAGCAAGACCTCAAAACCAAAAGAGGTTTTGAGTCAGACCCTTAAACTTGTTCTAACTTCCAAGAGATGTTTAAAATATTCATGTCAGTTTGAATGGATTAATTAGCAGTTATTGATTACCAAGGCTAATTATTATGTCAGATGTATCTAGTTTGCTGACAGCTGCATTAAAATGTTAAAAACAGAATTTTTCAGAGAGTTTAAAAATCATTTGATGCAATTATATTCAAATATAGGTTTCATTTTCGGATTATGATCATAACAAGTTTTCTCCACAAGCTGAAGACAGGAAAACATGGTCAAAAATATATTTATGTGACCTGAACTGCCATTTAATTTACATATATATGTATATGAACAGACAGTATCCTGCAGGTGATACTTTTGACTTTGCACTATAAGCACAAGAACCTGTTTTTTATCATATCCAGTGATTTTACTGTCAGTACTATAAAAAATTCTACTAAAGAAAAAGCCACAGTAGGGAGATAAGGATCTGATAAGTAGTTTACTTCTGTAATAAACACTATTAACAAACATTATTGTCTGTGGATCTAGAATTGAATATTATTTATGATCTGCTAAAAATTGTCTTCTTATTAGTTTCTTTTTATTCAATTCATACTTAAAATTGGGCTTTTAAAGATCCAAATGACACTCAAGGATGCACCACAATGAGATTTTATGAGTGACTTTAGCTAACTTTTGAAATTCAGACAGTGCAGAGCTAAGGAGTGTTTTCTTTCATTTCTCTCCATTATGGACATTCCTACAAGGAAGAAGCCAACAGACACCACATAGTTTACCTTTGCCAGGCTCTCCTATTAAATGTTAGTATATATAAGAATGACTATTGACAAACAAGACAATTGCTATATTAAAACAAAGCTACAAAGAACCAAACTAAAGGAGAGAAAAGAGACCAAACTAAAGGTCTTCTACATTTACAAAATACAGCTACAGTACAGCTTAAAGTCAGGTCAAATGTACACACACGTGAGCTCAGGCTGTCTGATTTCAAGGGTGCTTGCCCTTAGCAATATGAGCATGATGATTCTCTAATCATCGGGCAGTTACCCTTAATGGTACAATACAGATGACACACTTGTATTTTTCTTAATATTTTTCCATATTTTTATATATAATGTGTGAAAGTCTTAAGACCAAAAGGAATAGTGACTGAGCTTTTCTAGTATTTTTCAGGCTCAAGGCTTGAAATCGTGTATGAACTTTCAATCTACCAAAATGATATTTTTATACAGCAGTAAAAGTGATTCAACTTAGATGTGCTAGGAAATACCATGAGGGTATGTGAGTGGGAGAACTGCAAAAGGCCTGTTGGAGTTGTGTGATAAAATATATGGATGAATGGCATCACTCTGGGTGTGAGAACTTGCATATTACCCTTAGAGGAGGTGTCAGCAGTGAACTATCATCAATATAGCACATGTTCAATCAAAAACTGATAGTTCACTTCAAAATAATTCCTGTGTGCATTATTATTTTATATGCTGCATCCGGGAAGATCAAGAAAGCAGGACCCTGGAGGAAATGAAGGAGACAATTTATTTGACATTGCAGTTTATATATTGACACTTCATAATGGCAAATTTTGGAACACAAGGTAAAAACCACAAAAACTATGTATGAAAGAACCAATTGAATAAATTGATTGTTTTTTCTAAGTAATTTAATTTTAAGAGTAAACATCATAGTCTAATTTAAATGCATTTAAAAATAGCTTACTCCAAAACCATCATAGTACTACTTCCAAAATTCTGAAGCTAACTCATATTTGAACCTAGAATCGTAGAATCATGGAATAGTATGGTTGAAATGTACTTTAAAGATCATCTAGTCCAACCATCCTGCCATGGGCAGAGACATCTTCCACTAGACCAGTTTGCTCAAAGCCCCATCTAAAGCAGATTTGAACACTCTCCATGTGGGACATCCACATCTTCTCTGGGAAAGCTGTTCCAGTGCCTCACAATCCTCACAGTGAAGAATGCGTTCCGAATATCTCATCTAAACCTACTCTTCTTTAGTTTGCAGCCATTGCCCCTTGTCCTGTCACTGTAGGTCCTGATGAAGAGTCCTTCTCCAGCTTCCCCACGGGCCCCCTTCAGATACGGGGAGGCTGCTCTCAGGTCTCCACAAATCCTTCTTCTCCGTGCTGAACAAGTCCCAACTTTCTCCACCTGTCTTTGTAGGGGAGGTGCTCTACTCCATTTATCAACTTTGTGGGCCATCTATGTGATTGCTCCAACAGATCCATGTCCTTCAACCTGAAAATGAAGAATGCAATAGTCCACAGTTCTGAACAAAATAGCTTGGAAGTAAGGGGAAATTTAAAGACAAATGGATAGAGATATAGTCAGGCTTGTAATCTCTTAGCAGCAGACAGAAAATTTTTACAGGAATGAAAAGTTGTTAGCTAATCCTTTTTAAATGACTGAGGAAGGAAGAGATGTATAAAGCAAATTAAACTATTTAAGTTCTATAATTATATTATTTGGTTATTAATTGTAAATTATTCATTTTTGTGATAGTGTTTAATATATATGATCATTTTGAGTGGTTGCATTTTTAAATACATATTTTTAAATGGGGAAAATTTAGTGAAGCTCTTCTGGGAACCTGTACTACTGAGAAAATTGAGGATCTTTCTAATTTACTTATTTTTCATTTTGAAACATTTCTACTATGCTTCAAACATGTCAATGGTCCACATTGAAGACGTAGATATTGCCAGACTATCTAATGAAAGATTACTGCACTGTTACAGAGGTAAAAATCCCTGCAGGAAAACTAATGTTGCCTCTGGTGTCTGAGCCAAATTCCGATTAACATAATTGAATTCCACCTACCTAAATTTGTCCTGCAGGGTATAAACCAGGCAGTTCAATCTTCAGAATCATGTAGGCTACAACCTCTTTGAGAAAAGCAGTAAAGGTGCCAACAAAGCTAGTTATGAGGGAATCTGAAAAAAACACATATAACTGTTTAGATAAGAGTGGATTTATATGTCAATATAATTAATTTATCAAAATGATGACTATGATGCTATTAAAAATTAATTTTGAAAGTCAAACAGAAGGATGTCTGGAGATTGATAATGGTCACGCAGTAATTGTACTGACCTTGAACAGTGCCTCTGTGCTTTGCAGTTTTGCTGTTATTTACATGACTTTTCCATTTCATTGCTAAAACACAGACATTTTGATTGGCTTTCCTGGCAGGAGGATTCAAAATCATGTGCAGGAAAGGAAAACACATTTCCTCAGGGAAGCCTGAGTCTCTACTGAAGTGGAAATCTGAGTTATGATCCTCTCCAGAAGGGTGTGAGCCTTGAAGCTAAGTAGCTGCTTGTAAACTAGCAAAAGGTTTTGTTCTCTGCTCCTGAGGTCAACTACATGGTCTGTGCAAATCTATAGCCAAGAATATTCCCTAAACCTCCAGTGCAGGGAAATGTTATCTACCCTGCTTATGGGGCATGCCACTTGGTCAGTGCTGTGAGTGGAAATTTTGCAAATGAATTTTGTACGTCTCCAGCCAAAACTTAACCAGGCACCATTTTAATAATGGCACAGAACAAGGAATATAATTCATAGCTTCAGTCATTGATTTAGCATAATCTGCTACAGCTGGCATAACAAAGAGATTACAGCAAAGAAAGCCATGAAAAAACTACTCAAACACTCAACTCCCTTTTCAAAAGAAGTGAGAAAACTCTGGAATTAGAATATTCTAATTAAGATATTATTCTGCTGTGTCCAGGTGGGATTTTTTGTCTTTAGAGAGTCCACACCCTCTCTGGGCAGTCTGTTCCAGCACTATACCTCTCCCAGTGTAAAGTTCTTCCTCATGGTGAGGTGGAATTTCCTGTGATTTAGTTTATGGCTCCACGTCCTGTCACTGGGAATTGCTGGAAAGAGTCTAGCACCATCCTCTTGGCACTCTGCCTTTGAGATATTTATATGCATTAATGAGATCCCCTCTCAGTCTTCTCTTTCCTGCACTGAACAGGCCCAGGTCCCATAGTATCTCCTCGTAAGGGAGATGCTGCAGACTTTTAATCACTTCTGTGGTCTCTGCTGGACCCTCTTCAGTATCTTCTTGTTTTTCTTGTACTGAGGAATCTCCAGCCTGTGCAGGTACTTTGGGTTACACCTCCTCAGGTGCAGTACTCCACACTTGCCCTTGAACCCCATGGGATTTCTCTGCCCAGCTCTCCAGCCTATCAAGGTCCAGCTGAGCACGCATCAACTGCTCCTCCAGTTTTGTATCATGAGCAAACTTGCTGAGAGTACACTGTGTCCCTGTATCCAAGCCCTTGAAGAGCTGAAAAAGACAGAACCCAGAGATGATCCCTGGGGATCACCACTGACTGCAGGCTTCCTACTGGATTTTACTCTGCTGATCATGACTTTCTCAGATCTGACATTCAGCCAATTGATCTCACTGTCCATTCATCCAACGCACATTTCCCGAGCCTACCTATGGGGATGTTATGGGAGACTTTGTCAAAATCTTTGCAGAAGTCAAGGCAGAAAATACCCACTGCTCTTCCCTTATCAACCTTCTCTGCCATGACATTATAGAAAGCTATCAGATTGGTCAAGTATGATTTCCTCTTGATCAATCCAATAACAAATTAAAACTGATCTCTGTTCTCTGGTGACTAGCAACAACACCTGAGGGAACATCATGAAGATGACACAGGGAAGATTAAGGTTGGATCTTAGGAAAAGATTCTTCACTCAAAATGTGGTTGGGCACAGGAAAAGGTTGCCCAGTAAAGTGGTCACGGCATCAAACCTGACAGAGTACAAGAAGCATTTGACAAACACTCAAGCTCATAATGTGACTCTTGGGGATATTGCTGTACAGGGCCAGGAGTTGGATTTGATGGTCCTTGTGCATCCCCTTAAAATAAAGATATTTATAAATCTATTATAGTATCATTGTCTATTTCCAATTATAAGTTACGTGATCAATAGTAGCTCTACTCAAAACAAAACATAAAACTGATTTGTGCTTGGGTTTTCTGCAAGACAAAGAACCAGTAGCAAGGAAACCTATCTTAGGGGTCACTAGAATGATTCAGAAAACTTTAATATATATCAAAACATCAAAGATATGATTCATTCATTGACTATATTTATATTTGAGCTAATCAGAACTTCAAAATTATCATGCTTTTTCATAATTAAAGTTTTGTCCTTGATACTTATAAATCTAACACTCATGAAGAAGAAATCACTCTCACTCACAGATAAGTCCAAACATTGTAGAAGGAATAATCAGTACATATAAATTGCAGCTGTTGAGGCTGCTTATTCGAAGTTCTTCACCTCCTTTTTCTCTCTCCTACGTACAATCTTATAGGAACAACTTTAAAAACATTACATGGAGATTTGGTGTAAAACATCTTAGAGATGTCTTGCATTTTAATTATTTCTAAATTATATTTTTTAGAGTAAGAAAAAAAACCCTAAAATTTTATTTTAAATAATTTACTATAGTGTAATATAGAAGTCTTCAAAACAATAAATGCTTAAATAACTCTTCTTTTGAAAAATGAGAAAATATTTAAATAGAATTTACGGGCAAAAAATATATAACAAAGTCGCTTGCTAGTGTGAAATTCCCTTAAGATAGAAAACTTATCAGAAAAAAATCTTTTTTTGAAACACATTGTTTGCAAAAAATATTTTTTTAACTGCAAAAAAAATAATATTTTTTTGTCAGTCTTGTTTTCTCTCATTTGTACTAGTGCAAATTTCAGGAAATATCAGTAAAGTCAATGGACTTGAACTTGTATAAAACCCTGATATAAAATTGGGATGAGTAAGAGCAGTGTCTCTTGTGAAATATATAAACTTTATAATCCATGCAAAAGTTACGCTTCAGTGATTACGGTTAAGATGTATTCTTGCAACAATGTGGGAATTTACAAAGATCATGAACTGGATATTTTATGTTCATATTTATTTCAAGCTTCATTTGTGGCAAAGGATCATTAGGATTGGAGATGATTAAAAAAGAAATAAGAGGAAAAAGGGGACTACATAGCTTTTACTCATAAAGTTATCAGTTAACTTTTACCAATAGACTTTGTGAAAGTGGATTGAATTCAGTGAAATTTCATCACGAAGGTTCCTTTCATCCAAAATAAAATTTCTCTCTAAGGGAAAAAAAAAAAAAGACAGGACAGGTACAATTCATATTCAAGCTCCTTAGTGTGTTTTCAACACCTGAGTAGTCATTTAGGGCAAGCAGAAGCCTTTTCTTTTCAGACTTCTGTTCCACAAAGGATATTCTATTTGGAATTGTCTCACTCTTATCATATCAGCAGGGATGAGAGGAGAAGACAACCATCAAAGTTGTCAGAAAATGATGCTCCTGTTTTCCATCTTGCCTCATTGAGGATGAATGTGCAAGTGAAAAGGTTTTGCTGATAGCAAAACACTGACTTTAGACTAACTAGCTGCTCATTAAAATGATGCAATTTTCCCCTGGGCCTTGACACTAGTATGTCTGTTTGTTCAGCTTCACCTCACTAATGCTTTTATCTCGTGTTTATATATACTTTAAACGTTATAAATAATATATATTTATAATATATATATATAAATTATATATATAAATGTTTATATATACTTTAAACTTGTTCACAGTAGCATATGTTTATATTGCAAGAATATTTCAAACATTGCAAATTAGTACCTCTCAGAAAGCAAAGCAGA
This sequence comes from Cinnycerthia olivascens, assembly GCA_035048155.1. NCBI lineage: Eukaryota > Metazoa > Chordata > Aves > Passeriformes > Certhiidae > Cinnycerthia > Cinnycerthia olivascens. The sequence goes on along the minus strand of JAWWMU010000153.1, from coordinate 99,442,001 downwards.
ATAGTGTCTAAGGAATTATTATCTCAAATGTGAGAAGAATGTTAAAAGACGATATTGTTTCTTGTAATTTGACCTCTATTGTATCACTTTTTAAATTACTCAATAGCAAATTTCAATAAGAGATTTCACAATTCTACTAATTGAAAAAATATATATATAAAATCTTTGCCTCTTTAGAATCACTGGAAGGATTTCTGTGTCTGAAAAGCAACTGGAGTTTTGGCAAAGGCTCATTTCTGTCATGAAGCAAGACTGTTGTAGCATCTTTTAATTCTATTGTAGGGAGTAGAAGTTTTCATTACACCTACAAACATCTAGTCTTTTTAAAAAATGATAAAAGTCTTGGCCTGAGCAGTGGATGACTGTTAATTTTATGTAATATATTGTCTTTTATAATTTTATTTATTGTGTATCAGTTCTACTGGCACAACTCTTGTTCTTGTAGTATGAAAAGTAACACAAGAGAGTCAGTTTATAGATTCTAGAGTATGTATGTTACTTCATGAGCTCCTGTCATATCCCTCTTTACTAAAATCCTTCTATCATGGACAAGAGCACACTTTTTAAAGATACATCTTCAATAGTTTTTCACTAGCCATTTCTGAATGCATCAATTTAAAAACTTCTGCTGACAATTTGTCTAGAAAATAATCACAGAAAGTTGCTTTAAGCCATGCTTTTCCTACATTTGATTTAATAACTCCAATACAAAATCCAACCACAAATCTGGTCTAGATACCTGCATTAGAGCAAATATATGAAAGAATTATATTTTCCTGTTTACAATTCAGAAGCCTATTCTTCTAAATTTTATACCTTTCTGTATAACTTCAAGATAATTCATGGCTATATGGCAAGGCAAAGGCAAATTTCCTGAAATGTATTTAATTGTTTGATAAGGTTACTGCTCTGGGTTTGTCTGTAGTCACTATTAATCCTTTCAATTATAAACCTGTTTCTCCTGATTATGCTGTGAGAGTTATGACCTGCAAGACCAGTTTCATTCATGTGTACTCACATTTTTATGGATTACATACTGTAACACTTTGACATTTTTAGAGACAACCTACCACCTTAGTTCTAAAATCTTGTTTCTCTTAAATCAGTTGAATTAGCTGAATTACTCAATGGCAATATAAGGACATATATCCAAAGTTAGTGATTTCTGTGTAACAAGTCTGAAGTAGTTTCTTTTAATATTCTTCTGGCCTCCATCCTGTCCATTCAACAGTGATATGAATCAAATTGCTTTATTAATTAAATCTCTAATTGAATCAATTCAAGCTGGTCCAGGCATGCAAATAGGGACAAGAGAGTAGAACATGCTTAGTTAGGCACCATATACCTGCTTGGGACACTTTCTAATGGAAAAAAGTTGTTGGCTAAGTATAAACAGAGTATAAGAGGGAATATTATCCTGATAGTTGAGAAGAGAAAAGCAGAGGATTTGCACAGCAAATCTTTTAAAAATTCAAGGCTTTTCTTGCTAATCTGGAAACTGTATAATTCTGACATTCCAGTTTACAGGACTGGGAGATTCATCGCAACTCTAATTTACTGATTTCCATTGAATACTAATGCAAATCCTATGGCAGCATCTTCACATCCATAAAAATAATTTTAATACTATGAGTTCTTTTCAAACATTATTCATGTAGAGAATATGAAGTATATTCATATATCATTCACAAAAAAGCATATAGGTTTAAGTATTTCAGCCACATATTTGCAGAGCTGATATTTATATCTTAATACAAAATTTTCAATATACCTTGAAGATGGAAAAAACAAACCAACCAAAAGTGCTTCAATAGGAAGCATAATATAGTTTCTTATTTAAGATTTACATAGCTCAGCATAAGGTACTAACATTTAAATTATAATTATTATTATTGTTTTTATTATTATAGGAAAATAAGGGATTGAGGTATATGTTTCCTACATCATGCTGAAAATCTGCCTCTACTGTATAACACATATTTTCCGATTGAATAGATAAAGGAAAAATTGCTCCCTGTATTTCCCAACAGGTAGACATAATCTACATGTATTTACAACTATTGACAGACACTTGATCTTGCCTGGAAACTGAATTAGACCTAGGGAGTATTGTATGAATTCCTATCTTTCCTGTGCTTTGAGCTTCTTTTACTTATTTCAGTCTGGTAACAATTTAAACCCCATTTGAATTTAATGTTTGAAACTGTATCCAACAGAATACAAGCACTCCTTATACTAGAATTGTAGATGCCCAGACTAGTTTAATGACAAGTTCTTTCTACAGCAAACCTATTTAAAGTACATACAGACTTCATGAGTGCATCAGAAGAGTATTCTCTTCTCGTTTCTTTCACATTAGGAAATCCAATTTTGAGTCAGAGAAAGATTAATAGTATACATTTGAAATGTATCCAAGCAAGCCAAATGGGAAGATGTATCAACTTCTTTCTGAACACTTGGAATCGGTCTTGCTCTACAGTGATGTCTGTTTGCAGCAGAGTAATATCAGTACAGAGATATTAGACAGGACTGCTGAGCAGAATAAAGTACTGGAGCAACCTTGTCATTTCAGATTTTTCAAGTTCTCCATCTCCCTTGTCCATTTCACTATGTTCACTTACTAATGAAATTTTCACCTTTCTCAAATGGCTTAGACTGTCACCATGGAAGACAGCTTGGCATAAACTTCACATTTAATAAGAGTTTGGGCAAGGATTATTTAATAAAAGGTGTTCAAGGGCTGACTGTGTTCCAGTGAGAAATGTGTCAAAGAGTTTGCTCCTCCTCAAACATTCTTTAGTGTTCATCTAATATCTTGAAATATCTGTAAATCTCAAGTATTCAAATTGGTTTCAATGGGACATGGGAAAAAATTTTGATGAGATGAGGCCAGAGAACACTGAGCTTCACCTACCTGTGGGCAGAGGACACTTCCTGGCTACTGAGATAGCATAAGAAAGTGTGTGCTGAGATATAGCAAGAGATGAGACCAACATACCCATGAATAAAAGGAAGCATTAAGTTAAAAAGCATATGGCAAGTGATAATTTTTCTTCATATTTTAAATATATAGCATCTCTCCTTTTTGTAAAATCTGCATCTTAAAAGGACCTCTTCAACCAGAGATTGATTGGAAATTTGAATAGACTTTTATGAATTTTCTCTTTCCTTATTATATTTTAACTACAAGCTCCTAAAACTTGTGGAATCCAGAACACCCTGCGACACTGATTTCTATAATTTAATGCTATATAAGATAATAAAAGTTTTCAGATATTTTGGTCAAACTACTTGTATTTTTTCTTGTGATGCCTATTATAGTGTTTTAGGTGAAGTAGCAGAAAATCAGTAGTCAATTTTTCCAGATAAATAACTTTTTATCTCCCTTTGACACATGCTCTCCTTATACATCTCTTATTTCACAGAAATAGTTTTCACCATTTAAGTACTCTCCCTATATGTATATGGTATGGTTTTTTGAGAACAATCAATTTGGTTAGGGGTAACAATCAATTTCCTAGAAAGTTGGGGAGTTATCAAATCTTTGTTGTTTTTTTCTTGTAGATACTATGATAGTATTAAACAGCACCCTGAAAATAAAGGTAACTGTTCAGAAGCTTCCACTTTAGAAGAAGGAAAGATCGAGATCAGTAAAGGAGAGTTGTTGTCACACTGTCTGTTTCATGGACAGATGCCTGGTGACCCCGCCTGAGTATGTGCCTTGAAAATCCATTTTCTGTTGATTAGGTCAGTGCCTGCGTGGCACTTGAAAGATTTGCTGAGGTATCTTATTAAGACTGTGAGTGACAAAGACATCACAAGTTGCTCGTGTTTGGTCTTCTCCCTACTAGAAGCAGGAACAAAACTTAGCATGCTGTCAATACTGTACCCTCCCCATCTCCTTCTCATCCAAGTTTCTCCATGAACACAAGCAGAAAAGTCAGCAGCAAACTGATGTTGTAAGTCAGTGACATGGGGTGCTGGGCCAGGACACAATCATACAGACATGTTCACAGTGGTCAAATTCAAAATGAATGAAACTAAAGAGATCAGAGGCATAAGCTGGGTCATGAGTACTGCTTGTCATGGAGTGAATCTATTTCTCCAGTTTACAGAGGACTTTGCTCTGCACAGCTGTACCACATGCCAGGCATGACCTTTTACATCATAGAACTATAAACTTGCACTTATAATATATCACTTGATCCACAGAACATTTATTTTCACATGGAAAATGCCATTCCATCATGGAAGTCAGACTGCACATCTGCTAAAGGAGTGTAAGCAATATGAAATTAATTATTAAAACCTTGGGACCCCAGCCAAGGTGCACAAGACAGCTCATGTCCATAAGTGCCACATCTATACATGTTTAAGATGCCTCCAAGGCTGGTGGATCACCCAGTTCCCTGGGCAGCCTGTTCCAATGCCTGACAGCCCTTTCCATGCAGAAGTTATTCCTAATATCCAATGTAAGCCTCCCTTGGCTCAGCTTGAGGCCATTTCCTCCTTTCATTCCATCACTTGTTATTTGGGAGAAGAGACTGATTCCCACTGGGCTACAACCTTCTTTCAGGAAGTTGCAGAGAGTGAGAAGACCCCTCAGAGCCTCCTTTTTTCAAGACTAAAGATCTCTACCACCTCGACTGCTCCTCCTCAGATTTGTACTCCAAATCTTTCCTCATATAATTTTTTTCTGAAAATAATATGCCATTCCTTTAAATTGTTAACTTTTCTTCCATCACCTGAACAGTTTCCATTAAGACTCTTAAAAGACTAGCAAACCTCTTTTCTCAATATTTGATAACACTACTCCTTCAAACTGATTCTTGTAGTTAGAGAATATAGCCCAGCTTCTGTCATTTCCAAACTTTTCTGGCTTCCAAAAAGTTTTCAGGTGAACCCAATTTTATTTGGATTTCTTGTGTCTATGGAAATACAAGAACTATCTGCTTATCGGAAACCTCTGAATCCACTTTAAAATTGAGAAAGGCATAAAATAAAAATATGCTTTATCTGAGTGAAACCAACGTTTCATTTCCAGAGTATTGTTTTTTAAAGACCCCAAATAAACATAGATATAATTTTTGACTTAAAATGAAATAACTGAACATTTATTTTATTTTTCCTTTATCTTCTTCTTTCAGTTTAAAGTGAGGGAATATATTTGAGCTTTAGCTTACACTGTTTTTGAGAATGCATGTGGAATGTTCTTTTAATATGTTAGGTTTGAAGAGATGTCAATATAGCCTAGTGCTCTCTCAATAACTAAAATTACATAAAATTTTATGTAACTCTTCCCTTCCTGGACAACAGATCTGCCATTATAAAATGTTTTGTGCTTAGCTAAGCACTTCAGGGAAAATTTAGTTTAAAAATTGTGTCCTAGAAAATTAATTCAGTGTGTAAAACTCATCATCTTGAAATTCACATTAATCTACTGTTTTTTATAGACATCATACATAGTATGTTTATGTCCATATCTTCTGCCATTTTGAAGCTTGTGTCAGAAAGATTTGTCACAGAAAAAGCTTTAATAAGTCATTCATAATTCTCAGTGTCTTTTAAGAGAAATGAAAACAAATTCATTAGTTCAGACTTTGTAAACCTTAATCAGGAATCTGTGTGTTTGTGGCACATAATCCAAGTTAAAGAAATTAAAGAATGGATGAGCCATTCCAAGGGAAAAAAGTGTATTGTTCTTTACCATAACGTTCCTGTCACAGAATCACAGAATCATTTAGGTTTAAAAAGACCTCCAAGATCATCAGGATCAAGGCTGGTCCCCACCTGGCTACAACTTCTTTTGGCTTTCTCCAGGCTAAACACCCCCAGCTCCCTCAGCTTCCTCTCAAAGGATTTACCCACTGAACTCCCACCAGCTTTGCTGCCCTTCTCTGAACATGCTCAGCTCCTCAATGTCTGTCTGGGTGTCCGTGCAGTGCAGCATTAAAAGCTTGTGTGTGATACTCAAATAGCACACTGTGCTACAGAAATCAGTGTAGGTGTGTCATCTCAAAGCAAAGAAACAGCTTTTGAAAGTTTTTCCCAATAAATGCCACAGAAAACTTCAGGAACATTATAACAGTTGTTAGGGGAACTTTAGGAAGCAGATCATGGAAAATCTCTCAAAATAAGATTCTTTGAAATTTTTATTTATTTTATAAATTAATTTTATATATTTTAAACTTTATTTTAAAAATTTATTTTAAAGCTCGATTTTTTTAATCAAATTAGTTTTTATTTTTTTTCAACATTTATGTTTGCATCCAGCAAGAAAAAGATTTTTTACTACAGAGCTATAAAACCAGGTTTACAAAGTGTTTTGTCTGTCCATCACAGCAAAAAAATAAATACAGCACAATAATTTCTGTGAGTCACCTCTAACTGAATTTCTATGATGAGTTTAATGGCCCATACTACAAACATCACGTCATTATCCATCTCCAGGGTTTCAAATTGACATTTGCACGTTCTGTGATATACCACATTTAAGCATTTCTACTTAGAAGTGATTTATCCTTCATTTCATCCCCCAAAACTGAGTTACCTCAAGATGATGTAACTAGGCTTAGATATATGGGGAGGATTGACTAATCTTGCTCAAATCTGTCTGATTGCACCACTGCAGGAAGAACCCCATTGTTTGCCTGGCTGCACCCAAATTACTGCAATTCCAAACCAAGGGTAATTTCCCTTAATATATTGTACCAGATTTGTCATGTGTGGCTCTTTAACAGCTGCTAGTGGCACAACAGAACTGTCCTTGCAGTAGAGATACAGACAGCTGGATCTAGGTTGAAAGCGTCTGCACATGTCCGGGAGTGAGCATATGCATCAGAACTCTTCAATTTATAAATCCAAGATTAGTGGGAAATAAAGAAAAATAAAAAAAAAAATATATATTAAGATCTTGTTTCAGGAATCTAAGAGACTTAGATTAATAAAACAGAGAAACAAAGGAAAAAGAAAAAAACAAAGACTGGCACAACACCCGCACACACATCCAACCCTGAGCTATGCGTAAGCCTCTCTGGTCATCTAGGGGAGCAGAAAAACATGGTTGGGGGAGGTATAATTGTGATCATTTTACACTGAATCAAATATTATGTGACAGCATCTCTGAATCCCATATTCTGATATATTTTTCATATACACACATAATTTTTCCTGTCAACCTGAAAACAGTCAGCACAAGAGATTAGGAGGTTGGATTTTGAAAAGGAATTTCTCTGTCAGATACAAACCCATTGTTCCTTTTGTGGAAGCACAGAGATGTGTTTCGGCAGCTCATATATTAGGAAACTAGAGTGTGCCAGTGCAGGTGTCCAAGCACTGGAACTGCATCAGCTGGACAATTAAATTGTGAGACTGGTCCCTGGCAAGAACTTGAACAGTTCAAGTGGTTCTCCTTGATTCAATGGTTTAATCTTAGTCTGGAAGCAGCCGTTCACTTTAAAAAGACAAGACTTGACACTTTTCAGGTTGTTGGTCTTTATTAGACTACACAAAGTCTTTGTAATGCAGAGAAAAGTTATTTCTCCTGTTGTGTTGTTTGAAAATCAAGTTTAAGTATTTTCTTTCCTTTTTTTCCCTCCAATTATTTTTTCTTATCTATAGATTCTGATGTATTTAAAGACAGTACTAATGTAGATTTGTAATTATGAGATTGCTCAGATAAAGGAATAAATGAACAACTGATTAATAATAGTATTATATATATATATATATATATATATATATATTGCAGAAGATAATCTGTCCAAACTATCATTCATGAAGTAACACATTTATCTTTACAAATTCTTATATAGGGTTTCCAGAGGGAATTTCTTATCCTTCTATTGCTCTTGTGTTTTTAAGGGTGGGAAGTAGAGAAAGAACATTCGTTTTACAATTTAAACTCCCTTTGATTTTTTTTATATAGTAATAAAATATATATTAATTAATGAGAGCAGGAGGAGGAAATGAGTAAGCTCAGGTTTAAATGTACAGGGTTCTTTTCTTCAATATGATAACAAGAGATAAATATTTTGCAATGTTTCATCAACAAAACTAATAAATATTCTTAGACAATCTAGTCTAAAAATAAATGTTTTCATTTTATATGGATAAAATCTTAGAGAGTTTCAATTTCAATATGTCTATTCATCACTCTTGGTGGTGATTTACTAATAAAATTCTACAAAGAAAAGCCATTTATAAAAAGAAATGATAAATCAAATGAAATCAAATCTGTGTACTACTTTGGCAATCAGAATGTTCTGAAAAAGGTATCACTGAAAAGATAAAGTTTCAAAGCTCAAATAAACCTCAGAGGCACAACTGAGAACAAACCAAGAAATTTCTAATAAAGTTTCAGGTTGATTGGTGACTGTTTTTCTCAGAGTGTTTGGTGCTTTTGTTTTCACGATGCAATCCATGCTAGATAAAATACAGGTTTTATAAAAAATTTCTGTTGCACTACTTATAAAAAACATTTTTTTTTTTTTGTCCTTGGCTTTTCTTGTTAAAAAAAAGTATGTATGAGTAATTATAGTATTGCATAGAGACGTAGAAATCATTTTGAGCTTTGTTTGAAGCTTTGTGTGCTGTATCTTACAACAGGGACTCATGGGCATCCACTTCTTAATAGAACACTTATTAAATTACTTGAGGGATGAATGGCTCACAGAAGCAGCAATGGGAAGCAGAAGCTGCCTTCTCCTTGCAGCTTGTCTCTGCAGCAGCTCCTGCTGGTGTACAGGTTAATACACTACCAGCATTTCAAAAATACACAGAATGTATAAGTGTGTAAAGGGAACGTGGAATATATAGAATATACAACTAGAATAGGTATATGGAGCATAATTTCTTCATCAACAACAACAAAAAAATGGGAAAGGACTGGCATATATGAGATCTATAAGAAGGAGCATACGTTAATACAAGTGGCTGCTTAAACACCGGTAGAATAGTTGTGAAAGAGCTGCGTAGTTCCTCTTGCTTAGTAAAAGAAATGAACATACATCATTCTTTTCAAATTGGCTGTTTTAGCACAAACATGCTAAAACAGTAAAAATGTTAATTTACTGTGCAAATATGTAATTTCACCAACTAAGGCATAATGGGAAAATGCATTGAATGATCTGTCTGGTAAGACAGGTGTTTGTAATTCTTAAAGATATAATTCAATGTGCCTGTGGAATACTTCTTAAAGGATTTTTTTATTGAATTGTAATTCACAGCAAAAAAAGTGTGAACTTCTGAATACTAAGGAAAATGGGTGAGTAAAAAAATAAATTGCACTGGACAGCTAAACTGGGGTTGGGATGACTGGAAGTAGACATATGCCTGTGAGCTAATTACACTAACTCTTCTTATGGTTAATTGAGAGAAATTGGCACTTCTAAAGGAAGATTAATATCTTCCTGAAATAAGGATTTGAACAAGGTCAAAAGAAAAACCTTTTGAGCTGATTTTATTCCCTCATTAATTGTAAAGGGAGCCTAGGTAGGGAGCTTATGTGTAGAGTGGGATGACTAAAATTCAAACATACATCTAGATAGACAAAGCTCAGTTTTTCACAATTATTTCAGAGAATGTAGAGGTGCTGTAATCAACTTTAAGAAAATATGCAAAAATATCTTTAATATCTTTTGTGACAATTACACTGGAGAAATGAAATTTAATTCTGAATAGATCACAAAGGCAACATAAAATATTAATAAACAGAGGACAAAAAGTGTCAGACTGACAGGAAGAAGGAGGGAATTTGTTTTACAAAGTGTACAAGGCATTCAGAATCTGAATTATATTTACAGATTCTTCTGAGGGTGAACATAGGAAGACAGTTATATTGAGATACATACATATATATATAAACATTATTTATATAATTAGATAGGTAAGTAGATGGGGAACAAATGTCCATTATTTTATAAGTAAAAAATTATGACATCAGACATGCTTTGAATGAATCATGAAACTATTCTTGAGTAGAACATGAACTCCAACAACAATAAATCCACGCATCATATTTGAGACACCATATTTTTCATATACTATTTACTGCACACTGATCTTTAAACTCCCTTTCTTCATTTAAATGAATGCAGCAGTGAGCATCAGATGCCTTCCTCCAGTCATACAGGAGCATGAGAAGAGCAAGGATGCAATTCAGCTGTGCTCTGCATGTTCCCCCACTCTGAATTCTTGGTACAATTTAGAATTCGTATTTATTCATTATTTATAGTTTCCAGTTGAGGATTCAGATCTATTCCAGTCACTTATTTCTTTGAACCTGCACCTGCAATTTAGACTAAGACCTTAAGTCTGGAATTATTCATTCCAAACCAATAAAATTAGTCATCTGTATACATTTTTTTTTTAATGAAAAGGCTCACAGAAAAGAATATAAACTTGGAAGCAGGAAGACATTAGGAGATTATTTTTCTGCATTCAGTAGAAATTACACTTTGAAATTACATCCAAAGGAACACAATATGCATAAATGTTACTTAAAAATAACTGAATTTAAAGATATCATTCAAATTAGATATATTTTCCAAATTTCAGTAGCTGAATTTAAATTAGAGTCTATCTGCCTTCAGATGGACCTTAAATTTGCATTAAAATCAAATAAATGTCTATAAATAAACCCCCAAATATTAAAGCTATATCTGTAAATATGACACAGGTCATAGCTAAAGAAAAAGGTAAGCATAAGTCAATTTTTTATACTATAAAACGTAGTGAGTCTTGACAATTTTTCTAAGAAAAAATAAATAAGCAGTTTTATCTTGATAAAACCATTCAGAATAGGAGTTAGATGAAAGGCAAATGATAGATTGCTGAAATTAAGCCTATTTAAACAAAATTGAAAAACTTCTTTTTATTCCGTGTCCTTATGTGCACTCATTAGAAAGCAAGACATTGATCCCTGTAGACTTTAGAGTTAATTACATTCTGATAGCTCAGATGTTTCATCTAGATTTGTCCAGATAATTTGATGCTTCAGGACGGAGGGGAACAAAGAAGGAAGGACAAAAAACAATTTTCTCAACAGTCTTTAAGTGTCTGTGGTAAGATTTGGTTCATTATAAAGGCAACAAAACACAAATATTTATATGTAATTATCTATATCTGTGCAAAGCACATACCTGGACTGGCAGATACAACTCAACACCCATGGAACGTAGTTGTCTCATTGGAGGACATTTCAAATGGAATTTTTTGCTTTTGAATTGACAACAAAATTGCACTTTGAATCAAAAGTCTGTCATGTCCTAGAATGGATATTCAGCTGTTTTCCACCAGAGATATGATTCAGTTTCTTAAAATAATCATTTCGTTTTGCTGGGTTTGGCTTGGGTGGACTTAATTTTCTTCAAGCGCCTGGTATGGTGCTGTCTTTTGGACTAATTAATTGATTTATTTTTTAGTATAGAAAGAAAAGGAAGGGTTGATAATATAGAGATGTTTTTGGTTTTGCTGAGCAGGGCTTGCACAGAGCCAAGGTCTTTTCTGCTTTTCTTACTGTCACACTGGTGAGGAAGTTGGGGATGCAGGGGAGGTTGGGAGGAGATACAGCCAGGACAGGTGACCCAAAATGACAGGAGGGAAATTCCAGACCATATGATGTCATTTTCAGAACAGAAAGCCAGAGGATGAAGAAGTGAGGGATGTTTGGATTGATGGTGTTTGTGTCTTCTCAAGTCACTGTTATGAATGATGGGCTTTGCTCTCCTGGAGGTGGCTGAACCCCTGCCTGCCCATGGGAAGCAGTTAATTAATTGCTTGTTTTCCTTTGCTTGTGTGTGTAGCTTTTGCTTTCCCTATGAACTGTCCTCATACCAGTCAAAATTTTTCTGTTTTTACCCTTCCACTTCTCTCCCTGATCCTGCTGGTGGGGGATTGAGAGAGGGGCTGTGTGGTACTTTGTTTTTGGCTTGGGTGAAACCACAACATTGGTGTAATTTTAGTTGGTCTTCGACAACCAGTGTAATTTCTACTTGATATTACTAGAGGCTTTTGTTCTCCTATGATCTCTGTTACATCTGTAGATGCTATGGGAATATCCTGAGAAAACTCATAGCATCACAGGAAACACAAAATGAGTAATTCAGCACGCACTATTACTCTGTAATAGTCTGCTTTATAATAAGATGAATTATTTTCCAAACCCCATTCACTGTACTAATGTCACCTCCTTTGCTGAGAGTGGGTGACACATAGCACACCTCTGTGCAGGCATTGAAGACCTTCTTCTTAACCTGCAGCTGAATCCCACATGAGACAGTTCCAATAAAATATGAATTTCTAATCTTTTATTTTAAGTATGGATTCTTAAAACCATGCATGCAGGAACAGTCTCAAAAGAAATTTACTTTTCCAAAGTAAAAAGAGAAATGTTTGAAACATGTTATAGCCCTGTTGATAGGACTCCAGCAGAGTTTGTACTTAAGTAGTTTTCTATCTAAAGTTTCCCATACAGCCTTAGAAAGCAACTTTTTCTTTACATCCTACTACAACAAATGAATTTTAACTTCAATACTTTATCATGACTTTCTGAGGATAACTGTCATAAACAGTATAAATGTGTGGGAAAATATATGATAGCATATGGACTTAATAGCACCTGAAATAAAAAGCTAGATGTATTATTGTATTAATTGTTTTTCCCCCCTTCTTTTTAAGAAAGAAAGTGTTCAAGGGAAATAAGTGCATTTCAACTATGCAAAATTGCCAAATATAAGAATATTTTATAGAGCAGTTTGGCAAAAACACCCGTCCATTCCAAGGTATCATCAAAACTGTCAAAAGAATTTTCAGAGATTTCTACTGAGGAAGTTAAATAACCCACAATTTTTTTTATTTTTTTTTTAACCATGGAAAGATTGTTTTCTGCACCGTATGGTTTAGAAGCTTTATTTCATTGAAATAACCTGAGTAATATAAAATATGTTCTAGTAATTACTTGCTGAAGAGATAAAGGCATTGAGTCTGCATTCCATTTTCTTTCTATAAATCACATAAACTTTTTATTTTATGTGATTACTTGAGGTTTTTTGCATTAAGCAAGACAATTTTAAGGTTAATATTATATTTCCTATGAATTAATTTGGTTTAATAGATTTGTGAAGACATTTACCATGTTTTTATACCCTATAACTTTCCCTCCCTCCCTCCCAATTTGACTTAGTGACAACTGGTTATGCTCAGGAAAATGGAAAATATGTTATTGGTTTATTGTTTTTCTTACTAAAACAAGATTAGCTATCAATTAATTTGGGAGAAATACACAAAGTTGCTGTAAACCCTTCTTCTGAATAAACACTTATATACACAATCCCCAAACCAATTTGTGTGTACAAGGCTAGCTAAGTGAATGCCAAGGACAGCATAAAATTTATTTTACAATTAAATGGTACACACATATATGGGAAATATACCTTTTTAATGTGTGCAATTTTACTTGGCAAATTCATTAATAGTATAAATGGTTTATAATTATACTTTCCATTATTCTATACTTTAATAACATCAAGTTAAAAAAAGACTGCATTAGAATCGTAAGAGCTGTAAAGATTTAGGAGAAGGAAGCATCCAAAAGATAAACACTGACACTTTGAAAAGGAAATTAATTCCATTTTAACCAGCTGTTTAAGATAAGTAGGAGAAGTAGTTCCCCAGCTTTATGTTTTTATTAGATTTAAAGACATCACAAGCATAGTCCAATTTTTTGGCTTTCAGTTTGCTAAAGTTAGTGTAATGGATCTCAGCCTCCAGGTAGAAAATATAAGATTTTTTGTCAGAAGTTTGAGAAATAAAGTTTAAAAAGCATTCCAAAGTGTTAGTCCTTGCACTCTGTAGCAGATATTTCTTTTGCTCTTTTTCATAAAAACACTCCCTCATTTGTCCTGACTTAAAAATAAATTTGAGTTCTGGACCTGAAGGACAATTGAAAACTTCAAAGAAAGGTGAGTCTTTAGAAATGAGATTGAGGAGTATATTACTTGACTGTGGCAGTGACTTCCTCACTGAACCTTACCCTCACTTTGTACAAAATCTTTCTAAAGCATTGTCATTCCTACCATTTAGTATGTTTCAATCAACAGCTTAGGAATAGGTTGTTGCTTAGCTAGTACTTAAACAATGCATTAAAGACATCTTTTCTATGATACTGAAAATTGATTGAACTTTGCCTGATTGCCCTTTTTCAAAATGTGTTTTCTTCACAGTTTGGAAATGCTCAAACTATATAGTTTTTTCTCTTTAATGTATGCAACTCTCACAGCTGCACTAAAATTGCTTCTGGTTTAGTGGTTACCCAGTGAGTTTAGCTATTTCTAGACTTGTATTACAACGTTATTTCTCATAACTGAAATCTATTTGTCTAATTTATTTTAAATTCAGCCACTAATTTTCAAATAGTTAGAGTATAGAGTATAAGTTATCCAGGGTGATAGCAAGTCTTTCATTCATGTTTTCACATTGTCAGCTTGAAAGGCCTGGTTACAAAAGCACAAAAAGAAATGGGACTGTCTATTCTTCCCATTTGATTAAACTAGTCTGAAAGGTAAACTGTGAGAATAAAAAAGATACTGGGTGCCAGAAGGACTAACTAAACACTGGCACCCTCATTATTCTTTTAAGGCTAGAAAAAAATTACAATATCAGGTACTTCAGAATTGCAAGAGCTCTGTCTGATTAGTCAGGTTCAGGAATTTACCATTTGTGTGGTGCAGGTGTAACACAGCCGGAGAAATTCTGTGGTTCACCAAGCTGGGCATTATTTGTACATGAGGCCCCACTGTCAGCATATCCATAACTGATTTTGGCAATGTAGATCCTAAATCCTCAGAGCATTGATATTTTCTAGGCCTCAGACTGCTTTGCCTTCCTCTGCCTTCCCTTATCTTGGTCCTGAATTGCAATGCTCCTGCATGAGAGTGAGAAGATTGTCCATGCACTGCTCTGTCTCCCTCCAGCACCAGAAATTTGTTGGGCCTTCACTTTTTCCAAAAGACAATTCCAGCAAGCATGGGTCATCCCAGGACAGAAAATCTGCTCCTGGAGTCAGAAAACATGGCAAATTTATGTGTTTTCCTAAGCAAGGTTTGTCCTCCCCTCTTCCAAACTGATCTGATGTGTGCTGACCTATCTCCTACTCAGCCTGATTGTCAAACGTGTCCATGCCATGTGTAAATTCAGTTTCCTAGGAAGGCACAGGGATCTTAAACATTCTTAGGATTAGGATACTGCTATGTGTATCAGGTGATTGAAGAGTAGAAGCACGGAGTCGACATTTTAGTAAAGTGGTTGGGACACCTTTCTGTTACAAAAAATTTTGCAGCCCCACTGCTTAACCTTATTTATAAATAACAGACCAAAAGCCACTGAGTAAAAAAACTCCCTATTCCCTAAGTACTTTTTATACAATTACATCTTCATTTCCATCTTCTTTTCCTGGATCTATCTTGTTAAATAAGTATACATCCCAAAAGTTAAATATAAAATTACCAGATTTAGTAACCCAAACTTTCACGAAGAGTCCTGTGCTGAGATGAAGTTTCATGACTAGCTGGGCCATTTTAAGCATTTATGAATGCCAAAGAAGGTACATTGCACACTCTTTTCTCATTCCCATCTCACTTCTGTCTTCCTACTTTTCTATTAATTCCTCTCTCTCTCTCTGCTCCCAGCAGCATTTTGTTGGCTATTCTTAAGGTTGTCTCAGATTATTAAACCCATAAGCTCCTCGAATCACATAGAGGAAATATACATTAGCAAATTGAACCAAGCTAGGGTTTGTGCAGCCAAGCTGGCATGACTTGTCAATTTTCACATTACTGAACGCTTTTAGCCAAAACAAAGTGGTACATCCAAATCGCTTTTCTGGAATGGCCAAATCAGCCTTACTAATTCCCAAATTAGACCTGGGAAATGTTTGTATAGTTCTAATTCACATTGCTCAAACCCATGCCAGAGCTCTCTCTAACAAATTAACAGTATAGGGAAGCCAATTTATCATTTTGTGCAATTTATTGTTACAGGTATATCCCATTTATTCCTTGTTTGTCTGATTGTGGAGTTCAGTAGCTTGGCCAATATGTAACAGAGAATCCAGTAAGCACCAATGTGCTGAATGAAGCTTAGTTTGGACAAAAACAAAACGTTAAGTGATTCAGAAGACATCTGAAGGATGTTCCTTTCAGACATGTATTTTGCAGCTGTTTTCCAAAAATCTGTTACCCTAAACTTTAACAATGCAAAATCTTGAAGTATGGAGATAGATGTTGTGTTATGAAGCTATATGACATTACCTGTAATGGATATTTGCTGAGTCTTTATTCTGTATCTCTATATTGCCCAAAAAGCTTGTCAAAATCCTTCTAATTCTGCAAGCACAATTAGATTTGATTCTTTTCATGGATATTTCTCAAAACCACATGGTTTCAAATACATCCTTCAGAGCTGTGTGTCTGATTCTCTACTTCTGTCCAAAAGTAATCAAGAATTGCTGTCTGATCAGTCAAAATGAAGCAATGTTTGTTTGACCAGTTTTTGGATAAGACTAAAAACTTCCCTTTAAAACCTAAGAAGGAGCTGAAAGAATATATTTTTTGTTGGCATAATTATATGAATGTTGCTGGAATAGCTCTATATTTAAAAAAAATAGAGCTCTATTGGTAAAAATAGCTCTATTGGTAAAAACAATGTTATTAAAGACCCGGAGAGAAATTTATAATTTTAAATTATACAAATGACCAGGGTGTAATATTTTTCTTTGAGAAAAATATTTCAACATAGAGATCACAATTTGCATAAAGTGCAGAAATTTATTGATTTATTGTAAGGTGGCCAACATCACCTAAAGTAGTAGTCTGAAGATAATTTTTTCTCTTCTGAAGTAAAATGTTCTTACAAAATCAACTGATTTCTAGACTTATAATAGAAAACTATGGATATATTAAACAACCAACTGACCAACAAAAAACCTAAAAACAAAAAAAGCTGAACAACAAAAACCCTTGTAACAAACAGAAGACAACTATGCCCCAAGCCCAGGATAATTACATTTATAATGAGGAAACATTTTCTAGGGGTTAAACGCAGCTCTTCAATTAAGTCCTACTGCATTTTGAATATTTTATTCTAATTGGACATGGTTTTTTTGTCTGATTCTTTGATACTTTTAAAATGTGAAAAATACTATAAATTCAAATATGCAGAATTGGATTGTTTATATTCTGTAATTGCCACTTAACTTATAGTTGAAAAGCTCAGTAAAATTAATTTTAGTTTTGGAAATACTGGAAGATGTTCGCATTCATTATTCATCAAATGTAGAAAAATGACACAAGAAATCCTGAAGCATTTTATAGAAACAACATTTGAAAGAAGCATGTTTGGATACAAAATGACAACAGTGCAGAAAATCCAGAACAAACTTTGTGCATTAAGTCTGTTTGTGAGAGTTTGTATGAAATCTTGAAACATTATTAAGAATCACGTAAATGGATTTCAAATAGACAGTGATTAAGAAAAATGGAAAAGTAATTGCTAAAGTTTGAATAGATAAGATTCATCCTCCTTAACAGCCACCTGAAACTGAAATGATGTGTTCTGCTCCTTGTCTAGATTCCCTCAAGATAGTGGCAGTAAATGGTGGCTTTCAAATGACAGTTTAACAATTTATCCTGCTCTAAAATTCTGTCGATGAGCTTTGATATGAAGCACCTTAAGGTGGTGCTGACTTCCCTTTACTGACTGTAGAGGAAGTCTTGTCTGCTAGGTGACATTATAACTGATATATTTTTATCAGTAGGGTAAGATGTTTCTACTAAAGTTTACAATATAAATTCCCATATCTCAGCTAGTCATCATAGAGTTTTATTACTCACGAAGGTAGAGAAACACTTCTGGAGTTCTTTCAACTAATCTATTTTAGTAGTTTACCTTAGATTTTAAATAGTCAGGTGTTTATGTAATCAAGAGTAGGCACTCTCAGAAATGCTTCTTTGTCTTCATTGTCCATAAATAAAAAAAGAGAAATGACAAGTTAAATATAGACACTCACACTTTGAAATGCTAATTTTTTTTTCTGGTGAGTTCCTCTAAAGGTTTTCCAGCAGAAATAATTTCATTTGGAAGGGGTATGTTGTAAATTTCATACACATAAAAAAAAAAAAAAAAATCTAGTCACCCATATAGGACATACCTATATTTATCCAACCCAACTTCTTTGTGATACAAAAGGAAAATTCTCTGGGGTTTGGATCTGACAACATCAGATCATGTCAAGATAAAGATTTTAAGAAGCCATTGTTTATTTCAGCTGAAATTATAACAATATCTGTCTAGTGCCTCTCTACATTTTCATGGGATCTTATGCAGGAAATTACCAAATACATTTCTTCAATATATATAGTCAGGGTTAAGTAGTCAGAATTAGGAACATGAAAATCCTCAGAACCAGAAGACATCTAATGCCAGAATACAAACAAGAAAAGAGTTTCTTCTCTGAGTGGGCTTCTACAAGAAGAACGCTTCAGGAGCTTTGCGTTTCATTCAGAGGTCTGAAACCATATGACAGCAGATGGAAATCGGA
This sequence comes from Cinnycerthia olivascens, assembly GCA_035048155.1. Taxonomy (NCBI): domain Eukaryota; kingdom Metazoa; phylum Chordata; class Aves; order Passeriformes; family Certhiidae; genus Cinnycerthia; species Cinnycerthia olivascens. The sequence continues at coordinate 99,423,406 of JAWWMU010000153.1, read as the reverse complement.
TGGCTAAGTTTGTTATCACCCTAACCATCTTCATCATTCACTCACAGATGTTATTGCTCAAACACACAGATGTCTGAGTTATTTGTGCAACAGGTCTTGCATCATTTAAGTTTCCAGTTTCCTAAATATACAAGAGTTATTACAATTAAATGTATTGAGTTAAACTTATTTCTTCTTACCATGCTGGTTTAGAAACTTTTTTTCCAAAACATCAGGCATTCTGCTCAGTGGCAGAATCTGTCAGAAGGACAATGTGGGAGACAGTCTGGTAGCTGCTTCAGCTGTCTGATATTATTCCTCTGTCATACGTCTGCTGGAGTCTTTAGTGAGATAAAGCACTGCCAAGGATCAGACAGACGATTAGTGAAATAGATCTTAATTAAGAGTATTGACTTATTGTGAATTTAGGCCAATAGCTTTTTCTCTTATTCCGCCTTGAAAATCCAAGGACAAAATATTTCTCAGGGGGAATGTTAGCTGACTTAGATAAAACAAAAAACAAGAACTATTTTTATTTAACTTCCACATAAAGTTAGCACTGGTTTCTACCCAGAACCTTATCTGAAATTGCACCAAGTTGCTAGCTGAATTACAAGATCTTAAGAAACTTTCCTGAACAGCTTTTCTAAGTTAAGAAATCATTCCTGTAAGCTAAACATATTTAATGTTTGTATTAAAATTAGGGAAATTGAAGTGCCAGAGAATGTCAGGTTCACTGTTTTATATACTGTCCTACTATATCAAAGTCAGGATGAGAAAAAACTAGAAGTAATGAGAACTGGCAAGAAAAATGTGGCAAACTCATTTCTTCCCAAGTTCATACTGCAAAGTCTGTCTTACAGATTACAGAATTAAATAAATTTAATATTATATAATAAAATATCCATTGACCATCCAATAATATTATGATAACTAAGGAAAATAATGTAAAGACTATATACCATTTCTTCTCTGTCAAACCAAGAAAAAAAACAAAACTCAGAGGTACTTAATTCCTAAAAACCTCTACTCTTATATTGAGAGAGGCATAATTTCGGTAAAAAGTCTTCTGCAGAAAATGTATACAAAATCCATTTTATGAGAAACTTTTGGAATAGAAAAAAGTCTGATTTGATATTATGGAATTATGAATATACCTAAAACAACATAACATGCAGTATAGGGAAAGAGCCATTTGATAGCCTTTATGTATGATAAACACCATCACATGAAGAAAAAGAAAGAAGTCTTCATATAGAATACAGTATTACATGCTGTTATTCAGTTTGTCACAGAGACTGAAATTTTATTAGGAAAAATACAGTCAAGGACTATGAAATTTATTTGTTAAAGATTACAGAAACCAGGAAAGAGTTGTATAAGATGAAACAGTAATAGCCTGTTGTGTTCATAGTATTAGAAACATTATTTCCAATGACCATAATTGAGTGTGCATGGTTTCTAGTTCTAATGAATTTACAGTTCACGGAGAAAATGTGAGCTAATGTAGATAAGAAAATTTGACGATTTTATTTTAACAATATTTCTCCAAGGTTCTTTAAAATTTGATTGATGTTGAGACAGGTCATTATGGATGTTTTCCTATGAATTTCGAACATTGAAAGATAATGTTATGATGTTTCTCCATAATACAGATAACCTCGCCTGTTGTGAAGAACTACTTTGGCAAAAATTCCTATTTGTTAAGCACATTTTGACAGCCATATTACAGTCACAGATGAGTACAGTTTGCTCGCTTTTAATTTGAACAATATAGAATTTATCTTTATGTGTCCTGTCCTGAAGAGTTATCAGTTCTTTTATGCATACCACAGCAGTTCTGCTTTATTAACTTGCTCTTTGTCAGATTTATCCTCTAGTGCAATTGTCTCTACTCAGCCATGTGAACCCACACATGAAGGTAGCTGTATGGCTGACTAAGGACACAGAGCATACCCATCACATAACTAGAGCCAAAGGCAGGAGTTTCTGATAGCATTTCACAGAGGGAAAATTTTAACAGTTTCTGCTTCTCCCCCTGCACTATGGGATTGGGCTGCTTTGTAGCAGAGAGGGGAGCAGGTCACCCACCTATTTGCACAACTCCATTAGGGGCACAATGTACCTCTGAAAAACCCAATTTTGACCCTCGTTTATAGTGAGCAACATAGAGCTCAAAATCCATAGACTGGTGTCTAATATAAACAAGCTTTCACAAACAAGCAAAATAGTCAATTTTATCTATTTTGTTCCCTATAAAAGGTGAAGTACAAATGGAAGGAAGTTTAGCAAGAGAAGAAATTGACTCATAACGAGACAGATTATTTGTTTAGGCCTGAATACTTGTCAGATATGTTCCATGTATAGAGAGAGCTGAATTCCTTTCTAATGGACTCAGGTAATTCAAAAGAAATGCTATAAATGGGAGATGGGTGAATTTCTCCCTAAGATACATTCAAGCCATGTTCAATTACCCTTGCACATATAGCTACAAGATGCAGGAAATGTGTCATAACATTACATTACATCATCTATCATATCTATAGTGTTGCTTTCCAGAGATCCAGACTCTCACTTAAAGTTCTGTGGAGTAAGCCAAAAGCATCCAGACTTGTTTTTTTGGAAGGAGCCCTAACAGTAGGAAAATTATCCTTCTCAATGAGCCAGAACAAACCCAACACATCAAACATAATTTTGGTAATGAACATCACCATTTTACATTCAAATACTCCCAAAATGGTGGCAATTTATTAATGTCACATTAAAGGGCTCAATTCATTATTCTGTTTCAGTAAAGAGGCAGTTAATGAGTGATGCATGCACATGGACAAGCTTCTAATTAGAGCTTCTCTGTGTGTTGAAAGCTTGGTGCTGGGATACTGAGTGACTGCCAGCAGACTATTGACTTTTTTCCTTCTTTGCTGAACATGCCTATTTATACAGCTTATTGCTAATGAGATGCTAATTGAGTCTGCCATATCTAAATAAAAAAACCCTTGAGTTTATTGCTGAATCCTCTAAATGGAGCTCCATTTCAGAATATTCTCCCCTGATTCATTTTCCTCTGCACTCTCTGTGCTTGATTGAAAAATAATTTTGAACAGTAGGAACAGGATGTCAATTAAAAAAAAACCAAAACAAACACCATCACATTATTTCTAATATTAGTTTAGAAGAGAACCTAGTAAATTTATGCTTGAGTATTTAGATTTAGCTTTACTTAAAACAATGCCAAAATGTACAAAGGTAGGTGGTGAATACTGTGTAAAAATGTATAAATGCAAGTTCAATGCCCTGGAGATGTTCCAATACAATCACTTTGCAGGGAAGGAAAGCAACCTAAATGATCATCACAAAAACAAGAAAACACATTAAGAAAAGTAGAATGCAGGCAAGGATTAGAGCAGTTAAATCATTTGGTTAGCTAGTGAAGGTTTACACAGGAATGAAAGCAAATCTAATGTGAAGATAAAGCCTGCTTTTATGACCTTAGCTTATTATTCATCTGGAACTAAATTTTGTTGAGTGCATTTTATACTCTTTTTTCTGCATAAAGTTTTATTTTTTTTAGGATGTATTTTGGAAACATTTCTAGCACTGATTTTGGAAAAAAAATCGCTAAAAATATTTGATGTTTTTCAGATATCAGTGGCTGAGAAATTATTGAACAATGTCTTTGGGATATAATACTTTCTAGGTATGCCATCTAAAACAAGACTGCAAAACCCTTCATTGCATCATTCATCATAATTTTTTTTGCAGTGGCAGCAGTTCATTGTGATTTGTCTTGTGATTTTTTTTGAATGCTTCTCCATGGTTTGTGAATTCTCCTAAGCTATGTGAGTAAAGGCTAATCACAAATACTCGGCAAGGGGCAGAGGACAAAGACAAGTGAGAAGACTACAGTGACCTAATAAGGAGCACATTGAATAAGCTCCTCCAAAAACAAACATTGGGAGAGAATAATCAGATCACTGTCCCTGATGTGAAGGCCACTAAGATGCATCAAAAAGAGTCTGTCTCTGGAAAGCCATCAAATCTAGAGGGATATTGCCTAAAGAGTTGTAGGACTTATCTTGGAGTCCAGTGGAAAGAAAACATGCAGATTGTGTAAAACTTAAAAACTGTCTCAAGAGAACGGGTAATTCATGTGAAATGTTTGGGGGAAGGACCAAAAAGGGGAAAGAGATTGGTCAGTACACTCATCTGGAAAGCTCTGCACCTGTTCACTGCAGACTATTTTATACTTTTATTGAATCCTTTTCCTATCTTGGAGTTGACTGCATTTCCTATCTGAGGCTTACGTATATGCTAGAGAGCTCACAGGCAAATAAGCTGAGTCCTAGGAGAAGAATTCTATTTAACAAGCTCCTGGAGTGGAAAGTTGATGAATGAGTGGCCCAGCTCTGTATGACAGCAGCTAGGGGAGACCAGAGTCTGGAAGCCAGTAACTGGCTTGACCATATAAACCTCGCTTTAGGAAAAGGTCCATGTATGCATGTTTATGCATATATGTGTGTGTGTGTATGTATACATGATAGTGTCTTCCACCAGCAGGCTTTAACCCTGCTCTGCAGGAGGGAAGGAACAGGATCAAGCCATTGACGTTGTTCACTGTGTTTCTGTGTGTGTGGCAGCACAGGCATGGCTCTGTGTGATATTTTTAGTGCTTGTGAAGGGGATGTGCTCATCCTCACTGCTGGCTGGATCTGAGAGCATGAAAATTCAGTGGCCCTGAAAATATGGGGCTATGACAGGAGAAAAGAGCTTGAGCCCAGATTTATCTGTCTCAAAATATTTTACTAGAAATCTCAGTCTCTGAGCCAGATAAGCTAGAGAGCCCTCATCATTGGAGATGTTTAGATTAGAGAAATATCTGTCAAGAATCGTATAGATGCAATTGATCTTACTTGGGGCAGAATGGACAAGCTAAATGAGGTCACTTCCAGCCTTATGATCTCATTAATCTCCATCATTTGGACCATTATTCACACTCTAGGAAATAAAAACAGCCATTGACAGAGCTGGGCTTGTTCTGTCTGAAAACAAGGAGGCTAAAAGGTGAGCTTGTGTCCTGGAGGAGACTCAAAAGGTGAGCTGCAGTTACCTGAAAAGCATTTACAGACCAGAGTGCCTGTAAATAAATGATGAGAATAAAGGAATGAGAACAAACTGTGGATCAGATAGTTAAGATTAGACTTTTAGGAAAATATTCAACATTAAAAAAGCAATGTAGCTCCGCAGCAGGATTGCCAGAGCAATTGAAGAAAACTTTCATCCTTTGAGTGGTATTTAAAGCTCAGTAGGATAAATTTGCAGGTGCCCTGATCTATTATTGTCAATGGTCCTGCTTCAAGTGAGATCTGAACTGTATGACCTGCAGCAATCCCTTACAAGCAGCAGTTCTGTGATTCTGTGACCTCTTTGACAGCTGCTTTGAATGACACTGTTTGGGCAGGTAATGTTCCAGCAGTTTGTTGGCAGGGTGGACACAGGCTGTCATGCCTTAGCTGGGTAACTGATATGAGTTTTTGTACTTCTGTGTGATCAGTGCTGAACTTTTCTGTTTCATCTTCAAGATAACCCCTTTCATAGCATTAAAAAATGGCATGATATTACTTCACAGCTGTTATATCTGAATCGACAATGTTGTTTTCCTTAGGATACCGTTACCAAAGGGAACAGCCTATACTGTGGACTACCCATGCCTTGTAACAAATGATCAACTTAATATTTTATATTGAAATGAAGCTTTTAATAGGACTTCTGACAAATGTGTTTGTGCAAAGGAAGTCCATGGTAGTACAAAGCAGTTTAATGCAAGAACAAAATGCTTGTCTTCAGGAACTAAAATTAAAAGTATTTTTATTCTAAAAATGTATAATAATATGATATGATATGATACGATACGATACGATACGATATGATATGATACGATACGATACGATACGATACGATACGATATGATATGATATGATATAATAATTATGGTTTTTTAATAAATCATCTTTCTCCACTGCATATAGGCTTCATCAGATAACATGCAGATGTGTAGAATGAAATAAGTTCTCTTTACAGAAAATAGAGAGACATAAGCACTGTTTGGGTCTCATTTACACACTCTAAAGTTAATATTTAAAAAGATAGAAAGGAACTGTATCCATTATTTTCATTTTCCATAAAAGGCCACTAAGGAAAGCAGTTTAGATGCATTTGTTCGTATTGTAGGTGCCTCTGTATACATAGATGCAAGGTGAAGTAGAAGCCTTTGAAGCATTACAAAGCAGACAAAACCAGCATAGTGTGTGCAATAAAAAGAAACTTATGATCAGCTTCAGAATCCTGTGCTCTTGAGAACTGAGCTAGTAAAAAAAAATTCCTGGCTGTTTTCCCCACTCCTTTACAGCTAAGAGGTACTAGACAAGTTCCACGGAGGATTTTTGTTACTCACTGGTGCTCCTGGGTTTCCTAATTCATTATACATGAAGATTTCTTTAGCTGCTGCTGAAACATAAAAAAAAATGGTAGGGATTTCCCCAGACATTTTTTTTTTTTTTTTTTTTGGTCTGGGGATATTTTTGGACAGCAAATATTCTACTATTCTACAATTCTACTATTTCATATCCATTTTACCATGTCATATAACTACTTGAAACAAAGTTTAGTCTGATTTCCAAAGAGTTGACTATTGAAATGAGATGACTATTTAGGGACGATATCAAGTAAATAAGTGTTTCAGAGCTTCTATAGCAGTTATACACAGCATCCCAAATGATCCTTTCAGTGCCTTTCACATAACATTTTCCCTCCACCTCCAACACCATCACAAGCTCATCAGTCAAAATAAGGAAAAGGTTGCTAGCTTGAAGATTTGGATAACGTTAGGTGCAGTGAAACTGCATTTCCTCTCAACATGTCTAGAAGCTGAAGCTTAGATGTATGGAGAATTTTGATACCAAAAGCTTAAACTTGTCCTGAAACTGTTTTTATGTGTCTTTGTTTATGTAACAGTCTGGCACTTACTTTGAACTAGTCATCTGCTCTGAATAGAAAGAGACAGATGGCAATTCATCACACCTATCTTAGACATATACATTTGGACAGGATGAAAAACCTTCTGGAAATGCTTAACTCTTCATTGGATCTAACTCTTATTTATGTTTTTAATTCCAACTTTGGAATTTGTCATTGAAATTGTGCCTGATATAATGACATATTTACACCATAAAATGCAACATGGTTTAATGTGGTATGCCTTCCTGAGGTGGATAGATCATATTATGTAGTGTTCTTCCATGGAAACAAAATGCTTCAGGACACAAAATAAACAACCTGTGAAAATTATTTATTCAAAGATAATAATATTACTTCTTGATGTATGATATCACATTTGTATTAATTCATCATTGCTCTGTGATGTGAATACTTTTCAGCTGGACCATATGTTAGGGAACTTTGCTTCACACCTCCCAGTGCTTCTGAACCTTACAGAAGTCCACACAATGCTTTGTTTAAAGCTATAGGGTTGGCTTGCCACAGGTGTCACTGAAAATAATAAAGACTTAGGTATTTCAATTTCTTTTGAAAAGGTTGTTTTACAGTGGAGTCATCTGACTACATATCTGCTGTATCTAATATTGTGAAACAATACCTCTGCGAGCAATGAGCTACATCTTTGGAAATAAAGCAGACAGGCTCAACAACAGGTGAGATAAATTGCCCCACAAGTTACATCCAGGCATGTAAACTTAGCCAAAATAAAACTCACCCTCATAGCTTTAACAGAAGTAGCTAAATACGTTTTAAATTTAAAGTGGCAGAAATGGCATCAAAAGATAATAATAAATTTTATTTTGGATTTTTTTTTGTGCATGCCTCCCTATCTTTATTTGAATAAGAGAAAGACCTCTAATTTACTAGAAGGCATGGTATGATGTCATTTCCAGAATGGTAACACAGTAAGAAAAGCAAAATTAATTATGTCACATGATATAGGCATTATAAAAGATACTTCTAGTTTGAAAGTAGTAACGCAGGTTTGGAAGGTGCTAGTGAGAACCCATCTGAATTTCTGTACATTCTTCATAATTTACTATCAAAACCAATATAGCTGCATGAAAGGAGGAAGAAAAAGGGTTTATCAGGATGATCTGAAAGAACAAACAGCTGTGTGTGAGAGGACAAAACACATGAAGGTGGTGATGCCTTGAGAGGCTGCCTAGAACAGAGGCTATACAGAGTTAAAGGAATAAAGCAGGTATTCATCAAAAAGGCCCTTAAAGGACACACCTTGGGAAGTGGAAGAGCCTGGCCGAGGATACACCCAAGGTGGATGACAGGTCACAAGTTTTCACACTTTCTTAAGTTTTGGTCCATTTACAAATTGGGATTAATTGTCCAATTACAGCTTCAGGTTATGAAGTCCCATCCTCCCAGTTTGCTCTCCTCAATTTGCTGTTGTTTACACTTTTTGGGCCTAAAGCTGCAACGGTGTCCTTGTTTCTTGGGTTGGAAAAGGATTGTCTTATCTGACTAAACTGTGAGGAGACCTTGCTAACCCTTTATATGAAGTTCAGAGTTATATCCTAATGCAGTACAGAATCTGGAAAATATGAAAGCTAAAACTTAAGGCATCAGTGGAAGGGAATGTTAATGCCCGCACGAGGAATATTTCTCTCAGCAATGCACAGCATCTTTACATGACACCACATGTTGAAATAGCCAAAGTTCTACTGAATCCCTCAGATTCCACCAACAGAAGTGTTGGTGGAACAGAAGGGATTGCCACAGCACACATGAACAACATCTCACATTCCAGTTGGCTTGCAGAGCACATATTGAACCAATATGCACTGCAGGGATTGCTACCACCTCCGTTACCTCCTTCTCTGGGATGCCTCTCAGTCTGGCCATGTAAATTTAGATGTCACTTTTAGACCAAGTTGAATAAACGATGCTTTTACTTTGGAGATGCCTAAGGAGGGACAAAATGGTGAATCATTGTAGAGATCCTGATGACTTAGTTTGACAGCAGCTACTCATCTATGTGTCCTTGGCTACAATGAGAGGAGGTACATTTCAGCTCATTGACACCAAATTTGATGCTTCAAATGAAAAACAAGCAAACACCAAAAAACCACACCACAAGAAACTAACAAAGAAAGCTTTTCTAAACACTTTGACTAAGCAAATATATTTAAAGGATAATATTGGAATCTTAAATGTTGCAAATATAATAAATATGATAGTAAAAAAAATGGCATTAGAAAGGAAATGGATAAAATAAGCAGTCAGCCTTAAAAGAGACTTCTAATAGATAAGTTTATCAGCTTGTGTTGTTATCTAATTCTCCCTCTTCTTTCTACTGGGAATACCTGCAAACATTGAGATAATGCACTTGGAATCTAGCTCATTTTTATCTGCTGAAAACACACTACTTCTTAGGGGCCAACACTTCATATAACAAGTTATGCATATATAGAATATGTGTACATGTAAACATATATATATATTTAAAAATATTTTTTCATACCTTTTTGTGTGTTTTTAGACACAATAAAACACAGATAATAGCTAAGCAATTATAATTTCATATTATTTAATTGGTGTAGTTACATTCCCAACTTTTTATTCACCTTATTTTTCATAGCTAGTAGTTCCACATCTGTTTGCCAGCATGATGTATTATGGTAAATGACATTTTTCCAAATGGATTTTCTGCACAAAACTACTCTCTCAATAGTTTATGATTTAAATGTAAATTACCTTGAAATACAGTGCCATCATTTACAGTATACAATTACATTTAAAAAACTAAAAATTAGCATTATTACAGTCAATGCTATTTTGCATTTACTTCATTCTTCTTAGGATGGTTTCTTACATATTTAATGTGAGTTCCAAGGATTTAATATTCCTCCCTTTTTCTTTAAAAAAATTATTCAGTTTTAAAAGCTTAATTATCTGGGTGCTCATTTTGATAATTCTGTAAAGGAACTTTATTTGCAGAGGCTGAATACATCACATTATCTGAAAATAAGACTCATTCTAAGATCTGTCCTTTTCTTACATGGTGATATTCCAAAAACACATTATTGTCATAAAGTATTTGAAAATTTAGTGTGATATTTTATGTTTATTTAAACTTAGTATCCATATTGGTATTTGACTGCAAAGCTAAAAGATTTTTACAATACAGTGAAAGGGTTACTCACATTGCCCATTTTATACAGCTGTAGGCTTCTACCTCACAGGTGGTCCAGAATAGCTGGGTTTATGCCTCAAGTACTTACAACACAATAAAGGAATTTTCCACATTATATGTTCATACAATAATGTAACTTTTGACAATGTTTTCAGATTAAAAGTTCTGCTGGAATTAATGAAATATGAGTTATGACAAACAAAAAGGTATTTTACCTCACAGTTGACCTAATAAATATTTACATCAGTTACACTTTTCGTTGTTTATATTGTAGGGATTGTACTAATATGTGGATTGTTTTCAGAATATCTTTTATCTTCACCCCAGACTAACCATTTTTTTCGTTTGCTTTTTATTGGTTATATAATTGCATAAAATACTTCTATTTTCAGTTCATGTCTGTTCTTCATTAAGTTCTGGATGGCATTCAAGAAACTCTTGGACAACTTGAATAACTTTAATATACTGAAATGATCTTGACTACAGAAATTTACTTGAAAGGAGTTTAGTTCACAACATAGCCATGAAAAGAAGTCTTCAGTCATTGACTGATGCATAAGGAAAGACAAGGCTAAATAAATATCCATGTAAAATGGTTTAACACTTATTTAGTAAAGTATGTAAAAGAAATCAGAATACTATGAAATGTGACAAGTAAAACTCTCTTCAAAATCACTTACATTTGTAACTTGATTAGCAAACTCTAAACACGCATAAATATACCAGTGATCCAGAGTATATTTTTATGTCCAATATTAACCTGTAGAAAATGAAAGTCATCAGCATTTAAAACATCATCTCTGACAGAAAATTAAAAAAAAAACATGATCCAGAGTATATTTTTATGTCCAATATTAACCTGTAGAAAATGAAAGTCATCAGCATTTAAAACATCATCTCTG
>JAWWMU010000153.1:99351518-99399642 GCA_035048155.1 Cinnycerthia olivascens | reverse complement strand
TTTGAGGGTGGGGATTATGTCTTTGTTTTCTTTCTTACTCCCAAAGCTGGGTTGGTCTAGCTCCAGGTCTCTATTTCTTTAATCAACCATTGGTGCACAGATTATAACCATGGGGTTACCAGTGTTAGGCCTGCACCCCTTTTCCCACCATTCCTACATTCCTGTACTTTTCTAAGTAACCTCCTGGACATCCACTTCTCAATGCCTCCATTATCATACCAGGTCTGCTTTCTTTATGCTAAATTTTTATGGAAGTTGGTAATTTTTAAGGTCCCTTCCAACGCATTCTACCATTCTGTGACTCTATGAGCTATGAGTCTATGACCATGGTGCCATTATAGTAACACCACAGAGTGAAATAAAACTGAAAACAAGAAGCCATTGCCAGCTAGTCTTTCTGAAAAACAGGTGTCACGGCTAAAAAAAATAAAGCAGAGGTGCAGGTAGGTCTAGTTAAGAGAACTTAAACTCGACAAGCCTCTGTTTTGAAGCTTTGCTTATATGTTAAAAAGTCTGCACCATGTTACTGGTAATTACAATACTGTCTTATAGGACTAAATGGTTACAACAAACCAAGAACACATGGAGAGTTGAATTAGGAAAGTTTAAAACAAACAAACAAAAAACCAAAAACAAGATCTGCATGTAAAAGATGGTGTATCTTTGATTACTTAAAAATCATGGTTTAGTTTTTTGTAGCTTTTTAATATATAAACATAAAATGATAGAATGATTTGGGTTGGAAGAGACCGTAAAGTTCATCAAGCTCCAATTCCCCTGCCATGTGCAGGGACACCTTGCACTAGGTCAGGTTACAATGGGTGAGCAACTGGCTCACAGGTTGGGCACAAAGGATGACAGTGAATGAATGGGGTCACCTGTCACTAATGGGGTTCATACTCAGCCCTGCACTCTTTAGCATCTTCATAAATTACCTGGGTGCAGGACTGGAAGGGATACTCAGCAAATTCCAAGATGATGCAAACTGTGAGGATCTGTTGACTCTCTCCAAGGCAGAGAAGCCCTGTAGAGAGACCCCAACAAATCAAAGCAATGGACAATCACAAACCGTATGCAGTTCAACAAGGGAAAGTGTCAGATTCTGCCTTTCATACCACCTTGTTCACCTATGCAGCAAGCCAGACAAAGCCAGATTGTTCAGTAGTTCAGGACAGAAGTTACTGATTTTTTATTTAATTTTTTTAATTTAAATCTAAGGCTAATCTGAAGGTTTTAAACTTCTGCGAGACATGACTCATAAAATTCTGAACAAAAGATCAAGGTAGATTGTATCATGAAGACCTTATAAAAAATAATCATGAGAGTGAAAACTTACTAGAATTCTTCCAATTCTAAACATTAAAAAATAATTAAACTATAGCAGAATCAATAGAATTGATTCAGATTCATTATTTAAGTTACTTGGCATTTGCTGAACAACAGCTTTGCAAAAATTTCACAGCATTTTTCAATATTAAAGTTAATGGATTTCATTATCTGATGTACTTCCTCCCTGTGATTTGTGTTCTGTCTTCTTGACTATGATCGTGCTGCCAAAACAAATTTTTATCTGCTTTTTCCTTGGAAAGGAGAGTTGGTAAACATATAAATATATGATATTTTATCTATATGCAACATGCATATAAATATATTTAAGTTCCAGTTTCTATCTCCCTTTAGCTGTAATGACACTAAAAGGTAACAAGCTGTGAAGGCATCAGCAGGGAGGAAATCAATGATTTGGTGCTCAGTAGTTCCCTACCAATTGCTGAACTATTGACTGACTACCAATCAATTGCTACACTTCTCCTACTGAGTTCCATAATGTAAATAAAGCACAGGGCTCAGGGGAAAAGGCAGTAGGATTCATAACAAAATTGAATGGAACATCAAAGAATATAAAGGAAAGGGAGGGTAGGTTGTAATGAAAGAGCAGAACAAAGTGAGCAGAGTGTAAAACAAGGCCAGAAAATTTTATTCCAATGTGTAGGTGGAATTATGTGAAAATAAAAATTGGTGCTTAAAGACAGAGAACTGCACAAATATAGGGGGACATGGAACTAATTTTGGGGTTCTGCTATTCTCCCTTATCTTCTGCTTCTCAATTAAAAATTTTTCAGGAAATCATTTGTGTTCTGTTTCCAGTGACACACAGTAACAAGTGATGTATGAGAACACAGAAAAAGCAAATGCATGGGAAATATAAAAGAGATCTAAATTAGGTATAATGTTGTACTACACCCATTATAATTGCTGTCAATAACAACAACAAGAAAAGAAAGACAGATATAGAATAAAGCTGTGAGTGCAAAGATTTGTGCTTCTTGAGAGAGTTTTGGTTCTTTCTCATTTAGTAAAACACTGTTAGTCCACAATCCAGATTGATACATAATTGTGGACTCTAAACTTACGTCTTAAATCTTAACTTTGCCAATCTCTGCCTACCTTTGAACAGAGAAATACCAATGGAGTAAGTCAAAACCACATGCAAGTGTATCAAAGGAGAGTGGCATATGAACCAAGGAAACAAAATAACTAAGATGAACTAACTAACAAAAAAAATTATCAGGACACATAAAGCAAGCTTACTATGATAGAAGACCCAAGACCCATAGTGAAAGATTGAGTAGCTGAGATCTGTCCTGAAAATCTGAAAGTTAAGAAATATTGCCATGTGTTTTCATTTCTAAGCACATTTTCAGTTTCAAATAATCAGAAGAAATTAAAGGAAATAACTGATCACTTGGGGAAGTAACACTGGAGAAAATGGTAGTGTCAAGTTTATATAGCATGGGTTCAGTTCCTTGCTTCACCACTGATTTTTCTTAAATGGTGACATTCAAACTCTGTGTAGCTAAGTTTACTGTCTTTAATGGAGAAATAATAGTACATTCATACTTCTCAAGAGTGCTATAAAGATTAATAAATGCAATTAATGACTGTGAAGTCCATAGATATTGTGATATTAAGATCATGTTAATCCCCGATACAGATGTTAAGAAGTAGATGAACTAAATTTTCTAATTTTTTAAAAACATACCATCTGATTCCAAAGGGTGGAAAAGTGCCAGTAGTTTTCATTGGCTTCAGACAGAGTTGCTGAAGGTCTGTACATCTGAAAATCAAGCTATCCTATTAAGTGCTGTCTGACTTCCTGATAGATGTGCTTTTAACACAAATCCCTGTCAGCCCTCGTTTACTTTTGCCATGCTTTCACTTTAAGATGCTGCCTATATTATTTACTTTCATTGTTAAAAGACAGCAGTATGTGATCAATAAAAGAAGGCTCTCCATGTTAATCACCATCACTTTCCCTATAAATATGCACATTTTCAGACTCATAATCTCACTGATTACCATCTATTGACAATTTGGGAAATTGGAATAAAATAGACTTACCCTGCTTTTAAAAACAATAAAGGTAGACAGGACACATTATTAAAATGAGGACATGTTATATATTGGTGCTTGCTTCAAAGATAAATATTGGTTTATCGTTTATCTTTGTTCTGTTGGTACAGTGTGTGTCAGATAAGGAACTTTACCTTATTCCTAATTGTTAGTAGTTTTCTAAAGTTATCTCATGACTAAGCATAACAGAGGTGACTTCTGTCTTTCTCACCTGCTTCAAATTTCACTAGGGAATCAGCTCATCACTAAATTTCTCTCCAGTGTCACATCCCTTCCCCTGTAACCCTTCATCTATTTAATCATCTGTGAAGGTTTGCCTGAGAGGAGCAGATCAGTTATGAACGATCTCTGTGTTTGGGGTAAAAAACAGCTGAGTGAATGGAAAGAATTTCTGAACTATATTGGAAGGTTAACAAGTTAGGAAGAATCCACTTGGGAATTGAACAAAATCTTGATACTGAGGTCAAAATTGAGCTTTTTTGACAGACATTTAAAATGAGAGACAGCCAAAGACAGAATTTTATCTATTCCTCAGAGATATGGATGTTTACTACTGGGACTAATAGCAGAATCCAGTCTTCATTAATATTGACCCTTTTCTTTCTAGTAGCTTTTGCATCTTATTGAACAGGTTAGAGAGCCATTCACCAAGGACAGATTATGAAAATTTCTTTCCCATGAAAAAAATAATTATAAGATCACAGGATCATCCAGGTTGACAGGTATAAGTCCAACTTCCTGCTCAAAGCCTAGTCGATCTAAAGTCTGAACAAGTTTCTCAGGGCTTTTGAGTTGGTCATGAAAATCTCCAAGGAGGAGGCCTTCATAATCTTTCTATTCAACACCTTCCATTGCTTGACTGTCCTCATAGAGGAAAATTTACTTTATATTCAGTCTGGTTTTAGCCAGTGTCCATCTTCAGTATATCACCTGCCCCATTCAACACCAGGCTCATATTTTTCCCATTAAGCTTTTGTCTATTAAAGTAGTAATAGAAGATCATGCCCTTGATGCAACTCAACCTGCAAATGATATCTCTGCATGAGTTCTGGTTTTCCCAGCAACACTTTCTCACACTCAGACAGGGTTTCTAAATTCTTCCTTTGTAGCCTGTTCCTGTTTCCATGATTTCTCCTTTGTATTGGAACAGACTGTTTACACATTTATCTAAGACAGTTTTTGTGTAATTTGCTTGTTTTCCTGAGTTCAGGATGGACCATTCTGATGCAGCTTGCATCTCATATCTGATGAATCCTAGAACAATACTCCCTTGCTGAAATATATCTTCCTACCTTTCAGACCATAATAGTTAAATATACAATTCATATTTTCTCATCAGTAGAAAGAGAAGAATGTTTACAGGAGGATTTATCCCTCTTTTAGATAGCTTTCTAAGATTAATATGATCATGGACAGAGCTTAGTTAAGTATCTTAAAACAGACTTTTTACTTTCAGGTAGCTATGGTTATTAGACAAGATCAGCTTTTAATAATTTTTTTTTTGTAAGATATTGAACTGCTTTTTTTTTTCCTCTGATGAGCTAGATGAATGACTAGGGAATGTGACAGAAGTAGAATATATACTCTTTCTTTCCCTATATAGAAGAATGCAGGTATGGAGGTTGAGGATTATGTTCCTTTTAGGTTTAGCACTTCAGTATGTAGCAGCTAATGTCCGTGACAAATTTAATGTGGCAACACAGTGTGAGCAGACAATTTTTCAAGTGTCCCAACTATTTTACAACTCAAAACCTCTCCATCACTTAATGGGTGACATTTCACAGCCTGTTGGCTTGTCAGGATCACAAGTCTATGTGCAGTTCTCTAAAGAAAAAGGTCAAGAACAATACTGAGCACACAGAAAAGGGAGTGCCCCTCAACTGAGAAAGACAGGGACAAAGTTAATTTCTTTGGTGGAATACTTCCCATCAAGTGTGGATGCTCACACAGCAGATGATTACATCTTTATCAGTTTGCTCTATAAACAGTGAATCTCTAGTAAATGTTGACAGAGGAATTTAAGATGTGAAATTAATGTTATCTTACCAAAGATGCTGAAAATATATCACAGCATTCCATGAAAGGCCCTGACTCTATTTATAAACTAAAAAGGAAATCTAGGATGACAGGGTTTAATTGCATGGAAACACATTGCAGAAAGCTTATATTACACAAGATGGATCAAAACCTTGCTGATGATTATTCCATTCCACAGCATCAATAAACATAAATGATCTGAAACTTTTGTGCAAATGAAACTCCTATGTAGACAATCACTCTAAGATAATCTTGGAAATTTACTTTTAGAATATTGAATGACCATTACAAATGTTTCTTAATAATCCATTTCTGTATTTTCTCAATAAACACTGATAAAAGTCTGATAACATTCTTCTTGACAAGAAAAGTCTAATTAAATTATCTGTATTGACATTGACTAGGTTGGCTGTTAAATAACAGAAAAAAGCCAACTGAACAGATTGCATTATCAGAAAATATAGTGAAGTGTGCTGTGATTTCACACTGAGTAATAGATATGAGCACCAGCTAATTTGAAAAATCAACACTTATTTGACAGATGACAAGCTGTATATTTGAAAACATTATTTCCTCTTCAAATACATTCTTATAACCTCCTCCTTTATTTTTAAAAGCTCTTTTTATCCCATCAAAACTAATTTGTTTATTAATAATAAATTATTTATCAGTAGTAATCCTTCTTATTAATTTTCTCATTCAGATGTTGCTTATACTGTATTTATTGCAGTTCAAATTTGTTGGAAATTTCCCTAAGCAGGAAAAAAAGAAAATATCATTAATTATCTTCACCTATTTAAAAACTTTTCCAAAATCTGTAGCATGATATATTTTGCTATTCTAACTCTCCTCAGTTTCTAGGTCACAGGACAGCATATTACAGTCTTCAAAAGGTGAAACAGAATTTCCTTTTTTCAATGTATTCTTGGTGCAGTCATACATTTATTCAAGGGGATAAAAGAAGAGCACACATAACATAGAAACATTGCTTCAGAATGGTCTATGAACTAGGTCATTGCAGAGATAACTCTCCATTTACTGAACACAAAATCTTTGAACAGATCTAGCTAAACTTAAAATGGCTCTAAGATAAAATACAAATACTTTTCTCAAACTCAAAATTTCTTCTACCAAATCAAATCCATTTGAACCCAGAATGCAGATGTGGAGGAGATGAGTAGAAATTCTCTGCTTTTGGATTACCCTGCACAAAAAACTTGGAGAGTATAGAGCAATGAGAGGCTATCTACTCGAAGCAAACATTCAATTTGCCCTACTTTGTGAGTCCATTTCAGCTAAAAAACTGTCATTTAGTTATCTCTCTTTCTGAATGCTCCGACAGATACAGATGGGATTGAGCAAAAAGCACTTTCTCTAATGCTGAAGATGTACTCTGTGAAGCTTTCAAGTGGGGAGTCGACATTTGATCAATTTGGTACCAAATATCACTGCAAGCAGTGTAAAATGAGACTGTGATATATTATGAAAAGAACCACTCAATGGTATAGGCATAAGAGCTTATTTGTCAGAGCTGTGCTTGCTACACTCTTACATCAGGTAGTATTTGACCCAAAGGCTCTGCAAAAGAAGTGGAAAATAGAACTTTTTTGTTCCTACCCTTTATGCAATAAAATTACATGTTACTTAGAGAATACAATAACATTTCTTTAAATTACATAAAATTATTTTAAGTACATCCATAAAGAAAGAAAGCATTTTATACTGCTGCTAGGTCACAGGTACAGAGGAAAGAAATGTTAGAAAATATTTCTTCTGTCTCATGTTAAAGAGAAAAATATATGTGGCTGTGTAGAGTCTTTGGTTGCCAATATCACTAGTGATGCTTTCACAGTGTGAATTTATTCAGTCAATTAGAAGTTGGAAAGAACTAGGATACACTGAAAGTTATCTGCTGTTTGGCTGGAAAGAGAGCACAGATGCTTTGATCACAGATGATGGTGCCATGACTCTACTTGGCAGAAATTCTTCTTTTGCCCCATCCAAAGCTGATGGAAGCAAAACTCCCAGTGGATCAGGGTAAAAGTCAGATGCTGTGGTACACACGTATTACACTTCAAACACACACTTATGAAAGGCTGTGTGACAAGGCGGGATTTACACCTCTGTCTATATCCCCCAGATCAAACAACAGATACTTAGCAATCTAATTTACTTAGATGAATAAAATAAAATTCAGAATGCCTTCAACATATACATAAACTGTTGACAATAAAAGTATACAAGAATAGTAAAAAATATTATACTATTAATTAATTTTAATCAATATTCATTCAGTAAACAAAATTCAATGAAAAATTATTTTATACAGAACAAGAATGAGAAAGATTATTTTAAATAGGGTGGTGCAAAAATCTATTTTATATCAGATTCTCTAAAGAGAAATAGTCCAGACTGAAATGCATATTTTTGTCAGCACAATTTCAGGAAATTTCATCAGGAAAAAAAAAAAAAATCAACTAAGGAATTCACCATTTAAATTATTAATTTATAACCACGATAAAAATTAATTTCCTCTCAGAATGAAAACCTGTGACTAAAAAGAAAAATTAAAGAGAAGATGGAAGTAGTGAGTGATACCACTAACTTAATTCATTGTGAAAAGCTTAAATTGATCCTTAAATAATACATATATGTCAAATTCTAAGACCAAAAATAATGGAGAAATTTGAAGAAATAATTATTTTGTTTTAATTATTCCTCCAGTGTTGGTCACCCGCTCTGCTCTGGGCAAGCCACTATTTTCCTGCCAGTAAAAGTGAGAGATAACAGCTACCATGTTTCATTTTTGTCTATCCCATAAAGATATTTTGGAATCAAATGTCTAATACAGACACTTCTGTTCAATCTTAGAATTAAAACATCTTTTAAAAACCTCTTGAGTGTATGGCAGCAAAAGTTTAAAGGTTCAGTCTTGCAGACCTTGCTGAATAATGCAGAGGCCGCTGTAGCCCCTTTGAAGTCAGCATGACCACCTGAATGAGTAATGGCACTGGAACAACTCCTAAAGGCTAATTCTGCTGGCTATTCTTAGTTACATGAATCAAATAACAGTTTCACCTGCAAGGTACTGATACTGACTCAGTCATTAGTGAAAAGAATTTCAACTGTTTTGTTCAAAGAAATGGACAGTCAGCCGGCAGAACTGTGAACCATTATTAACAATCATTGTTCTCTCTTGGAAAGTACTCCCATCCTATTGCCACAAAACAAAATGAGGCTGGTAGAAAAGCTAACAGATATGTGATAATATCTCATATCTTCTTTGGCTTTAAGGAAAGCCATTTCATCTTCTTTGCTGGTGAACAGCATAACATCTATTTTCAGTACAAAGATATAAAATGTGAAGAAAGGGCAACTATTAACTCCTATTGAATCACTGAGATTAAATTTTTTCGGCCTTGTTAGATAGGAATGACTTTGTTTTTCGGCAACATAAGTGAACCAATTCATTCTATAAAAAACTAAGAATTTCACTGACCTCCTCAGATCAGAGAAATGCCCAGTGTTCAAGGCAGGATAATTCATGTCTGTCCTTAGGGAAAAAAACTCACACATCACCCAAACAACACAAAAGAAGGATCTAAAAACCAGTAATTTTTTGGGTACAAAAGGGAATGTTTGGGTAATTTGGGGAAGAGAACCTGTCAAGTATCAAAAATACACAGTAGTAGATAGATTTCTTTCCTCAGATACAGAAATTAACAAGATTTTACAAAACTGTTCATAGGGGTAATTTGGGAAGTTGCAAGGAGACCTAGCATTTTGTTAGCCTGTTAGGAAGAGGAAAATTCAACAGCTTTTGCCAGTTCAACAGAAAAATTTTCTGTTCTCTGTGAGGAAGGACAGCAGTGTTACTGCGATAGAAAGTGGCACAGGTATTTTGGGCTTCTGCATAGTTATATCTGCTATCAGAAGATATATAAGAGCCAAAAAATTAGTTGTCCAAATTTAATCAAGGATGTAAACTTAATTTTGAATCAAGTAAAAGAGAATTCTCTGAGGAACACCTAGTGGAGTTTTGTTGCTTGTACGATTTTTCCAGCTGATGGATATTTAAGCCTTCAGCTGAGACCTAAGTTTGCACTCCCAGACAAAAGAAATTCCATCCAGTTGCATAAAGTGATCATGACAATGCTAAGGAATTAAAAACCAAACTCATGAATAGAAGTCGAGTGTAAAAATATTTAACTGAAATATAATGGGGAAATAAAAATCAATACAGACAAAAATGTTGAATATCTTATAGAAGGGATTGTTGAGGAGAAAAGGAAATAAAGTAATAGCTTTATAGTTTAGAGCAGGTAAATCAGTAAGACAAGAATCCTTAGAGAAAGCCCAAATGAAGGGTCCTTTATGTCCCTTATGTCCTTTATCTTAATTGTACCTATATATATCTAAGCTGTAGAATCTATCATCCCAGGAATTAGCTGTAGGGCAAAAGAACCCAAAGGACAAGCATGACTATATAATAAAATATATATTTACAGAAAAATGACAAATCTGCTAGTCGAAATACAAGAGACAATGAAATACATGAGTCATATGTTGCTACTTGTAACAAAATAAGGTACAATTTCTTAGACGTATGAGAGAGGAAATAGCCAAGGATTATTCTAAACCTGAGAGTATAGATGTAAAAGCAAAAAATCACTGAAATAACCTGTATGGTCCCAAAATGAAGATGACAAATATACTCTGGATGAAAAAAAATATTGTCTGAATGAAATATTGCAATAGACTTCTAAGTTATCAAGCAGAAAGGTATCAAGTACTTATATTAACTAAAGGAAATAAAATATGACAAAAATCATAGAATTCTAATGAATATGTCATGATGGAGAAGACAGTGTTGTAGGATCCTGTTTAAAACAGAAAGCCAAGAAGAATGGATTGAGGGTGAAAGTCCAAGACATGAAGCATAAGTTTGCTGTCACACTAAGAAACACTAAAATATCATTTTTTTACCTATTTTATTAAGAAAAGGTAAGAGAGCACAGATCAGAAATATATCTGAGTTTTAATAATCTTTCTTATGGCAAAAATATGAAATGCAAGAAGAACAGAACATGTATGAGAGTTATCCACCACTGGCTTGTTTTAGCTGAAGTGTAAGTCAAAGGGTGTCAGCAAAGAACTATCAACAGGATGCTAAATAACTTTAGAAAACAATGCAGAAAATCACTGTAAAAAAGAGCCCTAAACAAGAGTTTCACAGCCAGTCAGTTTAGAAAGGAGGACAAATGTATGTCCCAGCAAATGAACACACCATGAACCCAGCCCTGCTTCCCAAGCTCCGTGCAAACACTGCCCTGAGGTGCCATATGTTACAGAGCAGAATATACTCAGCTACAGCCAGTAGGAACCATAAAGCAGCTGCTTTAATCAGTTCCCTGGCGTCGATAGGGACACAACTGCACAGCTGTATAATGTGATGAATGAAAAACACCAATTAGGAAGGAGTAAAATGATACATCTCCAAGGTACCTGACAGATTTGCCAGCAGAATAAACTAATAAAAGAAATTTGCAGGTCTCTGCCCACTTTGGCATCTATTACATATGTGTCACAATAAATATTGCAAATGATCAGTTTACTATTGACTAAACATTTACTGAAAACCAAATCCCTCTCAGCACTCTTGCAATCTATTGTTAGTGTGATATAGGCTTTTTTTCCCTTTCTTTTAAGGTAAAATGTAAGACATTAATTATATTCCTTTTAAATTTGAGAAGACAGTGGCTATATACATATAGTTGGTAATAACCACTATTCACAGATAATGTGATAGTATTGCATCTTGAATTATCCAAAGATATATGATTAGTCCCTGGGTCTCAGTCTCAGTAACTATCTTTCTCTGTACATCTCTATGCTCAGTTTATACTGATTAAATGACAAATTCTAGTTTGTTTAATTTATTCCTTGATCAAGAGAAAATAGTCAATCCCTTTTATATTTCCAATGTATATTAATATATGACTTTTTAATTTGAAGATTTTTATCTTATTTTTAATTTGATTCATAAGTTTTGAGCTGCAGAACTTTATAAGCTTTTGTTTCCTGAAATAAGACAATTTCAAATGATCAGATGGAGTTTGATGGAGTTAATCAGTCAAGCCAAACCATATTCCTAGACATAAAAAATATTATCATAACACTTAGCCTTCCTGCAATGAGCAAATTTTTGCCAAGGTATTTCATAACATCATTGTAGCATAAGTTTTTGAACATTTGTAGCCTGGAATATTGCATCAATCCCACTCAAGTCAAAATTGATTGCATATATTTAATATGAAATGTACAAAAATACATAAAATTAAAAAAATTAAGCAAAATATGGCATTCCATTATCAAAGCAAAAGTATTCAATAGTCACTGAAGCAAAAAAAATTCATTTCCAACTTGTAGAAATAAAGGAGTTTCAGCTTTATTGCATCTTGTCCAGAGAAACATACCCATTCAGTGCATCAGTAGTGCCATCATACTGGAGGTATTTGAAGCTGGGGAGAATGCAGATATTTGCATATATTATATTTAACTTCTTTCAAGTGGTTTCAAAGAGGATACATCTGTAGGCATAAATAATAGCTCATCTGAGAGCCTGAAATAAGGTAGTTAATAATCAATACTCTCTAAGAATTTAATTTTTTTCTTTATCAGAGTCATTTGAATTAACTTTGGGTTGTCCCTTGAGAATCAGCTGGTACATTCAGGGAACACAATATGCAGATGGGTACCAGGGATACTGTCAGTGGATACAAAACTGCAACAGACCTGAAAGCTTAGGCTATAAGGAATTATTTGAATGAGTTAGCTTTCAAACGAAGAAGTTTTGGTAAATTGGTTATATTAATAATGTGAAATACCCAAGTTTACACATTCAAATATATTTTCTTAACCTATAATTGTGCTATACATCTGAAGATAAGATTTAAAAAAAAAGATTATTTTATAATTAAGGAACTCTTTTGAAGTGCACTAAGAAAAAGGGGAAAGAAAAAACAAAGTATGGAAGAGTGTCACACCCATGGTCAATGCGAAATAAAACAATGGAGACCAAAGTAATTCTCTGGGAAAAGAAAATAAAATTTTGAATAGCCTCTTCTGTGATTTGGAACACAAGGGCCTGTTAAGTGTCTTAGGAACCTAATTGCATTTGAAAACATCGTCTTGATTTTTGGTGGCCTTCTTTGTTGACAAGTCTGGCCCCTTGGGGTTGAGTGGGTGTTAAAAGCTTCTTGCCTCCTAAAATCTTCACAGCAAAGTATTAAATTTTAATTTAGAGGTGTGATTATCTGTGATACCCTGAAGCTGCAGTTCTCTTAAACAATCAAACAACACACAAAGGAAAAACTGTGGTGAGATCCAATTCCCAGCATCCCTTATACAGCCATGTAAGTTTGAGAAGGTTCTCCCTTCTGCCTGTTTTAAGAACAATCAGATCTACTGTAAAATTTTAACATATTGGCTAGAAAAAAAGAATATTTGGTGAAGAGCTAACAAATCTTGTTGTAATATAATTTTTATATAAAACCGTTATGGTATTTTTTTTAAGCTGCAGTACTGAGTTTCCACAGACATCAGCCCAGCACACTGGACATTAGAAGACGCCACACAGCAGTAACACAGTGCATGCACAAAACAAACCTCTTGTCAATGCAAAGCAGAGCTGATCTGCACTGATAAATAAATCTGTCAGGAATGGGAAGTGCCTGGCTTGTTGTATCATTTTGGGATTTACCAGTGTTGGCAGGATTGATGATGTAACTTGTAAAGCCATCAGATCCAAATTTGGAAGCAATTAAAAAGAAAAATAAACAGAAAACCTGAAAAGACTGCAGCAAAAATAGAGGAGAAAAGCACATACCTGAAGAAATCACTTTAGACAATGGCACTGTGTACACAAAACTTCTGAGAATTTACCTGGAGTTTTGTACATAATTCTGGATACTTTGTTAAAGAAAGCAGACCAAACACCTGGAAGTTGTGCATGAGAAAAGGCTGATTAATTATTTTGGAGGCTATTACTACTACTTGAGAAGAGGCTAGAAAATTCAGATTTATTGTAATTTTAAAGAACTAAGATAAAATTATTAGTCTGTATAATATTTTGAAGGATATAGAGACAGTTTTTATCATCAACTACTGAAATAGCAAAATTCCCCCAAAATAAAAATGGAAACTGAGAAGCTGAAAGGACCATGAGCACAGAGAGAAACCAAGAGAAAAATGCAGTTTGAAAGCAAAAGTGGTGTTCAGAATGGACTAGAAACTGCATTAGCAGAAGCAAAGGTGAGTATAAGCTTCTGTAGCAACTGAAGTGTGGGGAGGAAAGAAGGAAAGAAAATTATGCTCCTGTCCCCAAAGGCAGAAGCTTGAGTGAGCTTGGAATCTCAATTACACTCTCAGCCCTTGAGATGCTCCCTCAGAGCAGTATTGAAGAGATAAACCATTCTGCTTCAGAGAAATGGGCAAAAGTTCTCTTCATGACCCAAGGGTCAAGAGAAAAGTCACTGCCTTTATGGTTTACTCTAAAAAACATTCTGTTCAAAAGAGGTATGAGGCTTCCTCATGAAATTTTAGTTCAGAATCTCACTCCTTTCTAAATTTTTACTTAGATTTTCACATTCCTGCTGAAAATATACAAGCAGAAAACAGTAGTGATGATTGAGGATGACCACTGGGAACAGGCTTGAGAACTAATTTATTTCACATAGGCCCTCGAAGCACTCACAAACAGCAATAACTTTTGGTCACTGCTTTCCCAAGGAAGTATCCAAGTGATTACCAAGAAGTGAAAGACTTTATAGACACTTCTTTTCCTTAAGTTTTCCAGTTTATAGATTTGACATTTTTCTGAAACAGCAAATTATTCCTTAAATTTGGATTTAAATAGTATTAAGGGATGGGGAAAAATCTGTTGTACAAATTCTCCATTGTCAAATGTCACAGACTTCTCCTCATCCATTCAGAACATTCTCAGGACTCAAGGGCTGCACCCTGGCACACAATTCCCTCTCTGCATGCAGTTGGGTAGCGTGGATGGAGCTGAGGATGCAATGTGGTGCACTGGTACTTTATCACATGTCCAGCGTCCTACCCAAAGCTCAAAATGTAGAAGGGAAGTTTTACATATGAAACAGAATTAATAAAATATGAGGAGCCAGAGATATGTGACTTCCTAAGAGTAGTCAGAACTGCAAATGTGTTACTTCAAAAATTAGAATTTTAAGCGATGGCCAGTCCTCCTTCCCATTCATCTGTTTCCCCATCTTCCCTATCCAATTCCTGTGTTATACATGCACAGGGTTTGTTTTTCTTTGGGGAGGGGGCTGTGATGAAGAATGAAGTAAGCAAACTAACCTGAATAAATAATCAATTTAATTATTCTATGTTGTATTTCAACAGCCTTTCACAGAGAAACAAATATCCGTGGAAGCATAATGAAGAGGGAGGAAACACAAAACATCTGGGGAGAAAACAAAGGCAAATTACTCTTAATTTTTGGGCTGTGAATTTTTGATTACCTTTTAAAATTTCTGTAAAATGCTTTCAAGTTTACACACCATTAGACTCATCATACTTTAATAGAAAAAAAATTTACTTTCAAATTATTTCAGTAACTATGTGAGTCCTCAGCTCAGAGTTCTAAAGGTTAGCACTTCACATGCATATGAAAAAACAGACATATTTTAGGAATTTCTATAAATTTCTCTGACTCTCTATAATCTAAATCTATAGATTATCTATATCTATGTCTTTCTGTTCTGGTCAAGAATAAGGGTTAGATCTCAGGCACTCCAATAAAAAGTACAGTTTTCAACAGTTAAAAACTTGAGTTAGATTTTGTACATTATGTAACTGCAAAGTAAAAGAAAGTCTGGTTTTGTGGTGCACAAATGAATGAATTCATATAATTACTCTGCAAAAGTGTAATTGCTATAAGATAGAATAGGAGCCATAAAATCTAGCAACTGTGGAGTTAATAATGTCCTATAAATACTATCTTAATTATACTACAAGTTAAAGTACCACGTAATATCTGTTTTAAATGCTTATTGGTCTGTACGACTAGCCCAAAAATGAAGACCCTCTTCTTTATAAGCATAGAAATAAGCTCATTATAACAATGTGCATAATGTTTAACAGTTTAGCACATACATCTAAACAACTAGAGCAAATCAAATTATTAACGACAATCAGATTACACACAAATTTAGCCTCTTTATGGTATTTAGAGGTTTTTACATCATTCCGATCAACCAACAAATACTTTTCATAAACAAATTTAGAATAATTTCTTCCTCATAAATTATTGCCAGCAATAGTTCAACTATTCAGTAGAGAAAATGCCAATCAAGTTCTGATTGGTGAACTTATAGAGTGCAATATATGCAGTATCTGTTTCCTGATTTGTAGTCTTGTAGAGAGGCAACAAAAATGCTTCATGAATGCAAAGAGCAGGAATCTGAGCGTCCTCAGTCACAGTATGCAAAATTTCACTCAGGCACATAAGATATGATAGTCACATCTTTTAGGCCTAAACTCTGTAACACAGTGAGGAGACCTACTTTTATTTCTGGCCATCTTGGTCCTTGACCGGCTGTTGCAAACCTTGTATCTTGAATCTTTTTGCCAGGATTGCTTCCTTCAGCCAGACAGCATCTACTTGTAAAGGAGTGATCTCTCTATTGTTTTCCTCTCGAGGTATTTGAGCCCCACTTTTGCTACTGCTATTTTCTACAGGGAAAACCAAATGTTACCACTTTTCTCTTTTTGTCTGTCCAACAACAGGACAATAAATGCATAATTCAGCCATTCCTGAACTGATTCCCTGGGCTGGATTTTCCTCCACCCAAACACACACTACACTCAGAAAGAATTTGCCAAGGCTTTTCAGATGATGGGCTACTGGTAAACTGAATTCTGTCTCAAACATCCCATCCAACCACTGTTTGTTAGTGCAGATATTTAGTGGGTTCAATTACTTTTGAAGTTTTCTGTTCCTTGTAGTTAGTGTTTATGGTGTGGAAAGCAGTCATAATAACATAGGTCTGGATACAGACTTAGCCTAATATCAGTATTTGAAAAAAAAATTTCCTCAGTAAGTATCAAATTAAACAAATAAACAAATTCATAATAAGAGTTTAAATGTAGTCAAAGGAGTTAAATACTAATATTAATATGCAATTATATAAATCTCTTCCTATGATTCTATTCCAAATTATATTTATAGCCATTTCTGAATCAGGGTGTTTCATCAGTAATTTTTTTCACTAAAATTATTTGAAACTAATATTTTTTTCTTCTTCATAAGTTACATAAGTTACAGGTCTGTGCTGAAAATTGGAACGCAAATATAATTTGGTTTTGAAGGTGGCTGATATGGGAATAGATTTTGGGATCTGCCTCTTGAAAAATGATTGTGATATGCCAAATAGAACTACATAGAATAAGAGAAGAAGGAAGAATTTTGGAACAGTAATTTGGTATTTAGATGGCTTGCATAAACTAAAAACAGAATGTGGAATAATGTTAAATTTATATATATGTCCTAGTCATTGCATCCTCGATTTAATTACAATATTTTGAACTGCTACATGAGCACTGTCCAGGAGGGTTGAAAATCTGGCTGCCTAGCAGCTAAATTACAGATTTAATTAACACACATTGAGAACTGCTGCAAATCAGCTGTGCAACCATTCCCTTGCTATTGATGATGACAACCTTATGGAGGCCAAGCTGCAAATTCTCCTCACAGGCTGCAGTAGTTACCATTATTCTATTGATCAACTTTGTCTCAGATGTTATGTAGCAAAAACGTGGTAATCAGGATGACAGGCTTAAAAGATGTAAGCTATTCAGAGAGCTAGTGAGGAAAACGAAACTAAAGACATTTAGTGCCACTGAGTACATTTTTTGAAAGAAAATACAGGCTTTTGTGTAAAGCAGAACGCCAGAGACAAAATGTGGCCAATCATAAAATCTCAGTGAAACAGCTGAGTTTAAAGGAAAGTGCAGTAGCCGATAAATACTGAAAACAAGCATCCAGGAAATTTCAGCACTTGTAGAGATGGCAAGAACAGATGTGTACTCCTTCTGGTCTCTGTATGGCAGTGGCAGCCTTTTACATTTTTATTGCACAGTTGTTAATGATATCACAAAAATGGAAACAGAGAAAGAAGTACAAAACAAAAAGGAATTATCATACAATGTGGAGGCAATGAAAAAATGCTAAGAAATAGTACTTACAGAAAAGTGTCACAGTAAGTTGCCATTGAAGGGAGATGCAAAAATACTTTGACCTTAGAAAGTTTTAGTTTGGCTCTGCTCATATTCATAAATATTCCCATGGATGAACAGTTCAGAGGCAGAACTGCTCCCCTAGGCTAATGTGCTGTCCTTGAAGCAGAGTTACATCAGTATGGAAGAATTGAGTTAATAACAATACCACACTGGGGAAAACACACACTTTGATTCTTGTATTTTTAACAATTGTTAGATATTTGAGAAAGACCTAGCAGTTGCTGATACAAAACATGTAACCGTTGGCACAGGGACAATTAGCAAGTGTGCTGCAATTAATTTAGAAATTGTAGGAAGCGGTAACTCTAATTAACAGCTCTGGAGGAGGTTAGAGGAATTATTTGTAGAGCATTTGGAAAAATCAGCAATTAAATACAAACAAATGAGTCTAAGAAAACATGTATTTTAGCAAAAAAATGACGAAACAGGAGCTTAAATAGTGTGTAACTGGTTTTCAGAATACTGACTAGAAAGAGATTTGATAGTTACTACAGATAATTCCACAAGGCCCTTAGCAAATTTTATAGCTGAGAAAAAGAATGAATATTGAGGCTACTAATGCTCATCTGCTGTACAAAAAAAAAATTGAGTTTAAATGAGAGTGCTGTAGTTTCCTAACTCTTATGCTGTAAAATATTGTGATATGCCCAGCCTTAAAAGCAAGCCAATTCCATGAATCCAGCAGGCTTAGTTAAAAAAAGAATCCTAGAGTGCTGTGATGAAATCACACCAGGCACAGAATTTACAATGTAAGGTTGAAAAGCCTAACAGACAGCACTCCAGACCAAAAGTACTCTAACCTATATGAAAATTCATATTAACAGTCTGGGAATATGAACTCTTTACTTATTTGTGGGAATTTTATCTTCTTCCTTCACATAACTATTACCTTCCTATTATTATCTTCCACTATTATCTCTGACATCTTTAGTCTTAGGCTTGCCAAGCTTGTCAAGAGACCTTCAAAATAAAGTTACCATGGGAGATCAAGCTCAATCCATCCCACTCCTATCAGTCTAATGCCAGAGCCTGGAATGATACGGCAGGTGTGCAGGAGAGTAAGCTGAAAAACAGCACAAAGGAATTCCAGCCATTCCAGACAGTAAGTCAGCTTTGCTGAGGGCCAAACTTAAATGCTTTTTGCAAATGAACACAGCATGGGGAATATACAGAAGTTAGAGACCTGTGCTCCTGTAGGACTGTGACATTATTGGCTTCCCAGATGTGGTGAGATGGCTACTATGACTAGAATGTTAGAATGGAAGGACACTGGCTCTTTGGGAAGGACAGGCAGCTGCCCTGTACGTCAACAGCCAGTTGGAGAGAATGGAGCTCCTGTTGGGCATGGATGAGAACCTGATTGTGAGCTTGAGGGTCAGGATTAAAGGGAGGGCAGGGAACAGTGATATTATAGTGGGGTCTTTTACAGGCTGCCCATTGCAAAGGTTGTGGAAAGAGTTGAAAAGCTTTAACCAGAGCTGCCCAGCCAGGAAGATTGAGATGAGCCCTCTATAGATGGAGCAGTGTCACAATCACAAGTCTTTGTCCTCATGGGGATCGTCAACTTCCCCAGTATCTGTTGGAGGGACAACACAGCAGGGCACAGGCAATCCAAGAGGATCCTGGAAGACATTGCTGACATCTTCCTTCTGATAGAGTAGCAATGAGAAGAGGTGCTATGCTGGACCATGTTTCCACCACCAAGGAGGGGCTGGTGGTGACTGTGAAACTAGATGATACTAGATAATCAAATAATTAGAGTTTGACATAGCATTATTTGTGTAACCAGGAAATCCAAGGGCAGCCCGGGCTGCAGTGACCATGAAGTGGTGGAGATTGACATCCTTAGGGCAGTGAGGACTCTGCACAGCATGATTGCTACTCTGCTTCAGGAAGAGCAGACTTTGGCCTCTTTGGGGATCTTCTTGGTATATTAGTATCCAAATTAAAGTAAATAAAAAAATAAATTACTGCTCACTGAAGTTATGAATACCAAGAATTTCTTTGAGAAAGGAAGTCTATCTATCAGGACATATAAAAGTGTTTGCAGAACAGAAAGCCTAGAGATTTCATTCAGTTTGAGCTACATTAAACTTAAACTCATAAAGCTTATGTGCCGCTAGATCTGTCTATAAAAATTAATGTTAATAGTAACTAAAGCTTAACATAACTTTTTAATTAAATACTTGCCTTCTCAGTATTGTTCTACTTTAATTTAATTGTCATCGCTTAAGGAAAGCAACAAAATCTCCAGGTCAAAGCACTTCCTTTCATTTGAGAGTTTGCACTAATTTTAGAAAACGCCTTTTTTTTGCTGGTGATTTTGGTGCAGCTGTTCCTGCTCAGTTTTCTTGACAACTCACAGTGTTGCTGCTCAGACAGGCAAGAGATATCAAAGCTGTTTAAATTGTAGTAGTTCACCTTCTTTCGAACCACAAGGAACCAGGGAAATGGGAAACCTGACTTAAGACACCAAAAAACACACCTGAAAATCAATGTCACTGTGATAAGTTACAGCTTCAGAAAACTGGTAGAGGCATTGCAAAACGATTGCCTAATCAGTGACATCACCTGCCAAGCTTGAAAGAAACCCATTACTCTGTTCTGTCTCTGCTCTGCTATAATTTACACAGCTCTGGTATCTTTCTCCTTTCTGAACAACCACATGGCTACAAGAATCATTATGAATATTACAACAGGATTAACTCACTTAGAACACCTGCAGCAATTGGGACATTAACACTTAGAAGACTCATAAGACTTCTGAACACTCTTGAATGCATAATGGAAGCAGCAAGGTCAGCAGCACAGAAATCATTCCCATTTTCTACCACTGTTTGTGTGAGGTTTCATATTTACATGATTTTAGATGAGAGTACCTATGTAAAATATGATTAAAAAGATACATTACAAAAGACTTAATTGGTCTTAAATCAACCATAACTGAGCACAATGTAGGGACATTTGCATTGATGTAAAGCAAATGAAGATAGACATTAGAAGAGTTAATGTAAGCATGGATTGGACTTACTTAAGACACATACTTATTTTTCCAGGTTTACATATTTTTTAGATTATTTTTTCAACTATTCTTCAGCTAAAGGAAGTTCTACACCTTTGAGTACATATATGTGTTCTCTGTTTTTTTCACACCTAGCCTTAGTTCACCCAACTTAAACTTCAAGGCTGTAAATCCTGAATTTATTCTCTATCCAAGCCAGGGGCTCTCCTCAGGAAAAAAAAAAAAAAAAAAACCAACAAAAAACCCCTTTACAACTAGAATAGAACAGAGCAGAATATTTCAGCTGAAAGGGACTCAAGGAACATCCAGTCCAACTGCTTAATCACTTGTGGGGCTGACCAAAAGTTAAAGCGTGTTGTTAAGGTCATTGTATAATTGCCTCTTAAACATCGACAGGCTTAGGGCACCCAGCCTCTACAGTAAGCCTGTTACAATGTTTGACCAATCTCTTTGTAGAGAAATGTTTCCTAATGTCCAGTCTAAACCTGCCCTGATGCAACTTTGAACCATTTCCATGTGTTCTATCACTGGATACCAGGGAGAAATGCTCAGCACCTCCCTCTCCAATTCCCCTCCTCTGGAAACTGCAGAGAGCAATCAGGTCACCTCTCAACCTCCTTTTCTCATGACTAAGAAGGGTCCTCAGCCACTTCTCATAACACAACCTTTCTAATCCTTTCACCAGCTTTTTTGCCCTGTTCTGGCCACATTTGAGTACCTAAACATCATTCTTAAATTGTGGGCTCCAGAACTTCACACAAGATTCAAGGTGAAGCTTCATTAACACCGAACACAGCAGGAAAACTGTACCTGTTAATAAGCTGGTGATGCTGTTTTGTGCATCCCTGGGTGTGATTTTCCCTCTCAGCTGCCAGGGACATACTTTTCATTCATACTGAGCCTGATGTTGACCAGCACCTCCAGATCTTTTTCTGCAAGGCTGCTCTCCAGCCACTGCTCTTCCAACTTATACTTGTTCCTAGTGTTACCGTTTCCTAGATGCAGAATTTGGCCTCTTTCTTGTTGTATATCTTGTATACCTTCATACAAAATTTAAATGTTTGACCTTTCTCTTTGGAAAAAAATGTATTTCAAATATGTGAATAGCATAATATAGGGGAGTTTAGTTATTGTATTAAGCCATCTATACTACCCCTTTTCACCAAGGTGCGTGAGGAAGAAGTTCCTCACACATATAAGTGTAGAACACACTGTAGTCATCTCTGACACTAATATATCTTGCTGATGTACAAGTTGCAGACAATCTGGTCTCTCTGGTCAGTATTCACAATCTGGTTAGATTTGTCCCATTGCAAGGAATAAAGGAGTAAAGAATTTATTATTTTTTTTAATAGTGATGATGATGAAAATTACTACTCACTTTTTGTACATAATTAACACAAAAAAATAAAAAAAAATCCAAAAACCACATATGGCAAAACTGCAGAATGATCCCAAAGTGATCGAGGAGATTTCTTCAAAACTTGAACCAAGTTTTAAAATGTACCCTTGGGTACAGAAGAAGCAAAGTAAATTTCCCAGGCTAAATATCAAGATTGAAAATGTGAGGTTTATCACTGATCTCTGTCTAAAAGATGTACTCTTGAACACTGCCATCCAATCACATAACAATGTGGATTACACTGTCAATTTGACTACTGCATGTCTAATACATCTGTAAAGACAGTAATCTCTGTGACAGCAGAGCTGAGGAACCCTTAGAGGATTATAAGAGGAAACAATGCAGAGAAGATGATTACAGAAAGCTGTCTGTGGGAAAGAAACTTGGAAGGAGATTTATGTTTTATAAATTTGTACTTGCTACCTAATTGCAAAAGATGTTCAGGAACAAATCTCTTCTGGGGGGCAGAATGTGACTTTAGCACAAGTTTGACTTTGCTATCAATACTGCTGGTAGACTTTTCTGTCCAGAAAAACTGAAAACAATTGTTTCTTAGATTCTGTGTATCATTGAATCACAGAATGGTTTGGATTGGAAGGGATCATCTAATTCCAAATCCTCTGCCAAGGGCAGGGACACTTTCCAGTAGAACAAGATGCTCAAATTCCCATCTGAGTTAGCCTTGAACACTTTTTTATACTTCTATTTTCACTAGGTGATCAAATAATTAGAGTTTTACATAACATTATTTGTGTCACCAGGAAATTCCAGGGTAAAACTGCCATATTAATTATCTTTTAAAAGTTAATTGTTGAAAAACATGCAAAAAAAAAAAAAAAAAACCACAATGAAAAGCAATTAAGAAGTTACACTAAAAATAAATATGAATTTGTTGTCCAAAACCCATAACCTATTCTCATAAAGGGATCATTTGACAAATCTCATCTCAGAATATTTCAGGTAGAAAACAGAGTATTTGAAAGTATATTAAGAACTTATGCAATCACTGATCAGTTATGTTTTCAGTACAGGTCAGAAAATATTTTAAAACTTCATAATTAAATCATTCATCAATGTAGAAAAGGTAATGAATAAATAAGAGAAGCATGGATTTGAATATTCTTTGTTATTTTGCATGATAAAATTGTGAGAGATCTGAAAATTCATCAACTGCAACTATTTATTCTCATCCTGACTGTTTCAAAATAGAAGGTGAAGCTTATCAAAAAGAACACTAAGTCTTAACTCAGAAAATTATTTCAGGCTTACACAATAAAGACTGACAGGAACCTCCAGGCATTACTTCGTGAAATGCTTATATTTAACCAAGTTTTTGTAAAAAGTTTAAAATAAAAACACTAGAATGGAAATTGCCCTTTAGACAAATGGCGTAGTACAAGTGTATCCCAGGGCAAAATCTGCTGGATGATGCATACATTACATAGAAACTCCCTGGCACCCTGCAACCAGTGTCTATTTTAGTCCTCCTCTAGCATGGGTTGAAATACTGATAACCTTACACAAAAGCAAAAAACCAATGTGTAAGAAAAGCACAAGGGACATTGAACATCAGCTGGAGCATCAGGAACACACTGGCCACTAAGATGAAAATAAACTACTATAAAATCTTTGTCCCTTTATGCAACTGAACATATTTGAAAACTATGTTGAAAAACAGTTAGTACATTACATGTATACTGACATTTCTTTAGGCACTTATAAATGAACAGAAAAAACCATCTTAATTGTATGGAATTTTCAGCATATTCTCTCAGCATATCTCTATTAAAATGAATAAACGTACTTTTATAGTAATTTCATGGAAAGGATAGCAGAGATGTCATTCTATGACATAATATATCATCAATGAAATATCAGTCTTCTAGGAAGAATAATATAAGCATCAAAGACTTGGTAAAACAGAAGATCTCTTTCCATAGGCCAAGTAAGCATTACAAAGAAAATAATGCCTTGACAAAGCTGTTCTGTTAAAAAACTAGGTTTGATGTTTATATGAATTTGATTAGAAGGCAAAAACAATCATTTGCTGCTGTGGGACATTTATGTTTCAGTGTTAATAAACTGGTTGTTTGTCTCCAGCACAAGAAAGCATGAAGATAAAATGTCTTTTTTTTTAGTTTCTTTCCTTTTTTTTAAGCATCTCTTTAAACACTCCAGTGTAGTGTACATGTTAAAAAATACCATGGATTTCCTCTCTTCCTCTGCTGCTAGCACTGTCTCTTATCTGGTAAATGAATGGCTAAAAGTGGCAAAACCCCTGAGCATCAGAGAGGTTTTTGCACTCTTCTGTCACTCACAGCTTTAAACATCTAAGAATTTATTATTGTTGCTTTTTTATAGATTTGCCTGTGTAACCAGATTCAGAGATATAATCGCTTTTCCCTTATTAAGAATAAATATTTTAATTATATTTTTCCCCTGGTAAACTTGACTGGAAATCACTATTTTTGATGAGAAGTTGATGACAAATGCTATTATATGCTCATGGTGTTATGGTTAAACTTGAGTCCTGGTTCAAAAGGAGAAATTTACTACTTTAAGCAGTCATAAAGTATGTTGATAAAGAAACATTTAAAAAGCCTTTCAGTTAGTTCATCAGCTTCATTTAATAAAACTTGTGACATGCTGACCAAATCACTTGGGCTATGTTGACATCAGATTTTGCAAGTTCATGCACAATCCAAGAACTCAATAAATTTTCATTTGTGTTCCCTTAATACTCAAATTCTGTTTTTTCAAATACCCAGAAGCATTTCAGTCTCATGTGAGCTGTCTGCTCAACAGATTCCTCACATTAAGGACTTTTCCGGATCCACAAATCACAAGTTTTCAATGAGATTCTCATGGGTGACAGCACTCTGAACTCTGCCTGTCAAAGCAAGATTTACCTAAATCCCTGTGGCACAAGTGACTGAAAGAGCAGTTGCTTCACCATTAAATATAGAATGGAACCAGGAGCTGGAAGACGAAGGTGACTAAGGTTTACTGCAGCTGTGTCTGAAGCTTTCTAATTTGCTCCTCACACCTTCCAAAAGTGCCCTAAATCTTAGTTTATAGACTTAGGGGAAAAGTAGAGGCAGATTTCTCTGCACCACTTCTACTGAAGCTGTTTCCTTGTAATTAGAATAATAGAAAAATTAATAGATCAAGGAAATAGGAGAACCTGTTTCTCGAGTCTATTGATGAGATCACTGTTGTGGTTTGGGAATGGCATTCCCCAGTTCAGTGCCCCCCAGGAGGCTCTCCCAAACCCTCTCACTCCCTTCTTCTTGCCCTTCTTGCTGTGGCAGGAATTGGGAGCACAAGAGGCAAATATCATGGGTTGAGATATGAACAATTTACGGGAAGCAATGAAATTAGAAAACAACCAGTGACAGCCACAATAACTAAAGAAGAGAATTATTCCCATGCAAAAATTCTCACTGCAGAGTCTGCAACAATGTCTCCCCCCCACAACACCTTTTCTTAACTGAAAGGAGCCCCTGGTCCTTGGAAGAGTCAGTCCTTTTCCCTCACACCCGGTAGAGACCAGTGAGGTGGTACTGAAAAACCATCAGGTCCCGGCCATAGCCTCTCAGGGTACTGCAAAAACTTAACCCTGTCCTGGTGAGAACCAGGACAATCACTTAACAGAAACAGAGAGCTCTGAAGTTGGTCTCTTCTTCTCAGACTGTTTTCACTTAGCTATAAGAAATTATGTAGTTTATTGGAATAAATATTGAAAGAATAGAGCACCAAATAAACACTGAAAGACTAGAGGAAGAAAAGAATCATTGACTCCAGATCCCTCTTTCTGTGGGAAATGCCGTCATATACCTTTGCTGATATAACACAAAGATAATTACCAATGATGGAATCATAGAATGGCCTGGGGAGAAGAACACCCTTCACTAGACCAGGTTGCTCAGAGTTCCATGTAGCCTGATCTTGAACACTTCCAGGGATGGGTCATCCTCAGCTTCTCTGGGCAGCCTGTTGCAGTGCCTTATCACACTCAGTAAAGGATTTTTAACCAGTATCTAATCTAATCCTACTCTCTTTCAGTTTGAAGGCATTTGCCTTTGTCTTGTCACTACATGTTCTTGTAAATAGCTTCTCTCCATCTTCCTTGTAGGTTTTCTTCAGGTACCAGAAGGCTGCAATTATGTCACCCCAAAGCCTTGTCTTCCCCAGAATGAACGCAATTCTCTCAGTCTTTTCTTCAAAGGAGAGGAGGTTCTTCCCTCTGATCATCTTGGTGTCTTCCTCCGGACTTACTTCAACAAGTCCATGTCCTTCCTGAGCTGAGAACCCCAGAGCTGGATGCAGCACTGTCAGTCAAAATCCTAACCAAGTTTGGACAGTACAGTCATTAAACTTTTAGGTTTCCTCTTGAAAGTCACTTCAAAAGAAAGAAAAAGCAGCACCAGCTGGTCTGTGTGCCTGTAGAAACAGAACAGAAAAGTTTGAATCAAAGTCACTTATTTCTTCTGATGTGGATAAATCATCAGATACCACCGAGCAGATCAGAAAAATATCCCATACTCACACCGCTGGCAGGAATGTATTCAGACTGCATTAAGAAGATCTGTGTGACCATTATAAATTTGTGTGGTATATTCCTCTTCAATAAGATTTTTGACTGTGAATTATGAAGTTCAGGCGAAAACCCAGTTATACTAAAGCAAAGTCCTCTTAATCAGATATACATTGGTACATATAATTGCTCCCCATGTGGTAATAAACCACAATATATTAACATTTGTACTATTATTTCAAGCATTGTTTGTGCATACAAAAATTTAGAGATAAAATATGTCATCCTCAAGTAGGCAAACATGTTAGACAATCTCTTTTATACAATAGTATTTAAACAGAATGTGGAACTACCATTGCCATTTGGATTTCTTGAGATGCCTTATGTCTTTTCATGCAAGATTCCACTCTATCTCCAATCATTTATTCATCAATGAATACATTCTATGTGTGTGATTCTGCTTAGTGAATTGGTGGGAAGCAAACTTATTTTTCTACTTCTTTAAAACTAAAAGAAATCTACTGTCTGGTTTGTCCTGTGATTTGATAATCTTATATCCTTTCATGTAAATACTTTAATCATTTTATGTGGGAGGTGTGGACATAAGACAGGTGGTTAATATTTAGCTAAGGCACAGGCTATAGATTGAAGTACTTATTTGCTAATCTCATTGAGAAAAACAGGTTTTCATCAATCTAAGAGGAATAGAAGCACACTTTTGGACAAGGAATATAGCAGTATTCACTTGGTAAAGAATATAGTTTTTTGTGTGCTTGCAAACTTTTCTTCCTAGTCTTCACTTTTTTGGCAACTGATGGTACTGTGCATCCCATGCACAGTTCTATAATTCTTTAGAAACCGCATATGAAGTTTCATTCCAACTCCAAATGAGGCATTGATCATTTCAGCAGGAGGCAGATATGAGGAATACAGATGTCTCAGCTAGCAATCTGCCCACTTGGAATGCTAAACTGAGATACCATTCTTAGTGAACCTTAATAGCAGAAGCCATTAGTTCCACAGAAGTAGGATTTCCTCAGGGACCTGAAAACTGTGAACTGAAAAGAGAACTTTGCCACATAGCATATAGAGTGACTTTCTACAGACCGCTGCAATTAGGGGAAAAAGGTAGAAACTTTTCAGAGAGAAAAGAAGTAACAACAGAGCACCCAGCTGCATTTTGTCACACTCAAGTGTGATTCAAAAATCAAAAATGGAGATTAATCAGACCAAATTTCTGCCTAAAAGTAATGAAAATAAATTCGTTCACTAAGAATATCTCACCACAGGTTAAATTTAACTACTTTTTACACATACTTTTACTGTACTTTTAGTTTAGCATGAACAAGATGTGGTAGCTAACATATGTGTTAAAAACTTTAATTTTGAAATATGAATAATAAATTATCTTACCCATGGTTCCTTGTCTGTTTTCCACCACATGAGGATTTTTCTGCTCAGATTTGTTGGAAGAACAAAACATATGTGACAGAAAATTTCCTGTAAGTTTTGCCCTTGGACAGAAGAAGCCTTTGTACAAAAAATATGTTGAGCTGAATCAACAGAAAATGCTCTAGTGCACTTGAAACTGAATTTTGCATAATATTTGATAAAAAACAGAACAGGGAATGCTAATGTTCTATAGCAAAGTCTGATCACCATAAATTTCACATTAGAATCTGCAAGTAAGACTTCCAGTTTTTATGTTTTAAGAAAGAATGTGTTCACTAAGGATCTGAACTGGCAAGACAAGGGCTGGATAAGAAAATCTGCCTTTTTAAACAATTTCAGATTAATCTTGGCATAACTTTAGGGGGGGAAGATTGCTATGTACTCTGCCACCTAATATTTTCTCCACTTGTATGTTACAGCAAAAGCATTTATCAAAGGCATTGCAATCCTTTGCACTTTAGAATTTGATGTTTGAAGACCTGAAGGGAAAAATTAAATTCTGTGCCCTTATTACCATGTTTTCACCATTTTGACACAAATACTGAGAAGTTTCTCACAAATTTAAAATTAGAAATCCCTAAGCATGGAACCTGAATGATTCTGAGGAAGCATAACAGAAAGTTTTCTTTTAATTTGTATTCCTCCAGAAACATGCCCTGACATTCAGTATATCTGCAGATATCCATAAATGCATATTTACAAAAATACATTGTGATACTACAGTTAAACCCAAATACTGATTCAAAGTTATCCATTTGGCTGCTAATTTGCCTCAATGTATTCATAATAAGGACTGCATCAACGACTGCTGGTATAATGGACAAAAAAGGACCTGTGTAAGCCAAATTGACTGCCATCATCACTTTCTGAAAGTAATTATTCTTACTTTTTTCCTAATTATACTCTAGAGAAATAAGAATTAAGTTTTATTGTCACTGAGACATTGCATGGAAATGCTAATGAAGCGGATCCTTGATGTATTTTAAATTTTTATTGAAGCGCATTAAAAAAGGAACAACCACTTATTCTGAAAAGTTAAATAATTTAAATGTCAATATGATAGCTATCTTCACAGAACATCAGACATTAACACTTCCTCAACATGAGAAGCAGGAGATCACAAAACTCTTTGGGGCTGAAATCACAGACATTCCTCCATTTTATGATCTCAAGGATCTCATTTGCAAGAAAAAGAGGTGGCAACTAAGAGAAGATGTCAGCATGTGCATTTTTATTTTAACCTCGAGTGCTGGGTGCTTCTGTCAGATCCAAGATACCAGAATACCTTGATTAGGCACCTCTTAGAAAACCCCACAGCAGTTTATACAATTGTTTCTGCCTTAACCAGCACAAGATCCCTTTGTTGTATTATTCAAATTATAAATAAAGGCAGTGTTAGTGACATTCTATAGTAAGTCGAAAAACAGTGAAAATGAGTCTTTCTGAACTGAGACAGAAAACCATTTTAAAATCTCACTGATGTGCAAATTATTCCTGTTACAGAGAAGCTAATCTTGGTCTAAATTCTTCACTGTTAGTATTTGGGAGTATCAAAAAGTCTTGTTATTTTCAAAATGTTTACTTAATAAATATATTTT
This sequence comes from Cinnycerthia olivascens, assembly GCA_035048155.1. Taxonomy (NCBI): domain Eukaryota; kingdom Metazoa; phylum Chordata; class Aves; order Passeriformes; family Certhiidae; genus Cinnycerthia; species Cinnycerthia olivascens. The sequence goes on along the minus strand of JAWWMU010000153.1, from coordinate 99,369,856 downwards.
TTTTCATAAAATTAAATCAGAGTAGTTAGTGGCTTGGTTTTATTTTTTCTAGTATACTTAAAAATTAATAGAGTGGCGGATTGTAATTAATCTTTTGTCCTGGTTAAGCTCCTCTGCTAAAGTAACAGACATGGTTATAAAGTTTTATACTTCAAAATTTTCATGGAGTGACATGTGGCTAATATATCACAGTTGTATTTTAATTTACAAATAGCTTACGTATCTATACTCTTATTGCACTGTGAGAGGATATATTTAGTGTTATGTCTTTTCTGCTGTTTACTTTCTCAATTAAAATCAGAGTATTTCACATCAGGTCTCTCACACATGAAATGGAGAGTGCACTGCTCCAAAGATCAGCATGTATGTTGCAAAAAATATCAGCGTATTGAAAAGATAACATTCTCTTATTGCTTTCCAATATTCAATATTCACTTCATGAGGTTAGGCAATGCTACTTGTCAGGGTAAAAACAATCAATGTAATAATACTGATGAAGAGGATAATGACATTAATAATAGCTCCATCAAATATATAAAGTTTTATTGTACATTCTTCTGAAGATTTGGGGAGTGGAAACTTGTGGCAGTGAACATTAGACATGAGAGTAAATTTAACTTTGTAAACATCCTTTCTTTTAAATTATAAATGTTTTCACTTCCAGTGCCCATCATAGCTAATGGTTACAACCACTAAAATAATTTGATCTCATTTTTATATTTTGATTTTTTTTTTCTTTCATTGTATGTCCTCAAGTGCAACAGAGACTGGAAAAATCATCTTACAAACCTTAAGCAGTTATGCCAGTGGTTTGAGAACACACACAGGTTTAAACTGTCCATGTGAATAGCACAGTTCTTTCTAACAGGACAATGAAAACCCTTACATATACACATATGTGTTTTCAGGGTGATGCCAGTTAAAGGAAGATGCAAATAGACTGTGTCATATACAATGGCTGGAGGTCACAACCCATGTGAACAGGTCACAAACCAGCTGATCCACTCCATGCACAGGCTCATTTTTTAAAAGCTTAAAGAACTTAGAAATGATATCTCTAATTCTTAGTTCAGAACAAGCAATATATATTCATGGAAAAGGTAAAAGGCAAGAATGCTCTTCCTAGGGCATTAATCTTTATAGGATGCTATGCTGGTTATTACATTAAGGCAGAACATATCTTTTCAAGCAGCCTGTTATATAGTGCATGCATAATGCCTGAGATTATAGACAGAGTCAAAGATTAAAGAATGTACTAACACAGTTTCATTATACTGAACATCAAAATATTAGCAACAAAAATAAACAGCTGGGGAAGAAGGAATGTCAAAGTTATAAAGCCCAAAGTAGCAAACACTAGATTTAGACATCAAGCTTTTTAAAAAGAGATGGCAATAAAATATATCTTTAATACTCAGCTGTGTTAGCAGTTGCATCTGTCCTCTCTGCAGAAGCTGGAGTAGTCTCAGAGTCCCCAGAAAACAAGACAAATTTATGGAGAGGTCCTGAACCACATGGGTTTGTGAAAAGTACCATTAATTCCAAACTCTTAGAATCATCACCACAATTCCCATGCAGGACTCAAAAGAAAGAAACTCTACTGGATATCTCCCAAGAATTTGTGGGAAAAGTGAGCCTGCCTGGAGTCATCACCTTTCATAATGGCAAGACTTTCTCATTAACTGCAATTCTATTTGTTGAAGTAATATATTATTTCAGACAGGAGTTACAATTTTTAACAAAAATGTAATAGTATCATTCCAGTTGTCTTCCTGGTGTGATTTTATAGGGATCCAAGAAGGAATGGAAGGCAAAAGGCAAGTTAAAAAATTTTAGTTGTTTTCTCAATCCACTGGGGGACCTGGTTGAATTTTTTTGTCCTTGCCAAAATTCTCTGAAGCAGAGCTACACTGAAACAAAGAGAAAGGACTTAACTCATGCATATGATGTAAGGCCCCAGTCAATTCACTAAAAGGGTTTTGAAAGGGGTTACAATGATTCTTATACTCTGGGTAAAAATGCAGTGGAGAAATACCAACCAAGTATTCTCAGGAGGTTAAAACAAAACAAAAGTTTACTGCCAAACTTTAGAAAAATCAGGGAATTTTGGCAAAAGATTTAGTACAACATCCAATCAACACAAAACACTGACCTCGGCACTAATTTGGCCCATTCAACTTAACAAGCTTTAAACATATTTGATGTTGACTTACTCAAAATGTTCCTAGAAGAGGGAATTAGAAGAAGACAGACAGACAGACAAAATACAGAAAAGCACACATACAGCTACCAGCTCCTGGGGTCCAGCAGTGTTCAGATAGCAACTCCAAGAGGAAGGTAGGGTCAAGACCTGTCCTCAAGCTAGACCTTAAATACCCCTTGGCCCTCATGGGCACTTCTCCTAGGTGGGAATCCCCATCATTTGGCCACTCAGGAGCTGGGTTAGGTGAGAGTGGAGCACAGCCTCTGGCGTGCCATGACTGGCAGCTCTGCCAGGCTGGGATACTGGCTCTGGCATGGGGTTGTGGGACAATTCACTGTCTCACCAGGGCAAGGCCCAACCTGCCCCCTCTCCCACACCCCAAAATGTCTTGAAACATCAAGACTCCCAGTCCCTGACATATGGTTTATCACCAGGTTACATGGATGTACATTACTATGGAGAATATTTTTAAGACATGGGAAAAAAAAGATCTATTTCTTTTGCAGAAGAGAGCATAGATTCTGTATCATGGAAATCATTGCAAAATAGACTTTTCTTCGAGGAAAAAGAATAGATTAACAATAAATTCTTTTTCTGGTGTCCCTTCTCCAGTTAGTTTTCACTTTGAGTGTTGATCTTGTCAAAGTTTTTCTCTGTAAACATTATGGTTTTGCAACCATTATTTTTCAACCTGGACTATTTATAATTACTTTTACAATTGAAAAATTCATTACAAATAATATTTATTGCTTTGCCTGTTTTTTGTATAATGAATAATTTGAATACAAATCCTACTTTTTTTTTTCTTTTTCTTTGCTTTTGTAGTTAGTATTAGCTGAAGAGCTGCATAATTTCCAGACTATGATTTATAATTAAATTATTTATTCTGACTGTTGATTAACTGTTCTATACTACTTTTTGCAATTGCTATAGTTTGGTTGTTAACTTAAGTGAGATAGCTTATGAGTAACTGAACATTTTAAAATAAGAGAATGATGAAAACCAAAGCCAAATAATGCACCAGTGGGATGACTTTTCATGCTAAATTTTATGAAATGTTGTGATTTTCTATTTCATTATGAATTCCCAGTAGCCATACAAAGGCTTCAAAACAAACAAATAAGCAAGTAACACTACCTGCACATCATGGAACAAAATTCAATGGTTTCTTTGTCTTTTCAAGGCATAAAAGCAATTCTGTGGAAACATAACCTATAGTCAGATTTGTTTTATATATATATGTATATATGTATATATATATATATGTAAAATGTTGTTGTTTTACATATAGAATAAGACCACAAAAATATCTAGTGTTTCTTTCATGCTAGATATATTACTAATAAATCACACAAAGATATTATAAAAAACTTTTATAATGCTAAAAATACTTCTCAATCTAAAGCAACTGTTCTTAGAGAAAAGGCTAGATAAAACCAACCAGTTTACAGAATACAATATTATATATCAGTTAGCATAGACCTCTTTATGGACATAAGTCTGTCAGCACTTCCAAATGTATTTCTATATACGTTCCTATGAATATCCAGCATAGTGTCACTAATAGTTTATTATCACTGGACAAAAATGAAATGAAATTATTTAATCTAAAGTCAACATTATTCAGCTACTTATGTTTTCTAAAGTCTGTGTGCTTCAGGGCTTTTTATTTAATTTTTATGTATTTATTTTTCACAGCCATGAATTTGCCTAAAAACTCCAAAAACATAGAAACTATAAGAAAAATATGGGTTTGAACCAAGGCTCATCTAAATCTCAGGCAAACCCAGGACAATCTCACAGCTAGCCATGGTATATATGAGGAACTTAGCAATACCTACAAGTATTATTGGACAGTCCCAAGATGTGCAGTAATCACACAGCAGATCTGAGTTGTGATTTTGCAGTGCATATCTATTTCTTATTGACAGCACAATAGTGATTGAATCACATCTCCTTCATTCTATCCTACATACTTGGAGATATTTCAAAACTTACCTACTCAAATAGTTAAAGTGTGCCTATGTGACTCAGGCAGAAAGGTCACAAGTTTCCTGTTTTATAAACAGGACCCCTCAGAATCTCAAGGTGCACAGATCTTACCCTTTGACATATTTTTATGAGGAAGAGAGATGTCTGTCTTCAAAGATAAACCCTTGCTGTGTTTGTTAGGATAACCTTATCAGTCTCATGATACCTTTAAGCACAGATTCATAACCTTGTCTGCACTTGCTGCTTTACTTTTTTCTGATGGAGTGGGTTTCTGTACAGGATACCTCCCTTGTGTTTACATTCCAAAGGCCATTGAGCCTGACTTTAAAAGCTTCTATTTTTTCTTTCTGAAATCCCCAGGATGAACATTTTATATAACTTGGATTTATTTTTAAGCTTTTCCACTTTGCTATTTAGTGTCTTGTTATCTTTCAGTAGCACATTTTGTATTTTATCTGCTTAGCTAAATTTCTACCTCCATACTGTTATTTATATGCCATGTTTAATCAGCTGTGTTTCCTTCCCATCAGTACATTGGCAGAGTGGATTTATTTAGATTATTTAGCATTCCATCATGTGTGACACCAACATAGCAGAACCTTGCAGGTCTCCTAAAATAATGTTAACATGTTCTGTGAGTGCTCTTAAGAATTCTTGAGTTGACTCTGAAACTGCTTTTTCTTCAGAAGAAGAAGTGTTTTTTTTTTTTCTTTCTATTCCATTCAAATTAATTCAAAGGTTTTACAGAGGGATCTGGGCAGGTTGGAAGAGCCAAGGCCAATCATGTGAGGTTCAACAAGGCCAAGTGCTGAGTCCTGCACTTGGGTCACAGCAACCCCTGCAGTGCTACAGGCTGGGGAAGAGTGGCTGGAAAGCTGCTCATCAGAAAAGGACTCAGTGGTGCTGGTCAACAGCATTTGAACATGAGCCAGGATGTGCTCAGGTGGCCAAGAGGGCCAATGGCATCCTGGCTCATATCAGCAGTACTGGGGCCAGCAGCACCAGGGCAGTGATTATCACCCAGTACTGGGCTCTGTGGGGCTGCACCTCGAGTGCTGTGTCCAGTTCTGGGCCCCTCACTGCAAGAAAAACTTTGCGCGAGACCAGAGAAGGGCAATGGAGCTGGCAAAAGGTCTGGAGCACAAGTCTGATGGGGAGCACCTGGGGCAGCTGGGGGTGTTTAGCCTGGAGATAAAGAGGCTCAGAGGAGCCTTATCATCCTCTAAAACTGCCTGAAAGGAGGTTGTAACCAGGTGGAGGTCAGTCTCTTCTCTCAAGTGAGAAGTGATAGGACAAGAGTAAATTGCCTCAAGTTGTGCCAGGGTAGATTGGATATAAGGAAAAATTTCATCATGGAAAGGTTTGTCAGGCATTGGAACAGGCTGCCAGGTGAGTAGTTGAGTCATCATCCCCAGAGGTCTTAAAAGACTTGTAGATAGGGCATTTGAGGACACAGTTTAGTTGTGGACTTGGCAGTGCTGGGTTAATTTTTTGGACTCTGTCATCTTAGAGGTGTTTTCCAACTCAAAAATTCTATGATTTTGTTTCTCTATTTGTCACACTTCTGTGGAAAACTTTTCATACTTTGGCAATACAGATTGATTTAGATTGTTCTACACTTCATGTTTGACTTTTAGGCATTAGAATAATCTTGTCATCTTTTTAAGCTTATTTCTAAGAAGAAGGTAATACTTACTCTAAAGTCAGTCTGAAAAGGAAAAACAATGAGAGGTGAGAAAGAATGAACATCTCAGGGGTGTTGTCCTTGCATCCAAGAAGTGCAAGGTCTACAGTTGACTAGAAGGTTATTAGATCTGGAATTATCCTATAATTTTCAGCAGATTTTTACACTGGGCAGGTAATATAGAGATTTCATTTACTTTAGATTATAAGAAGTAATATCACAGGTAATAATCACAGTGCAAAAAATATCTCAGAGGTAGATAGATTCTATGGGTGCATTAATAAAGTGTCATAATGTCTGGTTTCTAAGATGATAACGTGAACTTTATAGAAAATAAGCAGTATGACAGAGAATCAATAAAATAAATTTACTGGTGCTTAGCAGGAGCTAAACAGCAGGATTCCAATTTTGCCTTCCAAATGTGAGGTCACATTGAGCAAGACATCCTCTGGGGCTAGGCTTTTTAAACTGCCTAGGAATGGTACTCTAGTCTCCTACACACATGACAAAGATGACTGTTCCAAAAGAAGTCATTATCCATTTGGGAAATCCAAAAGAGGACACCAGAGTTCCAAAACTTGTCAGAATGCAGCAATTCTCATTCAGCTGCTAAACTGTCCAACTATTTTAAGTAGGTGTTGCACTTTTATAACTCAGATCTTCTCCAGATATATTTATTCATCCTGAAAATTTACAATTAGATAAAGTCAAGCAGATGTTTTTTGAGCATATACCATTCAGCACAGAACATACTTATCCTGCAGACTTTCTTCTGAGAAGTGCTTGATAGGAAAAAGGATGAGATTTAATTCTTAGACTTATAAAAATTATTGTTTTGTTACAGTTCCAATCTCCCATTTTGAAACATGGAATGCTTGATTGCACCAATATTAAAAAGGAAAACACCATTCTTTCTCAATCCTGAGTAATACACATGTATGAAAAACTGTACTGCAGAAGTGAGAACAAGTATAGAGCACAAACATAGAAATTTCAGAAGCCAGAACAATTGATAATATAAAAAACTCCATAGCGTGTGATATATCATCAGTAAGCTTGCTTTCCCCTTCTGCTACAACAGTTTTTTGAGATAGCTGGCCTACCAGTCTCTAACTTTGTTAAACCCCAAACAGTATTTATTTTTAGAATTGGAGACATCCAGTAGAGCTCATGGTTCTGATGACATCTTTTCAGAGCTGAATATAATTGAATATTCATATTAATGAGCAATATGATGGAAGAATGAGTATAGTTATGGAAATTTAAGAGCAAAGCAGGGCTAGAATTAAAATTATCTTGACAAACAGGAATAATGACCTGGGAAAAATATGGTGAAATTAATCACTGCCAGGCATATATTTTAGTTAGGCAATGTGAAATTGGAAGACCTGTCTAGGAAGCAGAAGCAGGAAAAGACTGAGAACTATTGTGTCTCAGATTCTACACTGCAGTAGCAGAATGTCTTGGTGGCAAAATAAAGGTTGCACTCGAATGGATGAATTGGTCCAAGACACCTAAAAAAGAGTTTGTACCATTCCCTCTCTTTATCTATCTTCCCCCACTCCTCCTCTCCCCATTGAAAGAGTTATTTCAGTTCACCTCATTCACTATTTTGTATTGGACTCACAATTTAAGTATCTTTTGAGTACTAGAAAATTGATCTTTTCGGGTGTTGGTTTAACCTACTTCTCAGCTGCTGCAGCCTGAAATTTTCTAATGAATCTCTGACGCACATTCATACAGATTAGACATTAGCATTGATCAGCTAACAGTTTGGAATATAATTTAATAAGAAGAGAGGGCAGACTATAGAGGAATGATGTGCAGGAGCATCTGATCAGCTGTGGCTTGCATCCAGATGAACTCTTCCATAGCCATTCTCTCTAATTATTCAGGCTTGTACTTCCCTTTCCTTATCTTTGGCCCTTCCACTAAAAATCCCGTAATAGGTTTTGCTCAACTCCACATACCCTTTTATATATCCCATAAGATGAGGATGCTTTCCAACGAGACCCATGAACATCTTGTTTTGCTTGTCTTATCAGCTACAAAGTTAAGGTTGAATGTCATCAAGCCTATCTATGAATGAAGGTGTCCCTCAATAACCCAGAATTCAGCCACACAAAATATTTCAGCTTTCTTTCTATCTGTTATCTCCAGCCATTAGGATTCTTTTTTTTTTTTGCTGGTTTTATGGTCTTTTTTTTGGTCTTTTTTTTTTTAATATTGACTTCTCGCTAAGCAGAAATCCTTACAAACTTGATATCCTTGGGTTATTACAGTTGTTTCCTATTCCCTGATAAGGATGTGATTCAGATTTTATTGATGTAGACAGATCCTCCTTAATTAGTTGGGACTTTGACTCATTTCTACAGTAACTGTCTGTCAAGTTCCCATTTAGTTACTATCTTTGAAGGTAACCAAAATTTGTCTAAGGCTGAACATACTAATGTAATTGCACTATGTTTGAATAGATAAATTCCTGAGCAACCTTTCTACTAAATTAGTCTATGATTGAATTTATTTATTTTATATTCCAGATTTTAGACATTTGTTATTTCTGCTGAGAAATGACTGTGTTTTTTACTTCCTCATGAACACTGAGATGAGGATGTCTCTCCAAAACAGTGGGTGATTTTCCTTCCTTCCTGCCTTTCTACCTGCCTTCCTCTTTTTCTTTTCTATTTCATATAGCATAAATAATATTGAATAAAGTCTCTGCAGTGTTGTTGTCTGATATAATGCCCATTTCAATCTGTATATATTACTAATGCATATATCCTAACCACACAAACACATTCTGCATTCCAGTAAGTTTTCAACCTGACTGACATATTCTGGAGCTGGATTTTCCTTCAAATGTTTATGCATGTGCAGGCACAGAGAGCTGGTAACAACCTCATGGAGGACAGAATATTGTCTGCTTGCATCATATAATCCCTGCCAGCAGACTCAGTTTGCCTATGTGCAACACTTGATGACGTAGCCATGCTGTTTTCAAGCCCAGAGCTAATTATGTTTTCTTTATATAGAACTCTATCAGATGACTAATTTAGTGCTGTTTTACCAGGGTGACTCAGCATTTACTAGGCAAGATATCCTCATTAAAGCCTTTAAACATTGTTTTATATGTGTGTATATATATACACACATGCTGCATAGGACCAATGAACTCATTTATGCTTTTAAATAGAAGGATCCCTTGTTTATTATTTAATGCAGGAAAGGCCCCTTTCTAATAAATAATGAAACACCAACAGCCTCTTTTGGAGATCAAAAGGGTTTAGCCATATGAATTTCACAATCAGAAAAAAGGAGTGACTATTTTTTTTCTTTGTATTAATACAGATGTAAATGCATGCTCAGTACTGATTGTCTTCATCTCCAGGTGCACATAGCAATGTTAGCAGCCTGAGTAATGACTGATAAATGTACACAACTGTTTTCATGTAAAGTTCACGCTGGAAAGCAGCATTGGAAAAAAAAACAACAAGAAAAACAAACAAAAAAACAACCCCACAAAAAAAAACCAAAGAACACAAAAACAAAAAACTATGAGTCCTGGGAGATAACAAGGTGCTCATGAGCCAGCAATGTGCTAATGTAGCCATAGAGGCCATCAGCATCCTGGACTGCATTAGGCTGAGGGTTGTCAGCAGTCCAAGAGAATTGATTATTCCCCTCTACTCAGCTCTGGTGACATATATGTGGAGTACTGTGTGCAGTTCTTGGTCTTCCAGTTCTGTAGTGACACTAACATCCAGGAGTATGTCCAGCAAAACTTCATGGAGATGAGCACAAGGGATTGAAGCCCCTGACATATGAGAGGCTGATAGAGCTGGGATTGTTCTGCCAGGAGAAGAGAAGGCTCAATGTGAATAAATACTTAAGGAGGAAGATAAGAGCTCTCAGTAGTATCCAGTGACAGGACAAATGGCAGTGGACAGAAACTGAAATACACAAAATTCTATTTAAACACAAGAAAAAAGAAAATTTCCTGTGGTGGTGGTCAGACACTGGAGCAAGTGACCCAGAGAGGTTTCAGTGTCTCTTCTGGGGAATAATCAGTGCCCATGAAGAACTTGCGGTACCTGACCCTACTCTAAACAGAAGGGTTTGATCAGATGATCTCTGGAGTCTTTTCAAGCCTTGACTCTTCTGTGAATCTCGTATACAAATACATGCTCAAGCATGCCCTTTTTATATATTCTTCATATAAATAATCAAATATTATAATACTGATCTCTCAGTGTGACTATAATGTTGCTAAACACCTTAGACATTTATTTTATATTATTTTTATATAAAGTGAGTAGTAGTAGTTTTATATAAGTAGTTTTATTTAAAGTGTAGTATTTGTCTACACAGTGTTCTGACTAACAGGCATACACCAGGACAGCATTTTTCGGGAGTAAGAGCTTCCAGTACTTTGAAGTAAACAAAACTCATTGTCTGCTTTGAGGGCAGATAGAGGACAGTGCTGGTGCCATAGACTCACCTTAAAGTTCTCAAATCTCCACAAAAGCACACAAGTAGTATACTACACTGAAAAAAAAAAAACAAACAACCTAAGTGGCAAATTCATTATTTTATAACAAAATAATTAAATCGATCTTTGTTGAGTCTTAGAAGTGGCCCCTAACAACAATCAGAGAGAGCAGCAAACACAAATAAACACCAACCTTTCTCTGCTGTACTGTTCTTTATTTCACTTCAAATAGGGAAAATGGGATATATCAGAGCCTGATGTTCAGCCCTGACACTCTGCTAGAATTTCCTTCTGCCTTCTAAGCCAAAGACTCTTATTTTTGTTAGGTGAGATATTACCACAATAGAGTAGTATTTTACTATACATAATTGTTAATCTTGTAGGAAAGGGTAAATATTCTGTTGCACTCAGAATGTAAGGTCATTTATCTGAATTTCTCTTCACTTGAGTGCATCATATTAGAGACATGTGAACAGATGAAAGATTTTGTTTTTCTTTTTTTCCAGCTCCTCTTTCCACATGGTTTTTCCTTCAAAAAATTCCCTTCACACATTGAAACAAAGATAAATTACTATAATTAAGCAGCTCCTCTGCAGATTTTTCTCTTTTCTTTAATATCTAGTATGATTTTTATTCAGTGAAAAGATTTTCTTCAGAAGCAAAATCCAAATGATGGGATATCACAGAGGCAGTATGGCATTTTCCATAAGGAAAAATCTGGAATATATCCTTAAGCACTGTTGGTTTTTCTTTCTTTAGAAGAATCCTTTCTTAAGGGGAAGACATAAGTTAGTTGGATTTGTTCTATTCAGAATAGTGACAGTGCTTTAAAGCCCAGTGGTTAAGATTTTCACTCAGAAAACAGATGTGGTTTACCTCAGGAGTGAGATCTCACCTCTTGTTTGTCAAAAGAATACTCTGACCTGTAAACTACAGCGTGAGGAACAGAAGGGGCAAGGAAAAATGCTACCTGCTGTGTTTTATTTCTCCAGCTACAGTTGAATTATTTCAGAATGACGACTGCAAGAGTCAGAGGGTTGGTGACATGGGACAAATGACAGTGATTTCTATAGCTTGGAGAGCAAAACATTCAGCAGGGACATGATGGATCACAGCTGTAGGTTTTGCTCCCTGTATTACTGATATGGTGCATTTCATTGTTTATTTTTATTATTATTTTTTGACAGAATGGCAAATGACAGAGCTAATGTCTCATTCTACAAACAGTACTGTGGAGGTCAGGATGGCAATGTACTGTATAATGCTACTGTATTCATGTTTCAGGACCAAGAACTGTGTGAGGAAGCTGTTTCTAAAGATCAGATGTTAAAAGTTTACCCTCTCTGTTTGTTTGCCTGTTCTTTCAAAGTCTGCTGGATCATCCCTTCTATTCAGATTTTTGTTTTATTAAGCTCTGCATTCACTGAAAGTTGTATTAAATCTAGATGGGTTGGTCTTGTCTATTTGTTAAAGTACAGAATTGTTCCTTTAAATACATTTTGAAACTGCTGCATATATGCCCACCCAGAGTTTCACAGACTTGTTGAGGTTGAAATGGAATTGAGAAGACTTTCTAGTCCAACCCTCTCACTCCAACAGGATCACTTACAGCAGGTCACTCAGGACTGCCCAGTGGGCTTTGAATATCCCCAAGGATAGAGACTCCACAACCTCTCTGGAAAACCTTTTTCAGTGCTCAGTCACTCCCATAGGAAAAAGTGAGTGTGATTGGGTTAAATGTCACGTTTTTTACTTTGTGCCTATTGTGTCTGGTCCTGTCAGTGGGTAGCACTGAGAAGAGCCTGGTTTCTGCATCTTCTTTCTCAACTGCTGGTTATTTTCTTTAGCCTTCTCTTATTCAGGTTAAACTGTGAAAGTTCTCTCAGCCTCTTCTTATAGGAGAGGTACTCATACCTTTGTGACCTTTGTGGTCCTGTATTGGAACCACTTCAGGAGGAACATATCCTACTTGTACTGGGGAGCCAAGAACTGCACCCAGAACTCACCAGTGCTGAGCAGAGGGCAAGAATCACCTTCCTCAAACTGCTGGCAGCATTCCATCTTCCTGGGTTTGAGATGGGGCTGACCAGCCTGTAGTTCCTTGGATCTTCCTTCTTGCCCTTCTCAAAGATAACAGCCATAATTGCTTTCTTATATAAAATACTATCTTTAATTTTTTTTTCTCTGTACTACAATTCAGAGGTAGAAATACAGACAGAAAAGAGCATTATAAAAATAAATTTGTCTGTTTATATGAACTCTTGACTTTTCTATTTGCCTGAGGAGCCAGAATCTGTCACTCTGCATCAGTGATTATGTCTATTCTACTATTTTAACAGTGCCTGGAAGTATGCACAAGCACTGGAAAATCCCTGTTATATTATTAGTTCTTCAGGATGGATGTGGCCACCTTATACTCTCCCAGAAGTTGTCCAGCCAGAATTCAAGAAGAAAAGAACAGTGTATGACCATTCTCATTACTTGGTTTACATACAGCTCAACTTCTTTTAGAGCTAAAAAATTTTGATAACAGAAAATGTAAATTTAATGACAAATAATTGTCCATTCACCTTTAATTTACTAATTAGGATATAGCCAATGTTCTGTTTGTTTGGTTTTTTCCAAACAGGTTTTTTAGAAACAAAATAATAAAAGTTCATTATGAAAGAATAAAAACAGAGTTTCACCAACATTTTGCCCTTTTCAATACACAAACATGTTGCAAGACTGGCTAAAGTTTGGCATAATACAACAATCTTATTCTCACTTGCAAGGTCAAAGATTTTGCAACCAGTCTAAATATTGACATACAATAAACTGCAAATGACTTGTGCTTTCTGCACATGCTTTACATGTAATAATTATTTTCTTTAAAGAAACAGAGTTAAAAACATACCAGATCAAAGAAAAAGTATGAAATTAAAATTGCAAACCAAAATAATCACTGTGACTTTTTTATTCTCTTCTATATGCCTAGAGTGTTTTTTTGCATAAAAGACTTGATCCTGAATATATCTTTGAATAGAATATTATGGACATCAACTAAAAATACAGGTAACATTTATATACAGCAACAGAGAAACTTAGCCTGTGATGTTTATCAACATGTGAACTCTCCAGGAAGGGAATGTGAAGTCTCTGAGTTTTGAAAAGATGTGAATATACTAAAAAAATGCTGCAGATCAATAGCAAGTTCATTAACTTGCTTCTGATCTTTTTCTGATATCTTTGTATTTAGCAATAATTCTTCTCAACCTCTTGGAACAGATGAGAATAGAAAGGTAAATATTTCTAGCAACAAAAAGGAAAAAAATCTGATCTAAACCTCTGTTTTCAGCTAGGTCTGCCTTAATCATACGAATTTCGTCATTCCATGAGGAAATTGCTGGTTTTGCAAGTTTGTTCCTTTTCAAATTTCTTTTTAATATGTCAGAGAAAAGTTATGAGATTGTGTAGGGCTCCAGTGAATCCATTTTCAGACTTTTCTTGACAATGCAGTCACAACAGAGCTGCAACTCTATTGTGAACATGAACTACAGGTTTCTGTGAGAGATGGAAAACATTCAATAGCTTTATTTGCCAAACACAGCACATGCTGTAGTGTGGAACACAGGGATAATCATAAATCATATACTGGACTGAGATAAAGATTTGAGTTTGATTTTTCCCTCTGTCTTTCTTTTTTTTACACATATATATATAAAAGAATGCTTAAATTACTGCTGATTCTAGAAAAATATGATTGCAGAGGTGTGAGCTATATAACATCCATCTAACAGCAAAAGGTAAAAACACTTGGCCAGAGGAAGCAGTTCTCCTGTCTTGAAGTGGTTTGGCTCTGCAAAACTTGCATCCATACAAATAAACTCTCTTACACTTACAAAATATCGTGGCATCAGGCAAGACATCAACTGGGAATTGCTCCTGGCTCACAGTAACCCTCAAGGCATTCCAGGGTCTGCAGGTGAGAATAATAGTTGTCTTCAGCCAAAAAAAAACCCCAAACCAAAACAACCTCAAAAGTACAAACAATTTATCAGTACAGACAATTCACTTCAGAATCTGGGAAACCATTAGTTTACAAACAAAGTTTATGGTGTGAAAGAAGATTTTGTTATTACAGTGTTTTGAAAAATGGTCTGAGGGAGCAGTGGAAATCGTCAGGCCTTTCTTACTTGACAGATCATGGGAATCATAGGGAAGTGTTTGAGTAACTTGTCCTCTTGAGAAGAAGTTTCCTTTATGGTAAAGAAGAATATGGTTTCCAATGAGAAAGAAATCAGAGGGTTCTGAATTCCTTAATAGATGGCACCAGGACCTATGAGAACCAAGTCCAAGCACAAACCTAAACTTCCCATCCACTGTTCTGCCAGGACCATGAGGACTGATGTAGTAATTATCTGAGGAACAAGCATTTCATTTCAGGAGACAAGGACCAGTTCCCAAAACAATTTCACTAAGGTCCTGTATCAAACTGAACTATACATGGTAGCTTTGTTTCAAATTCCATCTAGAGGAGCAAATCAGTTTATATGTTTCCCTTTCCTATTAAAGTGATGAAATCAAAATTAGAGTTTTTTATGTTTTATATCAGTAATAGCCTTTTGATGATATTTGTCATCCTGCAGTGAAGTGTAAACACAATAAATTTAACTGTAGTGTGAAGATAAGCTAAACAAAAAGTGGAATATTATTCTCTTCTTCCATGTCATCAGAAACTGTATTGTTGCATGAGACAGGAATGCAATAACATCCCATACAGTATTAAATATATGTATTTTAATATAGCTCAGAAGTTCACAGAAATTACATTTTTTGGTGATATAAAGCATAAACACTTTGAGAAAATAATCATATTACTGAGAGAAGTTGTTTTGGGAGTGAGTTTTCTGAAAAAATAATACTCTCCTTGCTAAAACATAAAACACCAAAGAAATGCAGGGATAATGAATATTCTTTATTCTGTCCTGTGAACCTCATGATACAATCCAATGTTCCAATGAAAGAAAATGGATTACTATGGAATAATAAAGCAATGTTTAATACCATAATCTATTAACAGTGGGAGTAGAAATCCATAAAAATCTAAAACATAGTGTAGTAAAGGAATAAGGAGAAAGATGTATATAGGTATCCTGGGGGGAAAAAAAAATCACCCATTTCAGCTATTTGAACCTTCATATTTATATGTTCCACAACTCCTAGATAATTTTTTATTCCTTTGTACAGGAATGCCCTGGACTTTTCCTGAGCAAGATTTCTCTCTTTCTAACAGAGTATGCAAACTGCATTAGGTATTCATGATTTATAAGACATTTAGAAATATGAAATTACAATCTATTAAGCCAAATGATCATTTGCTATTTAAATCCCCTTTTTTTTAATGTGTTCATACAAAATACTTTTTTTTCAAGTTTCTTCACAACCACACTTGCTGCTGGCCATCTGTATCTTAACTTCATTTTACCTTCTTATAAACATGTTTACCCATAGTTTGGAGAAATGTTGAATAGGAGTTTCACTACTTTCATCTCATCAGGTGTTGAAAGAGAATCAATTCAATTTCTAGGCACAGTGGCCACTCTTGAGTGGGAGTTAACAGTATATCCACCCACTACATGTTCTTTTTTTAGATGAATTCCAGCTTTTTTGTGAGCCCTGAAAGAGCAACACTACACTGACAGCAATAAAAATGGAACTTAACCTTCAATTGACAACCATAAGGATGAGTCAGGGATAATGTGGAATCAGTGCAGGAAGGGAACTACAGGGACTATGAGAAATACCAGTCTGTTTCTTGATGAATTCTCCCTGAATATGAATAATGTTGGGGATACCCCACAGCAAAATTGTTCCAATGATACGCCAACTCAAAAGTGTAGTCAGCCATTCTTCCTAAGGAAGAGAAGGGGATTGCCTTCATCACTAATTCATTTCATCTTGCTCACAGACACAGAAAATCTTTCAAGTTTGCTATTCCAAGAGCTGCGCGTTACCTCATGAGTAGCTACGAATGCAAACTAAGGAATCTTTTCAGCTCTTTCTTCTCCTGTGTTACTAATTTGCTTTATGTACTCTTTGTCCTACTTTACTTTCCCCAACTTTATTTTATTAATCTTAGTAGCCACCATAATGTAATTTTGCTGAACTGCATAGAGTATATTTTCTTTGTCTCGAACAGGTGCACTAAAGAATTTATAATATTTTATTGGGGGTTTTCTTTGCCTAAAAGATTTAGAGAGAGAGTTATATTACGTTTCTGCCATTGTAGCTTACAATGTTTGCTTTGCTTTCCTAAAACTAATGAATTCAAGAGAAGAACTGGATTTTTTTCTACATTCTGATGTTTAATTTACATTTGATTTGTATAGTTCTTCCACATTAAAAAGGGCACCAATACATGCAATGCTTCACTTTAGCCATACAAATTTATCTTTTTAGAATTTTAATACAGGTTAGTTTCTGTTGCAGCCTTGTACAGTTATTACTTTTTGCTCTTTTAATAAGATGCTGACTGCCAGTGATCAGGTTCATTCAGGTATATTGCTGAGGGATCTTTCATGAGCTTTACTTTAGGATTACAAAGAAATTATCAGTTTCAAAACCAAGAGATGAATGGAGAATGAAGGATGATTTCTTTTACTCTCAAGAATTTGAGCAGAAAGACAAACTATTTTTGGTAGTACAATTCAGTTTGAGATATTTAGAATATCTGGATGGATGTAAGCAGGCACGTAAGGGTCTGGATGACCATTACAGACACAAAACTTGATTCAATATTTTTAGTATCTATGATTGTCTGAGAAGACCCAAAGTGTCTCACTTGGCTTCTGCATGCTGATCCAGAAGGATACAGGATACAGGATATCCTGTAGTTCTTGTGTCAAGCTGTCATTTTTGTCAGCTATCACACATTTCTGATTCTCTATGGCCTCTCAGCTGACATTGTAGGCCTAAGTTTAGGTGAGTTAATAGGACTTTACAGCTGGATCAAGGCAAGCAGTTGGCCCTAGAATACAGGTCAGCAATCAACCACCAGGAATGGGATTCAATTTCTTGCATAGGATTTTTGCCCTTAAGTATCCAAGGTACACGGGTGCTGGAGTCTTGACAAATGACTTAGAGCAGAGTCAGGCTCTTGTGGCAACTGTACTCTTGGGAAATTATTACAGGGTGTCACAAGGGTCACTGAATATTTACAGTTAGGCAACGATTTGTGCCTGTATTGGACTGGACTGAATTTCCTGTATAGTTCTTACTTCACGAATTTTAGTAAGCTCTTAACTCCTACATTGAGCTTAATTAGTAGGGTAATTATGTATCACACATTATGGAGTGCCCCTGGTCTCAATTCAATTTTCTACACCAATTTTCTGGTGCTATTTGGCTCATGCCTAGCACATCTAATATATATGCACAGAGGTTGTAGACATGACATAAGAAATACAGGGATATTTGTTCCCTCTCTAGGCAGACAGAATAGTCTAGGACATCTTAAATGGCATTTAAGATGTCTCCTAAATTCATTACATGAAACCTGATCATTGGTAGTGAGAATCTTACTGAAATATAAGAGAAAAAAAAGCAATCATTGTGCTAAGCTTCTACAGAAACTAACCTGTACTAAAATGCCAGAAAGATAAATTCAAATAGCTAAGGTGAAATTAATGACCAGCATTGTCTGTAGTCTGGGACATTGAAAGGAACTTTCTGTACCTGCAATGCCTGAAAATTAGTTTTATTACTCTATATATAGAGAGGAAAAGAAATAACTCAAAGATGTTTGGATCAAACTCAGAATTCCAAGTATGATTAAGAAAATGTACTGTATTTTGAATTTAATAACACTGCAGAAAATAGACATGAAAAAGGAAACAGGTACAGCATTATAATTACTATTAAAGTCACAGAGAATGGTTTCTGATATCCTGTAATAATAACAACAATCTAAGTAAAAATTAGAATTTCAT
>JAWWMU010000153.1:99321643-99351501 GCA_035048155.1 Cinnycerthia olivascens | reverse complement strand
ATTTCATGTGGATTCATCTTCCTTCAAATTGATGAATCAAGTGGCAGAATTCTGAGAATTGTCAGAGCACCTTTTTGAAAACACACAAGTTATGATTGCTGATTTAAAAAAAAGGAATAAAGAGGTATTGTTTAAAATTAAAACCTTGTTTGTCCAGACGTTCCTTGGATTTTGCAGGGAAAGCACATAGAGGCCATGTCTCATGATAGAAAGTGTACATAATTTTGTTAAAAATTGATATATATACACTCTCAACCCTCAAATTTATTCATCAAAAGTCTACTTGGAAATGCTTCCAATTTTTAGTTGAGATTTAGGTAAGATTTTGTGGTCTATTCTGCAAAACAGTTAAGGTAGTTTTGAACATCCCTTTCATTTTGAATGTCTGCCAATACACCTGAGCAATCTGCTATGCTTGCTGTTATTAGACATCTTGGCTAACATTTCTAGGACCAAGAATGTGGAAAGTTTCTTAGAATACTCCTAAGGAGTCCCACACTAAAGTTTTCAGTATTTTTCCCCAATACCTGACATTCTGCAGACCTCACACTGCAGCAATGAGGATGAAAAAAACTCAGAGTTAAAGCCTAATCACAATTTGAAAATAAAACTACAAATTTAATTCCTCAGTAAATAGAGGAAGCAAGCCTCTATGACTATTACCAGATGTAAGATGATCTATCAGAAGCACTTTTTTTTAAAAAAAAGAAAAATAATAAAATAATTAGATTTACTGTTTAGAGGTTATGTGGACAAAGTTTTAGAAACATGATTTGGCCTGCTATGTTTCATATTAGAAATATAAGTTGACATTACAGTAGTCCTTAATGAGGATTTGGAGAAGTCAGACAGAGTGAAAAGCTGGGCTTAGTCATTATATTGAATTCAATTCCACAGCCTAACACTTTCAAACTACTGATAAAATGCATGAAATACATAAGAAAAAGCAAAATCTAATTTCCCTAGATGAAATTTGAATTTAGTCTCTTATTAATATGTCTTAAAATATAGTTGAGTAATTAAGTGAAAATTCAATTAAAAATAATTATTCTTGTCTGTAACATAAGAAAGCACATTTCTAAGGCAATTAATTTATCTTCTTAGACTTGCTACAGATAATTATTTTTAGCCAACAATATTTAGCAAGTTTGTTTTATATTATTTTTGTTTTGCTTATAATTTTTGAAAGATCTCTTATTTTGATACGTCCAGGTTTGGTCTTATTTATCTTTTTTCTGGCAATTGTCTCTCAATTCCCACTAGAGTTCTTGAGTTTTGGCTTTTTATAAAGTAAGGTACCAGAGTTTCAGATTACGAAAAAAAAAATAATTTTATCACATTTTTTAAAAAATTAATATAGAGAAAACCACATGTTATTGGAGCATCCTCGTAGAACTGAATTACCTGTTAAGAAACTTTAGTTTCTTTGAGAAATGAAAGTGTTCATATAACTCCCACAAGACTCAAACCTTCTTGTTTTTCACTTCAGCTGCAACATATACTTCTCTGAAGTTACTTTCACTCACCTAGATGTAAAAGAAAAGGAACATACGAAAAATTGAAACACAAAGCTGGATCAAAACACTGAAATATCAAAGTAGGACCTGACAGAAAATGAGATGGAAAGGGAGAGAACTACATTTGCCCAATGTTCAGCTCACTGCTGAGTGCTTCCAGGATCTGGGACACTGAGGCTGCACTCTGGAATAGAATTACAACCAAGTAGTTGATTGAGTTTAGAAGAGTCTTATCATTAAGCCAAACTACAAGAGCTGAATCATAAAGACATATATCCCTAAAGGGAAGGAAATTTTGTCATGGAAAAAGAAGTGGCTGATGTGCTTTCAATTAAAAAGGGGAATAACCTTAGGGGAATATCCCACAAGGTATATTTACATATTTTACCAAATATAATAGTGATGCCACTCATGAGATTCAAAGTAGATAAAAATCTTTATTTTTTATTTCATTTACTTGTTTTTTGATGCACTTCTGAGAACATCTATATTTGTTTTTATTCTCAATATAAAGCTCATCAGATATCCCACAACAAGCTCTGTGCCTATATTCAATTACAATAAAAACCTGAAGATACTGTAATCTTGTATTCTTCGCTCAAGAAATTTGGTGGGAAATGCTTTGAAAGAGTAGTCACATATTGGAGCCCACATTACTTTTCAGCTACAATATGGAGATTTTTCCACCATTAAACATGAAGTACTATACAACACATGGAATTTTAGGACTCAAACTAT
Source organism: Cinnycerthia olivascens (assembly GCA_035048155.1). Taxonomy (NCBI): domain Eukaryota; kingdom Metazoa; phylum Chordata; class Aves; order Passeriformes; family Certhiidae; genus Cinnycerthia; species Cinnycerthia olivascens. The sequence continues at coordinate 99,349,246 of JAWWMU010000153.1, read as the reverse complement.
CAGAATTGTGGATCACAACACTAGTGTGTTTTATAATTGAGAGAAATAATCAATTCATAACCTTTATACCATGAGGTTTTTCTGTTACTCATTAATGCAATGTCTTACAACTTACCTTTAGTCATCAGCACCACAAATAGAATCAAAATCAAATATTCCTACCATAAAGTTTCATATAATTACATACTGAAATATAAATACATATATATTTTGAAATAATCTGTTGTTCTCCGCAGTAAGGCTCTCAACAAACTGTACGACCTGGTACGACAGCTGCATTGAGTAATCTCAAACATGGGATTTTTTGGTGCTTGGGGTATTCTTCTACGTTTGGGTGTAAACAAACCATAATGACTGTAGAGAACAAGCGTATTAAATAACAGTGTCTACACTGAGAAAAGTGTGGCTTTTACATAAACATGTGAATATTCATGTTTTATAAACTTATTTCAAGATGCACTACTAGAAAAAAGAATCCATTTAAAATATTTTCTTTTAGTGAATAGATATAATTGAGTAGACAAAGCTTGAAGAAAAGGCCTTTAGGGTGCTACTAATATTTCAGGCAACTAAAAACTCCCCCATGCACCTTACAGCTTAACACTAGAACAGGAAGAAAAAATAAGGTCAGGAGCAGTCCTTGGCCTCCACATCACTGGAAGTGAACCCAGGAGCAGCTTGTATGAGTGAGGGAGAACTGAAACACCTTTCCCCATGTGAGCTCACTCCATCCAGAACAAATGTGCACGATTTTTTGTAAAAAAGGCTAAGCTTGCTGTAGCTTTTCCTCTCAGCAGTGGCCCAGAACATGACCTACATCCCACACATTAAAGGGATTTTGTCCTTTATAGACTGTATGAATGGCTCACTAAGAAAAAGATTTGATTAACTTGTGGTAAAGGACAAGCTCAAAAAAAAAAGACAAGGAGGCAAGACTGTGTTCTGCCCTACAACCTCAGATAAACTAATTTCCCTCTCAGTTTCTGAAAAATAGAACAGGAGTGGTAATCAATAATGTTTCATGACCTTACAGAGATATTGTGTGCATCAATGCATGGCAATATGATGGGAATCAAATCTGTGAAGAAACTCCTAATATCCTTATTTCTGAACTCTGCAGGAGTTTCATGGTCATAACTGTCCTGAAAATTTCCATATCAAAATTACCATAAAATTGTTGTGGTTATTCTTGCTGTTGTCCTTGCTTGTAGGCAGAGGAGAAATAAACTAAGAAAAAAAAATCCTTAAAAGGTAGTTTTCTGAGTCACTATCTCCCATTGACATTCATTAAGAAAGGCTACAAAAACCTTGTGAATTAAGCAATCCACCCTCATGTTTTTGTGAGACAAGGCTCAGTGCCTCACAAGTCTGGACCTTGTTCCACATGAAGAAATTGCAGTGCCACAGTGATGCAACTTTACAACATTTTCCATGTTGTAGGACTTCTTGGACAAACAGGATGAATGAGGAGAGAAAGGCGGTTGAAAGGACAATGTTGTTCTATCCCCCTTTATAGTATCCAGTAAATAGACATACAGCTGAGAAAAGTCTGAAAACACTTGAACTGTAAAGCTGAAGACACTGAAAATCTTCTGTCCATTCCCTGAATATTACTGCACTAGGAATGGATAAAACAGTCTAAAGGACAAACTGGATGAAGTCTGCTGGATGCTAATAAATTCCTTTCTGAGATGATTTGAATTAATTGTGCCAACAAAAACTGGTCTTTGGCAAATGACAGGTATCTTTTATCTCATGAAGACCTTATCAAAGAGCAAAACTAAGAAAAATTGGTATTCCTGCTCCTCTATTCATCGTATCCAGAGAAGGCATAGTAAGCACTGCAGAATTTGGCAATGTGCTCTTACAATTATAATTAATGATGACTTTGAATGAAAAATCTATTATGCACAGAGTTCATAACTTTAAAGAAGCAGCAATGATGCTTTACATTCCCAAATAATGCAATTTTTATACTTACTTCCTAATACAGAACATTTCCACACTGACAATCCCAGCTATGTCCTCTAAATCAGTACAGATAATGTAATTCAAATTCTGGCAACTTTCCAGGAAGACTGTGCAGCTCATTGCTGAAGAACATAAAATATAAATTGAATGTGAGACCTTGTTTTGTGGAGCTTAATGCTTTCCACTGCTGCTAGATGTATTCACACATTCCACCTGACCTTTCTTAGCTTTCCCAGCACTTGGGACTAGCTTGTATTTGCCACCCGCATTGTCCCTTTTATCCATCCCACCAAGAAGTTTAGGTAGCTGAAAATTAGAGCAACATGAAGCTCCAGGGAGTGAATTCACAAGCAGTGATATTAAATTTTCTTTCAATCCAGAGGCCCATGCAGCTGTGACACTTGGATTTCAGATGAAGCCTCATGAAAATGCCCTCACAGGGGGCTGGTCCAGGGAACAGGCAAAGGATAAGGCTGATACCAGGTAATTCTTTATTCTCTCTACAAGTGCTCTTCTAGGAGAGAACAATGTTTTCTGGGGAAAGAGGGACTTCTCAATTAGGACACAAATGCACAAGGTAGCTGGATTTGCTGAGCCACCTGCATTAGCAGAAGAAACTTAGTTCAAGGTTTTGAGACGTAGATTTCAGATCATCCTAATATTCTTATAATTCATGAAGTGGGCACTGATAGGTATTTTTTGAATAAGTCCTGGTTGCTAAGGTTTGCTTTTACCCATGTGCCCTTCCTCAAGTCAAATTTCTTCATTGTCTGATTGCATTCTAAATTTACAGCATGCAGAACACAAGGAGATTGTTTTCATTTGAGCCCTTTTGTATCCTAATGAACAGCTGAAAATTCCAATTCTTAGAAATATTCCAGCTCCTGATTTCTGATTGTCAAGGCCCAAACCAATCAAAAATATCAACCTAGTCACTCAAAAAAACCCCACCTTTTTACAGCCTCGAGGCCTTTGCATAGAGAGGTAGGTCTATAACTAAAGTAAAGCAAGTTTCTATTCAGTTTTTTTACAGAACCATCACTGTTCTGTTAATGATGTAACAACTGTGATGATATTTATTTGGTGACTCCACGAGTGAAAACAAATGCATCAAATGCAAACAGTTTATGAATTCTCACAATATCATCTGCCAAAGAGAATTCTCTTTACAAGACAGGCTCGAGCAATGATATTTTTACACTCCTCTCCCAGAGGAGTTTTTCATTCAATACATATTTACTTAGAGATAAAGTTCAATGGTAATAGTTATTTTACAAATAGTGTCCTGCAGTTTATGATTATTAAAGTCAACTAGTCAGCAGAGGGCACTGAAGGGAATATTATAATAGATTTTATTGATATAATCACTGTTGCCACCAACTCCTGATGGCTTGAGGCTCAGTATAAATGAAGGTCTGTAGCCCCTTGTATTTTATTAATATTGTTGTTTGTCTAATAAGAAAGCCATTTACCTGCTGTGTGTGATTAGGTTCCTTGACAGATGTTATTCTTTATTTTCTTCTCCCTCAGTGCTTTGGGTTTTGCAGAAAAATGAGTGAATAATTTTTCTTTTTTAAACTTTTTTGCAACTTTTCTTTCAGGTATCTAAGAAATTTATATAACACATCGTCATGACTATCTGAATAATTGCTACTGCTTATCCCTACCTATATAGTTACCTATATTACCTTTAAAATGTTGGAATCCTTCATCAGTGACTTATGATTCTTCAGTCATTGTTGAAACCAGAAAATGAGTAACAGCTCATTTCCTTAGGGAAATTGTTATATTGGTTCAGACCAATGGTACGAAAGTGATTTTGTATTTTCTTTTGATCTCTTGTTTTTTTACACTGGTATTTCATTTAAAGAACAAGATCTGATATTCCAACATTTATGATGATTTCGCTGAAACAATTTTCTGCAATTCAAATGAATATTCATATCCATTTTTTATTTTTTGAGAAGCTAAATTACTTCCTGTAGTAATGAGCCTCACCATGTACAGAGGCAATTAATTTCATTTCCCATCAATCCTCGTAACTGCTTTTAAAGACTTGTGAGAATACTCCCTGTGACATTATACGTAATATGTATCATTATAGGTGTCATGCTATTACATCATATTGGGAATGTAATAACTCATCTTCAGTGAGCCTGTGATTGTCATTACTTAACAACACAATTGCATATTAAGTTGAATATTTCTGCAGCATTGATTTTATCTCATCTGCTAGTACTAAAAAAAAGTTTACAAAAACCAAATTTTTGTTCGTTTGTTTTTTTTTCATGAGTACACTTCCCACAATGGAAAAGGTAGCACAATTTTATAGATCTTTAGCATGGAAATACATATCATATTGCATATAAACACAGGCATATATTCATGTATTACACAAACATGTAAAGATACATTGATGTTTCACACATCACCCTGCAGTGACTCAGGCTGGGCACACTGGTGGGAGCACAGCTCTGCCAAAAAGGCCCAGGGATCCTCTGGGCACAAGCTGGAACATAAAACCCAGGGAGCACAATGGTCTGACTGCAACCATGAGCCCAGCCAGGAGACAAAGGGAGGGAACCATCCCCTGCTCTACTTGACTAGAAGATGTTGATAAACTTAAAAGATGTTAATGAAGCACGTGATTTATGAATAGAGCTCAAAGCAGCAGAAGTGGAAGAGGGAGGGAAAAAATGAGCTGAATAAAACCTCCAGGGCCACAAAAATGCTGAAATCTCCTGGAAAGTGGAACTGCTGACTTTCCCACAGTTCTAATACCATTCTTCTCTGACTTTGAAGCATTTGCAGAAGTCTAAAATCAGTTTTCTTATAATCCCTGCCCTACTGGTGGGTTTTGAATTGTTATTTCAGACTTTAATGCTAAATCAACACTCTGTGGAGTATCCAAGAAAATGTTTCTGTAAATAAACACATAATTTTGAAAGTGATAAAAAGTTTGTTGAGTGATAAAGGATTTTTTCAAAATTCTTACAGTATTATTTCAAATGCCAACCCTCATTTATCCACCAAAGGTTGTCACTGTATGTTTCAATATATCTTCAGTAAACAGAACACACAATCTGATTTGCCATTGTTTGCAACTGTCTTCTGTAAAGACACATATATTTTTATTACTTGATTATTGTTCAATAATCAAGTAATAAAAGAGTAAGAGCATTTAGTTAATTCACTTAAAGAATAATTCTAATATTATATAGAGGTTATGACAATATATTGATGCAGATTTGAATCCAGGACAAAAACCATCAGTGCTCATTTTGTCTCTGTGGGGTAATGCATAGATTTCACACTCCAGAACCATACCTAAGTGTTAGGAGTTTTGTTAACACTCAAGATGTGTCAAAGCCCTGGGAAATATTATTTCTTTTCTCTCAAAATAGTGAAAAAGGAAGTTTGTAAGAGAAATAATGTCATTCACTAAAAAAATTAATGCACCTGCATATTGGATTTTCTCCTATCATCACTGTATCCACACCAACCCCTATAGAGATAGCAGCATGTTTTGCTACATGCCAGAATATCTGGCCAGAGATTTGTGAATGAAATATATAGAAGATACTGTAAGTGGTCTCAAGAGAAGAGATTGGATATGAACATAACTTTAGAAATGAGAAGTGGAACATTTATTTCTTTTTTTTATTATTGATGTTGTGCTTTTAGATTCAGATCGGAGATAAGAATCCAAATATTGGCTTTTTCACACTTCAGAATGCAATCAGAGTTCTACTCTATGATTTTTTCAGTCTGTATTCTTAGTTATAAGTGGCATGCAGTTTTCCAAATTGTGTCTCTGTTTTACAAATATCATTTAAATGTCTTCTGCATATGTGTTAGAACACTTAATTTGCATAATAATTTTGGTAAACAGAAAACACTTTCAAATAAAACATCATTTACAATATTAAGTAAAAGAGATGCTGGCATTAAAACTTCCAAGTGCAATTAGTTTTGAAACCCATTGACTTCCCAAGCACAGTGGGGTTTTAAAGAGTTTAATTAAACCTTATTATGTATGACAAATAATGCCATTATTAACACTACTTTTTAAAGAAAAAAAAGAGGTTATGTGGTTGAATTAAAATCTAAAACGCTCCAGACATAAAAAAAGGTACTGTCAAACTCTGTACACAAGATAAGTTGTATCTGAAAACGCATGAAGGTGCCAAGTAGAGGGCTGAGGGTGAGGAGATAGTTGCCCTGCCTGTCACCAAAGGCACAGGTACAGCCAAGCTCTGAGCTTCTGTGGCTGCCACAGCTCAGCTAAACAAGCTCTGCAGAGGAATATCAGCTCTGTGGTCAGATGGCTAATATTTGGGTATGGTGGGGACCGCAGCCTAATGAATATTATATGCACAAAGAAATGCCTATTGCGTGCACTGAACTGCAGTACCAGAATTTTTGGCTTCTTGTGTCTTCTTGCTGCAGCAGAATCATGCAAAACAATCCAGCTAAGGACTGTTTTGGTTTCTGTACAGGAGCCAGTAAACCTGGTTTAGGCATTGTGCTTCATGGATACTTTGAGTCTTTATCTGGTTCCAATGCAAAAGGTGCATCTGGATGGAAATTGTCTGGTATGAACTGAGCAGCAGAGCACTGTGTGTTCACAAGGCTGGAAGTGCCCACCACTGCTGTGAGAAGCTGTGCAAGCAGGCAAGAGGAAAGAAGGTGCACACTCTTCTGCCCTACACAGTTTTTGTCTCTGTGTGTATGTGATGATTTATAATTGTAAAGTTTCTAAGCATCTAATATTGTAGTTTATCTTTTGAATTATTATTATTGATTGTGAATGTATGACCTGGCTCCAGCTTGCTAAGTGTCTGTCATTAATAGAGCAAAGAACAATTTTGATGTTGATTTGATTTAAAAAATAAAACTTGAGAAGTTTTTCTGCATGGCAAATTGGAACCTGGATGTCCCATTTCCAAAATAAATAACAAGACTTGTGGTCAAGACTTCTTGTGCTTGGTTATTCTTATAGATTTTAAAACTGGCACGTTGTATGTATTATTATTGCACATAAACTAGATTGCTCATTTTCAAGATAAGCAGAAGGATTAACTTCAGAACCATTTAAGTTTACCATGATCAGAGGTTCTCTGCTGAATACTGAAATGCCCAAATAACTTACTGACTAAAGAATTCTATGCTTAGTTTTCTAGTTGTGCAAGTATTTTAGTGAGGCGGTTTTGCAGAGCTAATTTCCTCTTCAGTTTAATTCAAGACATATGTGCTTTCCTGGTCCTCTTTACTGGAGAGAACTAGACTGTTCTGGTTCTCTGCAGTAGACTGACGAAAGGCCACTCAGTCTCCAGGGAAATGATTAAATCTGCCTTAGCATAAGGCATTCCTGTGTCCCATCACAGAGAGCCTGGAACCCACACTCAGAGTGTCAAAGTTGCCAACAGCTGAAAAATACATGTGCATGTCAACATGAACAAATAAATGAATAAAACTGAATATACATTTGCAGTGTATGTAGCAGACTCCTCAGTTTTTCCTGATGCCAAGATATTCTATCCTTGCTACATATTTCTGGGATTTTAAGGCCACTAAGCAGAGAATTTTCCATATCTATCATTCTATATTTACTTGTTTTGATCAGATAATGAAAACCAAGATATATTTCAGGAGAGGACAAAACAAATTAGGGAGGACATGCACCCTTTTTCAGTAGCTGGAGTGACACAGTTTTTTCTAGAGCTCTTTAGAAAGGGAAAGATCTCCCCCATTGTGAGTGTACTGAAACAAACTTGGTATGGCAAGTCTCATCAGGAGAGGTATTAATACCTCTCAAGGACACAACACTTTGTGGGGTCTGTGATTATTGCATGTATTTACTTCCACTCTCTTGTTCTCATGACAAACACAGAACTTCCTCCAAAAGGCATTAGTATATTGACATTTGGATTTGCATTTCCACTTCACTTACTTGTCAATTGCCTGGTGACATTATCTTAAGTGAGTTTAGGGGTTGCTTACACATGCTTGCAAGCATTGCTATTATGCAAGTGCATGCATTCATATAGCAGGTATTTAATCACATTTTAAAAAATATATTCCAGAGTCACAGGAGCATCCATTGTGCTGTGCTAATAGACTGTTTAAAACAAACAAGACATTCATAAAGTTGCTGGAAGATAAAGACCAACATTTTTAAAATGGGGTTTGTGTACAGTTTACTTCTAAGTGGTCTTTGCACTACTAGTTTGAAGTGACAATACCTAACAAAAACAGAGGGTGAAGATTAAAGTATATCTGGCATACATACCACAATTTCATGATGACAACTCCACCTACCTTTTAGAACTATTTATCAGAAGAGTGAATTCTTATTCCCTTCTGTGTTATGAGTTTGTCTGAGAGCACGTGGAAACAAAATATGTCCCTCGACTGCGTTACATTCTTGAAGAGGAGCTTTTTGGAGATTCTATAGTCAGAGAGTTAATGAACACACAAAATTAAACAGACTAATACAGTAGTTCAGAGCATTTGATACTATTTAATGATGGAGGGTCTAAGCTGTGAAAATACTAATTTCAGTTACTTAGGGCATCAAAATGTATCTTTACAGAGATACCTGATTGACTTTCTGTCTATGACCATCAAATTGAAAATTTAGACAATAATTCTCATTACAACTTAATTCCTCATTTCAAAGATAGTTTATTTTTTAAATCACTCTCCTTTCTTTCTTTTCCAGAAGTAACAAAATGACATGGTTTCTTTGCTAGCAGTATAATTTCTAGTAAACTAACTGGCCTGATTCACACATTGTATTATAGCCATATTTACTCCAAGCCCTGAGTACTGGTTCACATACCTGTGAACAGAGTAACAATGAAAGGTGTTTTAAAGTCATGTTAAGAGAGATGTCACCAAGACTGGTTACCTTAAGTGGAAATTGTAAAACCCATCTGTCCTTTACTTGAACGTTTGAATGGGTCTAAATGCCTGCAAACTGTTCTTTTTAAAAGCAGTAAAAGGAATCAAAAGTGTGCCCTAAAGACAAGGAGAAAGGACTTGGAATGTATTCAGCCAAACAGCTGCTGCTCTCTCAGCAGCAGAACAACCTATCTGGAAACATGAAACGTCTCCTGGTCACTCTGAACTCAGGGCAACACTTTTAAAGCAAATGTATTTTTTAGGTTTCAAAGTAGAACTTTTGCACCTTACTGCCAATTGACAATATGATTATTTTAAATTTCTCATTCCCTAATGAAAAGCAGTCCTAGAATTTCCTTCATTATGCTTCTGATGAAGACACTTTCATAAAGCATGCTGTAAGATAATTATAATTGAACAAAGTGTTCCCCAGGTAAATAGTCTATAATTAGTGTAAATTATCCCATGCATGTATTTTATTTTAGGATTGGTTGGTTTGGTTCCTCAACACGTAAAGGTATTCTGAATAATTACCAATGCAATCTGCAGGATGTACTATAATTTTCTACTAGGTACTGAGTGTTTATTTATACTGATAATGTCTGATCTTCTAAGGAAATTCTGTCACGGCATCATAATCAGTTGTGTTGACAGAAAAGAATTCTGCTCTGCAATATTAAGGAGATAAAAGAAAGTTAAATTAACCCTACAATATACTACCTTTATAGTCTGATTAAAGCCTAATAATCTGAATTTGAGTGCATATATGAGAGATTAACTCAGTCAATGAAACATATTTCTACATATTACACCACATCATAAACTGTAAAGTATGTTTACTTGTGAAAAACTCAAATGATGAAGTCCAAAACATTTAGCATTCATTTAATATATTCTAGAAAAGTAGAATTAATTGAATAAATGTGAACACACTTATTAAACTACTTTGTTTTCTATAAACATTTAGATATTGTATTGGCAGAAAATATGCTCTCCAACTCTAACAACTGTGACTTCAGATTTGCAATGAACATGAGAGGCACCACTTAAATGTTTCAGAAAGATGTATTTCTTTTTTTATTATTTTTTCAATTATTTGTAAAAAGCATGGGTTAAAATTCCAAAACTGTTATTTGAAAACTGTAGCATTTCCTTGCTAATGGCTTGAAGACTGCAGAATTTAATCCTATTGTTCTGAATGTAATCTACCATTGGGGTATAAAGTAGTTTACATTACACTGGGTTAAGAGTGTAAATCGGTTCATAAAGCAAGTTTAAGGAAATACATACATTCTAGAAAAAGTATATGTAATAATCCAATTTATGGGACGTTCTCCATGAAAACCTAGATAAAAGTATAGCCCTGCATAAGTTACCATGTTTGATTAATTTTTCTTTAAGCACCTTGTCTTTTGAACAAAATGTAATGCCACATTTATATCTCTACATCCATTTCTCCTTGTGTTTAACATTCTCCAAGTTTGTTTTATCCACTTCTCCTTGTGTTTAACATTCTCCAAGTTTGTTTTAACAAAAAATTAGTTATTTGACTTCTTTCATTTTCCTTTCCCTTTATGGCCAAATTTTGATGTTTCAGTACAAAGATGTTTAATTTAGCAGAAACATGAGTATACGACACTATTTGTGCCATGTAAATGTGTTTTGTATTTTTGGTACACAGTGATGAAATCTCCTTTTTCGTTTCAGTTTAGAATATCTTTGAAGTGGACCTGGTCACCAGTAGTCTTCTCCTATGCTTTGGTTCACATCACACAATGATTCTTGAGTGCCATAATCTGGATGAAAACACAAGGAACTGAACCTATGGATATTTGGCCCACAGGAACGGCCTAGAATTGGTCTGAATCAAACACCTTCTAAAATACTTGCAGAAAAGTCACTGAGATCTCAACATTAACTGATCACTCAATAAATCCACTCCTATTTGTCTACACCACTTGCAAATTAATATCTTGCGGAGCTTTGTTCAATGATTAGTACTTTTAATTGTAACTTACATATAAATAGATAACTGTTGAGTTAATTAAGCTATGTACAGTAAAGTAAATAACAAACAACAGCATGAGTTCATACAAATACCTTGGCTATAACTCAAGAACACTTGAAGGAGTATAATAAGTATAAATACTTGAACAATTTGCTATTGCTCCATTCACTGCTGTGGCATGGAGGTATTTCTTTGGTTCAACTGCAAAACTACACAGCAGCATTATCACCTTGTTCCTCAGGAAGCCTTCCCACAGTTTTCTCACAGTCCAGCTCTGCTGAATCCTCTGGATGCTGATCACCCCAGCATGAACAGCGAGATGGCAGCACCTGCACAAACCATAGACTGTGAGAAGTATTTTCTCTTTCCTTCTCTATATTTTGTCTGAGCTTATGACAGGGTTATTAGGCACTAAGTGGAAATAAGGAGAAGAAAGGGAGTGACAACACATAATAAAAATATTGACTAATTGCTGCAAGCTGAGAGACAGGGGGATGTGATGGAAAGAAAGGAGAATCCACTAAAGTAAAGAGAAAGAGGATACTGGAATTGTTTAAAAAAGGAGATGTTTATGCCTTCTTTTCAAGATAACAATAAATTAATATCCTACGAATTGACCCCTCTTCCAAAAATATTCCCTTTCTATTTTTATTCATCTGAAGCAAATTTTTACATTTCAGTGTAAACTCTGTCTCACGTTATCAGAGCATTTAAACATTTACAGCTGTTGGAATTTCCATAGGGACCATTCTGACCTACTTCTGTATGAATTTATCTTTCATGATATGAAGTATAGAGATTTTTGATAATTCCTTTTATATTGTTGAAAATACAAAAGTCATCTTAACTCAGTAATGAATAGACTATTTAATTTTTAATTCTTAAAGTAAAAAGAAACAAATGAACAACCAATCTCCACTGTCTAGTGCAAAAGCCATAGATGTGTTAGGCCAAAACAAAAGATACAGAAGAATATACCCATGGGTAAATCATGTATGTAGTTTTACACGGAAATTCATCTTTTCAAAATGTAAAATTCTGGTTTTAATCCTTGCAGCAGGCTCTTTTGGTTTCTTTTACAATTCCTGACTCAAAAATAATTAAGAGATATTTCTTCATCTATTACTACTTATCTTCTAAACAATTTCTAATAGTTAGTAATCCTTTATTGAGGTACAGTTACCAAAAGTGGACAAAAAATAAATAGCTATTTTGAAAGTACACATAAAGGTATAATTCCCTTCCAATTTATACCTGATGTTTCCCAATTTATCCATGAAATTATAAGAGTACCCATGCAGACGCTGAAAATCCATGTTCCATGTAGTATCTCACATGCTTGTCATTGCTTTGAAGTCATTGCTTTTCAAAGCAATAGTAAACATCTCATGCTACAAATATGAACTTTTTCTTACTTCTGGGTGAATGATCTTGTATTTATTTGAATTAAAGCACAAATCCTAAGGCCAGTTTCCTCCTCCACCTGTTTTTGTGACATTTATAAAACCTATCTCTATGACCTGGTCATAAAGATACCAAACTAAAAAAAAAAGAATGCAAACTTATTCCAATGGAATATAAAAGATGTAGCCTTGTTAAAGGAAGATTTCCTAATTTATTTTTTTTTTTAGTTTACCACTTCTATTCATCAATCCCTTTTTTCACCTGCCGAGATATTTTTATTTTAGATTTGTTCTTTTTCTAGATTCCTGCTATAATTTTTGAATACTTCCTTCTTTGACAGTGTGAATTTTTCATTTTCATGGGAAAACAAGAAAGCTAATGCTCTTCCATCCTATATCATGTTCTTTCATTAACATTGATTAACAGATGTAAAATTCACAGAACAGCATTACTTTTTTTGCAGGTGCTGGACTGTATTTTTCATGCACTGATAAAAACACTGAAGAACAGGTGATTGGTTTCTGCTTAGCCAGATGACATTCTTCAGATATATGTCAAAAGCTTATAGGAATATTAAGTCAGCCTGAATGACTCTTAGAGAATGATAAAAAGGACTAAGTTGCAAACATCTGGTTTTTAGTAGTATTTGATTTGTAATGCTTTCCTCTAATGTCTGTTTTTTATCTAACATTGGCTCTCAAAAGAGAATAAGGATTCTTAAGTGCTTGGATTACTAGAAGGTATTTTTTTTTCTATATGGAGATTATTAAAAGAAGCAAAGGAATAGAAATGTTGCATGATCTTTGATTAAACTGCATGATATATCAAGAGAAGAAAAATAAAAATAACCATATACTTTAGGCAGGAAATTTATTTGTATGGAATGAATGCCATTTATGTATGAAACACTCTGTTCTATAAGCTAAGATTTTAGTTTGTGTTTCAGAACTAAACCTCCTGATTAGATTTGTTCTGTTCCTGACCCCAAAATATGCTTAAGTTGTACGATAGAGTTTAGAAGTATTATCAAAATGAAAAAGGTTTTATTCCACCCTTGCTTCAAGATGAAATAAAAGATATTATTCAGAATCACAACATGGTTGTGAAGTACCATGCTTGAATACAAGCACACAAAAACTGTAGTATAAACCCAAAAATATGAGCACAAAGAACTGCACTTAGAAGTCTGCAACTGCTGCTGGCACAGTGGAAGCTCAGAGGTGAACATATATTTAGTTTAATTTTGTCTAATCTATATATAAATTTTGTCTGGAAATGAAATCATCAGTGAAGTAAATAACAATAATAACAATAAAGAAGATGCTACTATTAAAATCTAGACCTGGAAAAACAAAACATCCAAATCATAACAATATTCATCAAAATAGGGAATAGTCAGTGTCATTTGCAAGTACTTGATGGTTTTTACTTTTAACTTTAACCCAGAGCTTCTGGTGCTTGTCTTTTGAATTAATAAAACATGTTCTGGAGATTATTACAATCCCTTTATAGCTTTATATACACTGCAGTACAGATGTAAATTATCAGCTGTAATTCTATATCAATATATTTGAGCTGAAAGGAAAATTACAGTTCTGCAAACAGGTTGGAACTAATTAGAACCTAGGTTTGTCTTACCTATTTTTAAAGCTATTAGAGCTACTACATTATTAAAATATCAGACAATTAAAACTAATATAATTAGTTTTAAAACTTCATCTCACGTATAAAATTGCCCATATGAAAACATGGCATCTAATTTTTACTTTTCCATTTAAAGTGCTGTATTTTTACACTGGAAGCAAATTGGGTATTCTAGTCACTCAAACCCTAATCCAGTGGGGTATCACATTAAGATTTTCAGATCTGTTTCATAAGATTTTTTCCAAAATACAAAAGAGACACATAGTTCCTTACAAGGCTCCCAATTGCAAAAAGTCTGTCCCTGTAATATAAATGTATTATAGATTTTGCCAATGGTTGCACAGCTATACACTAGTCATAGTATCATAAATGTAATTATTTGTGTAGAAGTGCCACTGGAAAAATAATAGATGAAATAACACCATAAAAATAAAACACCTTTTAAAATGTCACTGTCATTTCAGTCCCATGCAGCAGTTCAGAAGTATGTCTAAAGCCTAATTATTTCTGATTACCCAGATTTAATCCTTGACACATTTACTGATGCAAGGCAGACACAGGCAGACACTGCATTAATCAGCGTTAGGCACAGCAAGCCCAGTTGCTCATTTCATGTTCTTTAGGCCTCTAAGATAAGAAAATACATTACTTTGTTTTACAAGCAGCCCAAGCTCCTTCTCTTGGAAAAATTACTGCATATTCTTTAGACAATTTAAAGCCCCAGCCCATAATTCTCAAATGAATATAAACACCTAAACAACAAGACCACCAGTCAGGAAAACTGAAGACGACTATGATGATGGTAATTATGTAGGAAACAACAGATTTTTTCAGTCTCTAGCCTTGATATTAAGTGGATCAGCATAAATTGTGTTGCATTAAAAACAGTTAATTTCTTTTACCTCTCGTAACAGGATGATGCAATCCAAAGTATGGGATGGAAATGGTTCCTGGCTCATGCTAAGCTCTTAATCTATATTCATGCTACCTTGCCCAAGACAAAACTACAACAGGAATGCTGCTGAGAAATTAATGATCTGGTCAGTCATGTGACAGTGCTCAGCCTTGCTCTCTCATCCTTTAGACTTCTCTGTAAGTGTAGCCAATAAGACACAAGGCAATTTGTCTCAGTCGTACATACACACTTGTAGCTCAAAGAAAACAGTAAAGCTTTTCACCTACTCAGACCACTAGAGCAGCTTTCAGATGTCTGGATTAACCAAAATGATACCAGGTGAGGCTATAGTAGTTTGAAACACAACATAGTTATTTCATGAGTCTGAAAAGAATAGAAAAGGTGCAATCAGAATTTTAGTTAGTTGTGTAGGCTGCCTTCTAAACTATCCATTTATCTTCTGTTACTACTTTGAAGTTAGGTTAATTCTCTGCACTCTGCATTCTCCTTTCAGAAGCACATCCCAGTGGCCAGTTCTGTTTGTATTTCTTGCTTGTCTTAAATTGAAATCTTTTGAATTTTTTCTTATATACAGCCAGAATGGTGCCTACAAGTCACTTTGTTCCTGAATTACAGACAGATACACAAGTTTTCTGAGTAAAGGAGTAAATATAAATCAACTTTATGAAAACTCTTTGAGAAATATTTAATTTAACATCAGTAAAAAAATTCTACTATAAAATATTGTTAAACAGCAATCACATAGCTGAAAGCCTCCAGATACATTTTGTTTTTTCTTAAGTCTATACTTCAGTCTAAGCTAAATTGGATAAAATTTCTTCCCAGGATTCAAGAATACCCATACAGAACAGGCTCTTTGTAGAACTTTCTCAAACTTTCTCACTCTATTTCTTTCCCTGAATACAATAATGCAGGGATTATTTCACTTTCATGGACAGGATTCATTAAATAAATATAGACTTTGATGTCTGAACTACTTGTCTAGACTTTCGATAATGTCAATGGAAAGAAATAAACACTCTTTGCTGTGATTCATTTCACACTAAAATAAATGCCTAAAATAAGTCAGATGAATCATGTTCCAAGACAATCTTTTTCTCTCCAATACTTACAAAAGGACATCAGTCAACTAGCTCAAATAAAAACAGCTACATCTGCTCTAATGAATCTCACTCTAAATATTTTCTGGGTTGGTACAGTTCTTCATGTTAGAGGAGGTATGGGAGAAGGAAATGAAAACCATCTGTCTAAGGGGCAACTGTCATCTATGTCTAGTGGTGGCTCAACCTCTCTATCCCAAAAGGTGCCATATGCTGCACTTTTATCAAGGTAGTCCTACAATTGCTGCAGAATGCTACAGTACCATTAAGGGAGAATCAAAGACCATTCTTCTACCAGTCAGTCTTCACAGATTTTTTCTTCTGTATTCTTTTTGGGGTTTTGACACCACAATTCAAAAAGCTGTTGTGAGTTCTACAGTTTCCTGCTTGTTTTGGGAGGAGGAAGTAAAAAATAAGAATCTGCAACAGAAACATCTGAACATGAGAAACAATGCAAACTATTTTTACAAGGTCCTCAGAGCCAAAGTTGCAGGCCATAACCAAAGCTAATATATTTTTTGCTAGTTTTCACAACTGCAATAATAATAATGTCATAGAGAAATTCCAACCATAATTTTCTAAGAAATCCTGATGCTAAATTTTTGTGGTTGGGATTTTAGCCCTGGTTTTTAGTCATGTAAATAAACTTTCCTTGTTACATTTATTTTATTCTTCTGTAACAAAAAAATTTGAAAGCATTGGATAACTAGCTCTTATTTTCTTCAAAATTTGTCATTGTAGTTTACTATCAACCTATTACTATTAATTAAATATTGATAGCAATTATTGATTGATTGCTATCAGATAAATAATCATTATTCATATAAAGGACTGGTATAATTTCTCAGGTATTGCTAGCACGTTTGGGGCCTAGTTTTGAGAAGCAATGAGCATTTCTGTGCTTGGAAGAGCCAACTTTTTGTGTGAATGTGTGCTACAAAAGCCATATCATGCTACTGAAAGGGAACTGAAACAGAAAGTTGAGATACAGAAGTAAGCAACTATCTGAAGTTCCTGTGATTTTCCTAAGAGAAAGCTTTCCAATGCATTTGACAACAGACATGAAAATAAAGCAACTAATATAAGAGCTTAATAAGCTTTTGGGAAATAAAATCAGCTTTTTAAAATTTGTCCACATATCATTAAGGACTTTACGTTGCAAAAAAAAAAACCAACACTGTGATTATTTTAATTACCCTTTCTGTGATAGAATATAGAAGTGGATGGAGCAGATAGTTAATCATTCCTCAAAAGTATATTCTGATCAATATTGAATTGATTTATATATTATTAATACCTTGTGATGAGAACAGGGAAAAGAAAATTTCTTAGACGTGAACAGGTGTTTTTTCTTTATTTGACTTGGGCAAGTTTTTCACTGGAGTCAGTTAAGCCACTCATCCGAGGTTAATTATGTTCTTAAGTACTTTGCTTTTTTAGAGTGCCTGTGATAAGTACAGTGCAGCCTCAGTCCTTGGTGCACAAGAATAACCCATTGATTTTTGACCTTTCTCATAATAATAGCCATAATAGCATGTACACAGTAGAAATAAGTTGTAAATTGAGGCAAAAGTTTCCTGTATGACCTCCATTATGATATTCATTCTCCCTTATCTCACAGTCATTTTAATTAGCAGGGTAACTGTACAAATGCACTCTCTTAGGCTAGGAAAACTAAACCTCCAGGAAATAGATAAACTCTTATGTATGCAGAATTTGAAGCTACCAAATTCTAAAATACACTTTTCCACCTACTTCATGTCTGATCCATCTCAATGGTCACAGGAGGATAGATGCCTTCAATAGCTGCAACAACCAAACAGACCCTTTCTTTTCCTTTGTGCCCAGTATCTGTCTTACTGGCATATATGTAGATATTCTCTACTCCTGGTAACTTTCTAAGAAATTACAAATCCAAAGAAGTTCAGGTGCTTTCTCTATTAGTTTAGAGCTTGTCCAAACAAATTCCCTTTTCTTATCTACCCTAAAGGCTGTGACTCACAGCTTAACATTACTCTTTTTCCCTTCAAATATAGTATCAATACAAGCGGTTCCTGTTTCTTTTAGCTTATTCTTCTCTTTCTAGTCCTCATGTCAAACATCACTCTTCCTTGGCATGTTTTTCTAACACTTCTCTGGCAAATTTCTGGGGACCTGTAGCCAATTGAAAATCTATTTCCTTCAAGTTGTGATTCAATTTTCCAAGTCTGCCTCCAATATACCTCTGACAATGTTCTCATTACGCTTTTTTTAATCTTGCTGATGGCCATCTGCCATAGTTATAATTAGGAATTCATATGTCTTTCAATTTTTAAGAGGTTCAGAAATAAAACCTCTACTTACTCCAGAAATCAACTTCTCAGTGACGGGTTTCAGGCATAACAGTTCCTGAGATTGAAATGAAGTAAATTAGAAAATGTATAGATCTATTAGAAGGCTATATTTGTTCCTGTAAACTGACAAAAACAGTTAACATACAGAAGTCATTCACTGCAAGTTTTAAGGCTTATTCTTTATAAAAGTGTACAAATACCTTCTTTTGTATTTATTGTACAATTCCTAAGGGTAATATTTTTAAGCACTTTTTTCTCATCCTCTATGCATAAGGACTGCTGGTGCTACTGTAGTCAGGTGTGGTGGGATGATATAAAGTGGTTACTGACAGACTGTGTGTTTTTTCAGAAACAGAACTTCAATTGTTCATATTCTCATTTACCATTTATCTCTCTCACAGGCTTTCCCTTGTCCTTATTTTTTTTTATTTTCCCCTGCATTTATATTTTTCTTATCCTCCTGAACAATGTACTTTCCTCCTTAAATTTCTTAATCTAATTTCTTAGCATTCATTTTGTCTGAAAATTACAATTAATTTCCAGTCATAATACACTACATTCTACTTTTTTTTTTCCCCATCAGTATCCTAATAAGCCACGAAATCATGCATGTGAATCCTCTTAGAGACCAGGGATATTATTAAGATTTGCAATTAGACACTGCAAGATTACATATGTTGATTGGCTTCAACCATGTTGAAAGGGAATTGTCCAGGCCTCAGAATAACAATATTTTGGTGATTTATAATAATGTACAAAGAGAATTTTGGTGAATTATAATAATAATGTAAGAAGAGCAATGATTTAGAGAAGCTGAATTAATACAAATTAAAATAATTCCACATGGAATATAAGGGAATGCTTGATGGTAACTAGGATATATAATTATCATTGTTATAAAATAAAGCAAAGATGGTAGAAGTGCATTCAGACTGGAAAACAAATATATAAAGCTAAAGACCAGCTAAACAACTGAGTCAGCACATAAGGAACTTAGCTTAAATCTAAATAAGGAGTACTGTGGTATTTGATGTATTTCTTCATACTATTTGGTGTTTTAAGCATTCCACTGCAGGAGAGCATCCATAAGAGTAGATTAGAATTTATGCCATAAGCCCCAGAAAGTTTTACTCATTAAAAAGTAACAAGTATTAGGATGGCCAACAGATTAAACAACCATAAACATCTGTGTTACCTGTGCAACATTTTTTTCGAAGCAGGGGATTAGCAAAAGCCATGAGCAGTTCTACCTCTTCTCTCTTTCCAGAGAGGGGAACTAGCTGACACTTGTAACAAGATACTATTCCACTCTCCCAAGAATGTAAAAAGAGATCCTCAAGATATTTGCTAATGAGTAACATAATAGAAATCAGCTCTAGCTCCTCAGATTTTTAAATTGTTCTGTATTTCAGGCAGACAAAGGATTGTTGATGCACATAACTGGTTTTTTTTAATCTTTTGACCTTGGTGAACTTAAGCTACTTCACATTATTCTGAATTAATTTTAAACTCTAAAAAGATCATAAAATGAAAGAAAAGTTATCAACTGGAAGAACAAACTACTAAAATATAAATCTGATTTAATTTAATATTTTTCCTCTTCAGCTGTTTCTCTGCTTTGGATATTCTTTAAAGAAAGAAACCTAAATATTCACATTCAGTAGTGCCTACTAAACTTGGCCCGCTTCCTTCAGCATCAAACCCTTCCATCCTATTCAGCCTGGGTTCACTGCCAAACTCTGAGACCCATGAGCCATGCAGTGAAAAAGAAATTGCCATTCCTTGACAGTTTTCTTGGTGGGTTTTACTTTCCTTACTGGCACTATCTTATTAATTGTAATAAGCTTGTTTTGTAGATTTCAGGATTTCTGAATCTGTTACAACAGCTTTTAAGGAACTTATTGTAGGGTGTGACAAATGCCTTAGCTCACTGCTTGCTCTTGACAGAAATCAAGCATAGCATTCATAATGCTGTTGAGAAAGGCAGTGATTACAGTGTTTTTCCCACCTCCACCTTTGGTCAATTTTAGAATTCTCTTCCTGCATTTATAACCCACAGCTAGTAACCACAACTGTAATCTGGAGTAATATCTGCATTATTATCGTTAGATAACCTACACAGTGTGGTTTGTAGCTTTTAGATTTAGTGAATACGCAGAGCATAATTGGATTTTGTACAATAGATTTTAATTAATTTTGAACTATAGGAAGAGGAAAATAATAAATTTATGATATATTTTTCACTATAGATGTGCATTTGCTTTATTTTCATGTCTGCTTTTAGTCATGGGCTTTTTTGACTTACTCAAGTAGTCAAGTTGAAACAATTTTGTTTTACCTGATTTTGAGAGGCCACACTGTTGGTGGTACTTTGCCTTTTCCATGGGAAGTACTAAATCACCTATGAACATGCAGATACTCAGCCTTCTTGTCTGAAATATTTAATAACTGGTAGAAAAAGAACGCTACTGCATGAAATTGGAGAGCTATGTGCCTGACTGCATTTTCCTGTTTGAGGAAAGTTAGTGAGAAAAGTGTCTCAGCATATTTCAGACGGATATTTATCTTTTGAAAATAACTATTGATTTTTAGTTTGTAATTTGAAACTAATTAAATAGATCTGAGTTCCTGAGTCAAGTCCCCTTACGTTAATGGGAAAAAGGATGTTTCATTGACTAAGCTGCTAAGTGTGGCTTGGGAAAATGTATTATTTTCTTTGTTCTAGTAAACATTGCATTTATGACCTTGGAAATTCAGAACTAGAGTTGTAAAGTAATGTAGTCACTTAAGGATACAGTTAGGAGTTAGGAATGGTGATTTGTTCATTCTTTGCACCACTGAAGAGCAATTAAGGCTCAATCTAACTGTTAGTTGGAAGTAATCTCCATGCTGTAACTCACCTGCAGAGGTATCCATGACAGTAAAGCAGAGAAAACTTTGGCAGTAGAACATTCTATTCTGATTCAGCTTTGTACTTGGCCAATTCTTACTCTTCCAGACTGGTCCCAAATGCACTTGGAGCATTCAAAGGAGTAGGGAATAATTTCCAAAGGCAATTTGGATGAAAAAGTAGTGTCTGGAGGCAAAAAGACTAAGCCAGCAGAAAACATGCCCTAACACCCTCCAGCCCTAATGTTAATTTACTATCAGACAGATGTAGCCCTTTCTTCCTGAAGATATACTCAAGTTAGCAAATGTTGCCAGAAAGGAAAATAATGCAAAAATAACAGGTTAATGAAACTTGCTAGCTTCCAGATCAGAATGGCTTCTTGTCTGGTCATTTTGGCAGGAGAGCAGAGCAAGCCACAGTCTGTACACCACATCCATTAACTTATTCCAGGCAGAAGTAATTCTACATGAGGGTACTGAACTTCTCCAGCAGGCAGGAATGTGACACTGTATCTTCAAGGCCTATGGAGCTACTGAAATAAATGTGTGTGATACACATCAAATGATTCAATACTTCTGAATATATGCCATCTTGTTTGAAAGAACAGGTTAAAAAATTGCATCAATTTTATTTAATTCAGTGTTT
This sequence comes from Cinnycerthia olivascens, assembly GCA_035048155.1. NCBI lineage: Eukaryota > Metazoa > Chordata > Aves > Passeriformes > Certhiidae > Cinnycerthia > Cinnycerthia olivascens. Next base: position 99,327,429 of record JAWWMU010000153.1, on the reverse strand, counting down.
ACCTAACATAAAATTTCCCACACTGATGACAGTTTCTGTCTTTCAGCCAGTATCTACTATAGCTGGTATATTAAGTGTTCATGTGCTTCAAATTACTGCAAACATAAATCATCAGCTTTGCATTTGATCTTTCAGAAACATTTTCACAATAAACTTTCTCTCTTCAGAGGACACAACAGCCAAGATTCCCTCTCCTGCATCTAAATCCAAGGTGGTACTTTCCAGCTTTTTCAAGGAATGAAATACAGCCAACTTGAAAAATAAGATAATTTTCCTCTCATGGAAAAATCACTGTCTACTGATCATAATTTAAGGTGATAACTTAAACATATACCCAAGACAGCTGAATCAAAGCTTCTTATTTCCATGTAGTTTACCTCGATTAAAACCAAAATTAACTTATCTGAAGTAAAAACGTAGTTCAAAGTCCAATACAATTTGGAAGGTACCAAATTACATTAGACAAGCTCTAAAACAAATTTCAGTCAGAGTTGATCGAAGTCCTTCATGAAAACATTACCCACTTTTCCTCCTTTAGGGTGCTCCTAACTCCTGTTTTATTGACCTTCTTCAATATGTTCCAAATGAGCAACAGCCCAGTGATAATGTGATTAAGCAGTTCTAAAACTTTATGAGCCAGTGAAATTCCAGCTACTGAAAAACATAGCTTTTGGAGAATGTTTCAAAGAAACTCAGTAATATTATAATGTGTCTTGGGAGCCATAACAAATAAGCAGTGTTGGAAAATGTCCATAGACACAAGCTCAGCATCCTTAAAATCTGTCAGTAGTAAGCTGTAGTCCTACATTCTGGCCAGTAATATTTATTTGAAAAGAGTAAGACTAAATAAGAACATTTTCTTTAATAATCATTTTAGCAGTAATACAAGTATACATAAAACTCCATCATACATTACATAAACATAAAATACATGTTAAACTGTTTGCTTATTTTCACTGAAAATTTACTGGTTATTTCAAAAACAATGGCATACAGGTTTATTATGGTGGCAGTGATTCCTCTACATCTAAAAAATTTGATACTACCTAAAGTATTATATTTGGAAATAAAACTTTTTTATCTTTTCTGTGTTCAGGAACTTCAAGTGGAGAAGAATATAGACATTCAGTCCTGGTCACCAACTCAATTGAGCAAAACCCCACAAAAGGAGAATAGAGCTTAATGTTGAACTCCTACAAAGCTTTTTGAAGCTTGTAGTGACTCATGATGTTCCTTATCAAAGCCAAAAGGTATGTCTAGGAGTCAGGTTTCAGGAAATATTTTAGGCTAATCAGACTTTTCAGAACAGAAACTCTAGGTGGTTGTGTCTCTGTGGGGCACTGAAGCTACATCAGAGCTGTTTTCAACTGGTGTCAGAAAGAAGATACAAACCATCCAATACAACCAATTAGTATAGTAATTTCTAGTTGATGAGATTATTTTTGAACATGGAAATTGAACTCAGCTATACGGTGACCAGAGAATCAAGAATTTCATAGTGCACAGATAATGTTCTTTTCACAGATAATGTTGCTCTATATGTCTGTCTACTAGTATGAGCCAGATACAAGTTTTAACTCTCATTTTGATTTTACTTAGAACACCAAAAATGCCAATTTCCCACAGCTGTGAGTAACTTTGACTCCAAACATTATTACATGTTCTTCATAAAGCCTCTGTCAGTAGTAGGAAAATATATTCTCTTACACAAAACAAGTCACACTATAATTTTATAAGCTTTTAGAAATCAAGGTATACTGACAAAAAATTAGATTATGTTTTTCTATGGGAAAATATGAAACTATGTGTTTGAAATCATACTCTTGAAAGAAAGAATATTTAATTTAGAAGGATCTGGACAGAAAATTACAGCATAATCACAACATTTATGAGATCCAGCAAATGTGATCACCCTTTGGGGTACCATCCCTTGGGCCCTTTCCAATGTGGCTAAACAACAAGTCTCTTCTCAAAAGATAAAATCAGCAAAAATACCAGAAGCTTCAATAGTAGAGTAATTTTGACATCACAAAATATTAACTGAAAGTCTTCTTGCGCCACCACCACGTACTGCCAGAACAGACACCTACCCTGAAATCAATGCCAGTGGCTCTTTATCTGGGCATGAAGCAGGCAGGCAGCTGGAGGGGCCAGGTGGGTGTGCATGCAACTGTGCTTTCACTTCAGATGAAGCAGCCACATCCAGGCAGTGTCTGCAGACCAGGCTGCCCCTGGATGTGGCTGAGTGTAATGTCTAGGCTGGAATGAGATACCACAGGCAAACCATGCTCCACTGCTCTGATCCATGCCCTGGCCATTCAGTTGACTAGTACAGACACAGCTGTGGGGCAAAAAAAAAACAAACCAAAGACAAGTGAAGTGAATAATACAAAAAATAAGAACAGATTCCACCTAATCCAGTCCCTGACATAAGGCATTTCATTCACTGATTAACTGCACATGGTGCACACAAAAATCTTCGATTACATTGAAATTATCTGAGCTGGGTCACCTTGCATCTGATAAAAAATTAAATATCTATATATATATGTATGCCAGGAAGGGTCATGTGGGTCTGAACTTTCCTTCTCTTGACTTAGATCAGGATCCTGGTTTAGCAGGGTTGGTGCCAACTGCCTGGCTCACAACTGCACAATGAACCCAGTCAGACACATCCTCAAACCTTTGGTCTTTGAAAACTGCATATTGTGAGGAAAGAAATTGTTAAACTGATGCTGTTGTGCCTACGGAGTCCTTGAAGAACTGGCTTTTAAACAAAGGAAAAAAATAGGGTTTTATGCCATTAGTATCTTAAAGTTATTCTTGGGAAGTCATCTTTGTCCAAGATTCCAAATTATTTACATGTTGCTTCCTTCTGTTCAAGACTAGATGAATTAAAAAAAAAAAAAAATTGTACTCAATATACAAATTATAAGCTAGGTATTTTTTCCTAAAATGGGAATCTTCTCCTTAATAGTGTCAATTTTTTTTATTATTTTGCAGATCCATCCTATACAGAAATAAATTAAACAAAATAATCAATTTTCTCATTTCTCTCTCTGCATAGAAAATCTCCTCATTAAGAAAGATTATGGACTATTAATTTGATGATTCTGAAGTTCTACAAAATAGAATGATGTAAATGGGCACAAAGAAGTATTTTTCTCCTACTTTGATATAAATACATTTGTTGTGAAAATTATTTTTTAAGGACTACAATCTTTGAACATGTGAATGACTTTTCCTAGTTTTGAAAAGATTTCACAATACTTTTAATAATGCCTTTTTATCTTAAAAGTAATAGATTTCCCAGTACATTTCCAGATAAGTAATTTTTGAGTTAAAATTATATAACCAGAGGAGAATTTTTCAATTTTCTATTTCTATGACTTTCATTTTGACCTTTCACATTTACACTGAATATTTCCTTCTCAGTCATGAAGCACCCTTCTTATAAACACTAGAAATCATTCTACTCATTACCAGTTCAAACTAGGGACATTTTCTGAAAGCATCTAGCTGGAGGAAAATGTTAGTTCAATTACTATATTAGAATACATTTCTATTGCAAGATGCAATGTAACTAATTTTACACCAATATTTATTGGATAGGGTTGTTTTGGTTTTTTTTTGTAAACCTTGAAAAAGTCTTCAAAATTCAAAAGCCAATAACAAGAAGAAAGGTTTTGTGAGATGAGATGTTTCTCAAGGTACCTCAATAGCTTTTTTTTTTTTTTGTCTACACAACACAGTAACTTTCATTATATCTTATATTTCCTCTGAAATCTATATTCAATCTGTATAGAGTTCATACGCCATGATAATACGCTATGGGATAACATTTTGTTTTTGTTTTTTCATTATTATCTTTTGTAAGGTAAAAAAAAAGTGTTGTTTTCAAAACTTTATTGCAAGGAAAAATATCTTCTAAAGCAATTTTTGCACCAATGGAGAAAAACCATAAGCCTTAAAAGATAGATGTATTTTTCAAGATAGAGTACATGTTTTCTAAATCTTGTTCCAGTTCATTGGCCTTCAGCCATTTATTTTTCAATCTCAATTGTACTTCTTCAGAGTCACTATTAAAGAGATTTATGATAAATTAAAGATTGTCTATGAGCCTTTCTGCTACTTAGTGCAGTGCTTAGTATGTTTTTAGATAAAATTTGATTTATATGAGACTTGATAATTTACTTAAATAAGTGTAAAGAAAATACTTCATGTACATTAAACACCTGACTACTCGGAAATAACACTTCTCAGTTATTCCTTTTTAATCCATTTAGAATATGATACCCCTTACTAAAATAGTTTAGAAAATATGCAATATGAAAAATCTGCATGTGTTGGCTGACTTTAAGACCTGAAAGAATTTCGCTAGCTATGACTGGAAAATAATGATGGGAACTACTACTGGAGATTCTTCTTCACAGCTGGAAATATTCCTACATGGGTTTGACAGTTCCCTTGGTTAGGCTCTGGCTTGAGACTTGTGATTATTTTCTTTGTCATAGTCTTTCAGTACGACCTTAGAAAGGCTATTTTTCCCCTTAGTTTCTAACCTGTCTTGTCCATTAAGGTTGCCAGTTTGGGGGGCTTTAACCGTATCTTAGGGAACTTGATATACTCCCACAATACAGTTAATAGTAATAGATAATTGCTTTGAGAAGTTCTGAAAGAAAATAGGGAAAGATTTATGAAGGACATGGCATAGTCTGTGATTTCCTGTTCAACAGGAAAGACTGTGCCCACGTGGAGAGAGGAGTCCAAAATGGAGCAGGACCTGTGACCAGAGGACCCGTGCTGGAGCAGCCTGCTCCTGAAGAACTGCACCTCATGGGAGGGACCTGGAGCAGGGGAAGAGTGTCAGGGGTCCTCCCTGGAGGAAAAGGGAGCAGCAGAGACAGTGCGGGATGAACTGATGGCAATCCCCATTCCCTGTCCCCCTGTAGCCCTGTGAGGGAGCAGGGATTGAAATTGGGAGTGGAGACCAAGGAAGGTGGAGTGGGGGGAAGATGAGTTTAAGATTTGAGTTTACTGCAATGACTGGCAATAAATTCAATTTCCCCAAGTGGAGTCTGTTTGATCCATGACAGTCACTGGTGAATGATGTCTCCCTGCCCTTAACTGAACCTAAAAACACAAAGGGTTTAGCTGTATTTTCTCTCCCCTGCCCAGCTGAGAAGGACAGTGATAGAGCAGCTTTGGGGGTCACCTGTCATCCAACCACGGTCAAACCAACACAAGTGTGTTTTCTTTTCTGACAACATTTTTAATGTTAATTTTTCCAAAAAAGAAAATTCTATTTTCCAAGTTAGATCATTTCTTTTTACATTTTGTTGCAATATGCAAATTAAAATGCATCAGAATGTCATTTAAATATATCTCTCTAAAAATAGCAACCCTATTTCAAATCTGATGCAGATATGTCTTCATATACCACTGAAATACATTATCTCTGTCTTATGTTGAGTAGGTGCTTAACTGTCCTAGAGGCAACATGCATGATTTGAGAATAAGAAGTAATGAATAACTTCGTCAGCTTAATTTCAAGGAGTATTTGAGATGAGTATAGAGAAGCAGATTAATACTTTGTCAAAAGATTTTGGCTAGCACAACCTTATTCCAAAGATGACAAGTTATGATAACTATAAAAATTAGAACCTTCACCCTTTCCTTTCTTATATTCAATCCTAACTAATTATCTTTTGTCGCTGGCTCAAGCCTGGCTTCCCGGAGCCTCCTCCTGTCCAGGGAATCTCTCAGGGCAATCAGAGATGCCCGCA